>NW_010729128.1:140690-163831 GCF_000365185.1 Nelumbo nucifera
CCCAGCCAACCAAGCCTGTATCGCCCCAGCCTTCGTAGTTCGAGCTCCCGCTCACGGAGAATTCGTTTGAGGTCCTGGTCACGGGCTATAGGCAGAGCCCTTCGGCCCAGAGTCACCACCAGCAGTTTGATCCCATTGAGCTCGGCGACACCAAAGCGTCAAGCACCAACGCCGAGCCAACAAAGCAGCAACGAAGATGTCAGCGAGCTCGCCGAATTGCTACCCGGGTCTCTCCTGAGCTCAAAGGAAAAGAGGAAGTATGCTCAGGTGAAGTGAAAGCCACCCCTCTCCTCTCAGTTTCTTCCCCCTTATCTCCAGAACTCCTTGATGTCCCCATGCCCAGGGACTTCAAGCTCCCTCCACTGGACAAGTATGACAGATCTTTCGATCCAAATGATCATGTGGACGCCTTCCAATCCCAGATGCACTTGGCAAGAGCCAGTGAATCCTACGTGTGCGTGGCCTTTTCCACCACCTTCAAAGGGGTAGCCCGCACATGGTACCGTAACCTCGCTTCTGGTTCGATAAGAAGCTGGGCACAGTTCGTGCAAGTTTTCACCTCCCACTTCGTCACCTACAAAAGGTGCCCGAGAACTCAGGAAAGCCTCCTCGGCATAGTTCAAAAGGAAGGGGAGTCCATTCGGAGTTACATCAAGTGGTTCAACGATGCTTGTTTACAGATACCCAACCTGGATCCCGCAGTTCGCCTCATCGTAGCCAAGTGAGGTATCACCCAGAAAGATTTCAAGTGGCACGTGGTTGTCAATCAACCCAAGACCGTGACCGAGTTCCTCAAGCTTGCAGACCGGTTCATAGGGACGGAGGAGGAAATCAACCAGAAGGGCAAGAAGGCCCCGGAAAAAAGGAAGAGGGAGCCAGAGCCCCCGTCTCAAGGCGACAGCAGGAAGAAGAAGGACATAGCTCGGGGGGCAATGCCAGTCCAGCCGTTCTGAGCTCCGACAGCAGAAAGGGACTACACGCCCCTCAACGCAAAGCAGGCTAAGATCCTCATGGTGATCAAGGAAGCTCCGTACGCGAAGTGGCTGCCTCGACTGAAGGTGAACCCTAATGTTAGAAATAAAAATTTGTACTGAGCTTTCATAAAGATCACGGTCATAGCACCGAAAGTTGTAAAAACCTCCGCGATGAGATAGAAGAACTCATCCGTCGCAGATATTTGAGAAATTTTGTACAAGGCAATAAAAATAGTAATAAAGCAGGTCGACAAGGGGAGCAAAGTAGAGACGCTCCCGAGTCCAGCAGGCAAGCGGAACAATCGCAAAAGCGGCCCCCCGAACAGAGACCAGTTCGGGGGACCAACCATGTCATAGTTGGAGGTTCGATTGTGGCGGGCTGCACCTCAGCAGCAGCTCGCACATCAGCTCGCGAGGCCGGCAGGGAAGAGCAGAACCCTCTGAAGCGGCCAAGGACAGAAGACCCCATCTTCTTCACAGAGGATGACACGCGTGGGGTCCACTACCACCATGATGACACACTCGTCATAAAGGTGAAGATCAACGACTTTGAAGTCAGGCACGTCCTCGTCGATTCAGGCAGCTCAGCGGACATCCTCTTCAAAGCAGCCTTTGACCAAATCCAACTTCAGGAGAGAGACCTAAAGCCCGCGAACACTCCCTTGGTAGGCTTCAACGGAGAGGAAGTTCGGCCTCTGGGAAGGATAACAGTACCTGTGGAAGTCGGCACCTAGCCTAGCATAGTGAGGCTCAACCACGATTTCTTGGTAGTCGCAACTCCCTCCCTATACAACACCATAGTAGGTCGGCCGATTACCCATGCCTTACGGGTTGTGGTGTCCACCTACTACTTGGCCATGAATTTCCCCACAGACTTCGGTATCGGGGTAGCGCGAGGTGACTAGCTTGAGTCTTGCAAATGCTACGTCGCCGCCCTCAAGGGAAAAGCCAAGGTGGCCGATAACCTCGAGTTGGACCGACCTACGGAGCAAAGCGAGGAGCGAGCTGCGCCCACAGAAGAGACCGTCTCTATTTCAGCCTCGACGGAGGACCCATCCTGAACTCTTCAGATCGGTGCTTCCATTGAGGAGCCTCTGCGATCTAAACTAGTACGCTTTTTATTTGAGAATTTAGATGTTTTTGCATGGTCTGCGATAGAAATGCCCGGCATAGACCCTAGTGTCATAACTCATAAGCTTAACACTGATCCTGTAGTTAGGCCCGTTAGACAGAAGAAATGCAACCTAGCCCCAGAGCGATGGAGGGCAGTCGACGAGGAGGTCGAGAAGCTCCTTGCAGCCGATTTTATCAGGGAAGTCCATTACCCGAGCTGAGTGGCCAACCCCGTTCTGGTGAAAAAGGCAAACGGTAAATGGCGCATGTGCGTCGACTACACCGACTTGAACCAAGCTTGCCCAAAGGACTGCTTCCCCCTTCCCAGGATCGACCGTCTGGTGGACGTGACCTCGGGGCATCAATTGCTGAGCTTTCTAGATGCCTACTCGGGCTACAATTAGATCAGGATGGACCCGGCAGATGAAGAAAAGACTGCCTTCATAACCGAGCTTGGCCTGTACTCCTACAAAGTCATGCCCTTTGGGCTAAAAAATGTCGAGGCAACCTTACAAAGACTTGTAAATAAACTGTTTGAGCCATTGATTGGCCAAAAGGTAGAATGTTATGTAGACGACATGGTTGTCAAAACCCAGTTTTCATGTGACCTAATACAAGACTTGAATTTAGTTTTCAAAATCCTGCGTAGATTCAATATGAAGCTAAACCCGAATAAGTGTGTCTTTGGTGTCACCTCGGGTAAATTCCTGGGATACATTGTTAACCGGCGCGGCATTGAAGCCAACCTTGACAAAATAAAGGCCATCCTAGATATGAGACCTCCCCGGAAAATGAAGGTGGTTCAGAGGTTGAATGGCCGAAAAGCCGCTCTAAGCCGCTTCATGTCCAAGTCAGCAGATCACTGTCTACCTTTCTTCAAAGCAATTAAAAGCAAAGGGTTTGAATGGACCCATGACTGTCAGCTCGTGTTTGACGAGCTCAAAAAGTACCTCGCTAGCATACCGGTTTTAACCCGGCCCGAAGAGGGCGATGTTTTAGAGTTGTACCTCTCGGCAAGTGACGAAGTGGTCAGCTCGGTACTAATAAAAGTAGATTGGGTCCAACGACCTATCTACTATGTTAGTAAAGTGCTACAGAGGGCGATGTTTTAGAGTTGTACCTCTCGGCAAGTGACGAAGAGGTCAGCTCGGAACTAATAAAAGAAGTAGATCGGGTCCAATGACCTATCTACTATGTTAGTAAAGTGTTGCAGGGAGCAGAGACAAGATATCCGGAGATAGAAAAACTGGCCTATGCACTGGTTATTGCAGCCCAAAAGCTCTGCCCGTACTTTCAAGCTTACACTGTTATCGTCCTCACCAACAAACCTTTGAGGCATGTCTTACTCAAGCCCGAGGTCTCTGGTCGACTGACGAAGTGGGCCGTTGAGCTCAGTGAGTACGACCTCCAATACAAGCCACAAACTGCTATTAAGGCCCAAACCTTAGCAGAATTCGTCGCGGAGTGCACTTTCAGCTCCGAAGTCCCCAGGCCGGTCGAGCACGGGGCCCCCAGTTCGGGCGAGCCCGGAGCTCCCAGGCCGGTTGAGTTCGAGCACTGTGAGGTAGCAGCCAGTGCAGCATCTCTCCTAGTTACGCCAAGCGCGAACTAGGATGAGGAGCCCTGGATCCTTCACGTAGATGGCTCCTCGAACCAGCAGGGCAGCGGAGCCAGAATAGTTCTGCACGGCCCAAGTGGCACAAAACCGGAGTACGCACTACGCCTCGAGTTCGCGGCATCCAACAATGAGGCAGAGTACAAAGCATTGATATCCAGGCTAACTCTAGCCAAAGAAGTGAAAGCCAAGCATATCGTCATCTGCAGTGATTCCCAGCTCGTGGTTAATCAGGTCACAAGCGAATATGAAGCTCGCGAACCGACTATGATTGCCTACCTAGCCAAAGTAAGAGAGGTTCTGCTCAACTTCCAGTCACACTTTATCAGGCAAGTCCTGAGGTCGGAGAACGCTGAGGCCGACGCGTTGTCCCGGTTAGCCAGCACCAGTGATAACACCATGAGAACCGTGAACCGTGTACATAGAGAACCTGCCTCAGCCTAGGAGTGGGGGGGGGCAGAGGAGGTCGCTCCTGTCGTTCAAGCAGAGCCAGGCTGGATTGATCCGCTCGCGAGCTTCCTGCTACACAGGACCCTCCCTGCAAATCGCAATGCCGCCAGAAGGGTAGAGCATCAGGCGGTCAAATACGTCATGATAGACGAACGACTGTACCGAAGATCCTACACACTCCCCTACCTGCGTTGCTTGTGACCTTCCGAAAACGAGCTCTTACTCTGCAACACTCATGAGGGCTTGTGCGGCGGACACTTGGGGGGCAGTGCCCTTGCCCAAAAAGCACTACGACAGGGATACTACTGGCCAACGATGAAAGTAGACGCTATTGAGCTCGTCAGAAAGTGTGACAAGTGCCAGAAACATGCCAATATCCACCATCAGCCCGCTGCCGATCTCAAGTATCTCACCAGCCCGTGGCCTTTCGCGCAATGGGGCATCGGTATACTTGGACCGTTTCCACCAGCGACAGGCCAGAGGAAGTTTCTAGTGGTAGCAGTGGATTATTTCACCAAGTGGGTAAAAGTCAAACCTCTTGTAACGATCACAGCTCGAAACGTCCAGAACTTCTTTTGGAAGAATATAGTGTGCCGCTTCGGGTTACCTCGGGTATTGATTTCTGATAACGGTAAACAGTTCGAGGACATCAAATTCCAGAACTGGTGCCAAGACATGGGGATCCGACAGAACTTCACTTCAGTCGCGCACCCTCAAGCAAACGGTCAGGCAGAGGTCATGAACAGAGCTATTCTCCGCGGACTAAAGGCACGCCTAGACCGAGCTAAAGGACTATGGGCAGACGAGCTACCTAGCATCCTATGGGCTTACCGAACAACAGAGAAGACCGCCACAGGAGAGACTCCCTTCAACCTCACCTACGACACCAAAGTAGTCATCCCAGCTGAGATCGAAGTTCCCTCGCTACGACTGGAAGGATATGATGACAAGGCAAATGAAGATGAGCTACATACCAACCTCAACCTACTCGACGAAGTAAGGGACCTCGCATATATCAGGACCGCAACTTACCAGCAAAGAGTAGCTCGATACTATAACGCCAGGGTGAAGAAGCGGAACCTCCGCGTCGGTGACATGGTCCTTCATAAAGTTATGGTACCTGAGCCCGGTGTTGGCAAGCTCAGACCGAATTGGGAAGGACCTTACCGAGTGAAACGAGTTCTCAGGGAAGGAACATATGAGCTCGAAACCCTTGAAGGGAAACGAGTACCTCAGGCATGGAATATTGTCAACTTAAGGCAGTATTACCTGTAACCACTGAGTAGACCACGAGTCACTCCCAGAGCCTAAGGGCCAAAATGTCGAGCTAACACGATCTCGACGCAATAAGACCTAGTCGCCTCTATGGCATGAGCAAACTACTGAGTAGACCATGAGTCACTCCCAGAGCCTAAGGGCCAAAATGCCGAGCTAACACGACCTCAGCGCAATAAGACCCAGTCGCCTCCATGGCATGGGAAAACTCAAAGGGAAGACTATAAGTCACCCTCTCAGCCTAAGGGCTAAGACACCGAGCTAACTAAGACCTCGGCATCGAGAAATACTTGGCCACTTCAGTGGTGAAGGCAAAGTATGAAGTATCAGAGGCGTAAGCAGCTCGGGTTTGAACCCTACGAAGCATAGCTCGTCTCAGTACATTGGTTGAACTAAGGAATAACCTACAAACATATAGTTTGAGCATACATGGTAATCACTTCGCGGTATACCATAGAGATGCCTTAAATGCTAAGGGATAGCTCGGGATAACGATTACCGAAAAATTCTACTTTGAGTATGCAGCTCTAAAAGCTCGAGTGACGAGATCGCTTTAGCAAAAAAATAAAAAGAGCATACCATACTTAGAAGAAAAAGAAAAATTCCATTACTACTTCATAAAAAAAAAACCGAGCTAAACAGCTCGAGAAAGTTCAACAAGAGATAAAAAAGGGCGCAACCGCCCAAGAAGATCTTTGAAGACCGGGTTCTGGCACCCGGGAACCATCAGAAGTCAGTCGGAAAAGCAGAAAAATAGAGCTACCAACCTCAGGGGTCCACCTCCTCCACCTCGTCCTCGTCCTCCGGAGAGTTAGGCTCTTCCTCCTCCGCCTGGTCCACCATCTCGGGAGCCAGCCCTTCATGGTGATACCGTCAAGGTTGAGCCCAGAGAACTTCTTTCGGACCAACCAGCGACAGAGCTTGAATCCGGAGCGGTATGAGCGCGAGCCATACTCCACTTGGAGGTCGTGATACTCCTGGGAGTCCTTGAAGTCCCAGACTACCTTCTCTCGCTCGGCCTCCACCATGGTGTTGAAGTTCCGAGTTTGGTCCAGAAGTGTAGACTCCAAGTCCCGAACCTGTTGGTGCAGGAGCTCCCTCTCCGCTGCCACCCTCGACGACTCCTCCCTGTAGTGCGCGCTCTCCTCGGAAAGCCTGGCGATCTGCGCCTCTTGGTCACAGACGAGTAGCTCCTGGGCCTCGCTCTCCTTGCGAGTGTGAAGGAGCTCGCCCTGGGCTTGGTCGAGCTTGCCCTGGAGCTTCTAAACGAGAGCCCTCTGATTACAAGCGTCGCCAAAGTGGATGTTAGTCTGGAGGGCCATGGTGCGGATGACGGTGTTCACCTGCCAAACAAGGGACTAAGGTCAGAAAATAGCAAAAGAAAGGAAATAATGAGAAGAAAAGAAGGACCACTTACCACCATATAGTGGGAGGCGGAAAACGTGGCGAGTGCCTTGGGCTCCATCTCCCCCCACCTAGCGACCTCCTCGTGGCAGATTGCCCTTCGGCTCTTTCAGCCAGCCACGATATAGTCATTGACACCTTCCCAGTTCCCTACCGGGAACTGCGGGTAGGGAAATGGGCGGGAGGGACCAGGAGGAATCACCCCTTGCCTCGGGAGCTCGCCCTCCTCGAGGCCACCTTCTCCGGCGCCTCCTTCAGATGGGGCCGGTGGAACTTCAGGCGGTGGAGAAACAAAGTCTGGCTCAGCAGACTCGAACTCAGTGCCCCCAGAGGTGGGAGTCTGGTCAGGGTGCAACCTCTTCGCCTTGCGCTTCTGGTTGCTCGAAAGAAGGCGGCGCACGTTAACACTAGACATGATGGCTGCCAAAAAACCACAAGGTATTAGTCCAGTAAAAAAGAAGATATATGTATACACATGATATATTTTTACAAGGCATTACGCGACCTAAAAAGGCAACCTACCTGGACTCAGGCCAGCCTGTGCGAGCTTCTCCTCGGTCAAGTAGTCCGAACAGAGGAAGCCTACCGATGCCCAGGACAGCATCGTTTTCCGAGTTTCAGAGTCCAACTCGGCCCCGGGGTCTTGGATGGCGCCCCTCCAAGAAGTTGGGAAGGGCCACCCCTCGGGGTTACGAACCACAAAATAGTCCCGCTTCTAGCCGGGAATCTTGTTTGGCAGCTCGTACAGGAGCTTATAGCCACGACGGGGAGAGAGGTAGTAAAAATGCCTTTTCGGAGGAGCTCCGGGAGTGGCATTCTTGATGTAGAGAATAGAAGCAAAAATATCAAGGTTAAGGGGAAGACAGTACTCGTAGCACAAAGAAATGGTCCCAACCATGTTCCGGATAGCGTTGGGGTGGAGCTGGTCAATGGTAACATTGAAATGGTTTAGCACCTCCACTATTAGGGGGTGCAGGGGAAGACACAGGCCAGCCTCGAGCTGTTCCTAGAAAATTACTATGTCGTTGGGACCATGCTCCCAAGGAAAGTTACCGGTGGGGAGACTGTAGACGAGGTCCCCAGGGAGGTGAAAGTAGCGGATTAGAGACCTGAGTCTCTCCGCCGTCATAGAGGAGGGACCAAAAGTGTCGGGCTCCCTCCCTCGAGAAGTAGAAGCTACGTCACCGGAGGCCTTGCAAGCCTTCGGAACCTGCTCTCAAGCTCCCCCTGAGCTCGAGAGGCCGTCGTCGTCCTGGTTACCGTCCCCGGAATAAACATGGTACGGATACCCAGACATGATTGACAGGATGATTGAGACTCCCCAGAAAAGACAAAACGGTGTGAACGGAAGAGCTCGGGTAGACTAGATGGATGCACGACCTCAGAACCTGAAGACAACAAGATAGCATGAAAGAAAATGAGGCTTGAGAGGCCCTCCTATTTATAGTCACCGTGCCTCCAAATCAACGACCCAGATTGAGACAGATCTGACGGTTCGCAGTCAAGCTGATCGCACGTCTTCTGAAATCGAAATGTGACTGGCTGCACATCTCCCATGATTGAGGTAATGACGGCTGCACGACACCCAGAGTTAAGAGCCGCTTCGGCGCATTTCTCAGCATCCGAAATGTCAGAAATCTCCTGACTTCTGCGCACGCATTTAATATGAGCAGTCAATCAAGTTTGAACTACGGTCAAATCAACCCGTCACACTTCATGAACTCCTCACACTAAGATGACACTCTTAGCCTGAGGAGTGGAGGACAATTGATGGAGGATGATTTGACCCGACCCATTGAGACGATGACACGTGGACCTGACTCAGCACGAGCAACAGCTCAGCACCGTAGCTTGACTGCGACTAAGTAGCGAGCCTGTAGAATAGCTTGCTACGTCATAGCTCACTGTAGGGGGAGCTCGCTACAACGCGAGCTCAAGATCCCCCAAGCTACTGAAAGGGAATACTCCAAGACTATCCCAGCTCGCGAGCTAGGGTAACCAGCTCGCTCCAACACTCAGGCGGAAGAACTACCCTAATGACAATCTTGATAAGGGCCACCTCGAAGTATCCCTAAGAGCTCGCTACAAAGTAGCTCACGGCAAGGATAGCTCGCTACGCAACAAGGTAGCTCGCGACTAAGCAATGCGATGCTCTCAGGAAGCTTTTATCTGACAAGACTGTACCCGTCAGACTGCGCCACGTCTCTCAACTGGCGGTGCAGTCCCTGCCTTTTCAACAGTCTGCACCCACGTCTCTCGACAGATGGTGGCGTGCTTGTCCCTTCGGGACATGTCACTCACCCAAGAGGATGGTACCCTGCCACGATCACGTGCGCAGCCCTAGCAGGTAACGGCTGCGACAGAAGCTCAGTGGCGGTTATGCCCGATTTGACAAGAATGCCCCTATAAAAGCCCTTTAGTCGGAAGGGAGAGGGCTCTCAGATTATCATCTGAACTTGAATTATCTTACTTGCTCTCAAGCTAGTCTTGAGAACTCAGTGTTCCAGCGCGACCTACACTCTTAGCATCTTACACTCTTTTCTTTCTCCCCAGCGTTCTAACTTAAGCTTCGGAGTATTCCCGCCGGGCAAATCCCCCGGGAATCCTTCACCTTCGTCTTCTCAGGTACTGTCCGTTGCCAGCAAGGAGTCAGTTAGCAGCCAGCTAGGAGTGCCTGGATCGTGCCGCATCATCTATTTTCTCCTTTTTCTATATTTTTTTTATTTTAAAAATATAAAAGATAATCATTATCATTATTACAGAGAGAGATATTTAGAAACAACCAATGAGATGCTCTTCTTCCCCACCTAAAATTTTTCCTAAACTACCATCCCCACTTTCTCCTAAATTATCTCTAATTCCTATTTATCCTCTCCCCCACTTTTTATCTATATCTATCTGAAGAAAGATTGAATTAAAAGATTTTAAAATTATCTAAATATTCCAACAAAATTAAATAATAAATTTAAAATATTTATTAAAACGCAAAAAAATAATTATAATAGATTTAATAATATTCATATTATTAATAATTTTATGATTTTACAAAATTCATCACAAAATTATGTACTAATAATTTATGATTTTCCAGATTATTCAATTTAAATGTTATTTAAACAATAAAAAATAAAATAATATTTTAAATATTTCAATAACTAAACATCTTAAATAAATAAATATTAAAATTAGCTAAATAATTATATAAAAAATATTTAATATTATATAATAACTTTAACAAAAATAAAAAAACAAAAAATATATTTTTATATTATTTAAATATTTAAAAAATAATTATTTTGAATAACAAAATATTTAACATAACTACATTTTAAATAGTTAAAATAACGAAATTATGTAATAAATAAAAAAATTCCTAATAGTAGAAAAATAATTATAACATAATATACAAATTAATAATAATTTTATAATTTACAAAATTAACAACAAGGTTACATAATAATAGTCTAAGTTATAATTTTATGGATTATTAAATTCAATAAATAATTAATATTTTAAAATTTAAATAATGATATTATTTAGATAACTAAATAATATTGTAAATAACTAATCTCACTTATATCAATTAATAATTCTAGAAAATAACTTTCAAAAAATTAATATTTATTAATAATAATTTTAAAATCTTAATCTATATTTATTATATATTTATCTATACTAAAATTAATATTTATTGTTTTTTGTGATAAATATATTTTGAATATTTAGGTATAAATTAATTTTTGTTTTGTTATTTAATACAAAATTTTCATTAATTATTGGAGATTAAACTAATGTTATTTCACTTTTTAAATTTAATATATTTTACTTATTGTATTTTTGTTATAATTTTTCGGTTAATATTTGTTAGAGATCAAACTATTTATTAGGGGTGTAACTCAGGAAGGTTGGGTTGCGTTTATGGTCAACCTAGGCCTGACCCTAAAATTTGGGCTTAAGGCCTGAGCCCGAACTAAGCCCAAGGTCAAGCTCGATCTTCCTAACCCAAGCCCATCCCACACTGTAATTTGATGCACTCGGGTTGGGCTTGGCCTCGGGTCGGTCAATGAACCCACTCTAAAATTATACATATATATGTATTTATGCAAATATGTATACATATATTTATGTATATATGTAAATATGCATGCAAAATAAGTATATATAGGTAAACATGTATACAAATGTGTATATATACAAATATGTATTTATATGAATGTGTCTAGTTGGGTTCGGCTCAGGCTGCGTTCGAGTTATCTAAGAGGGCTAGGACCAGGCCCAACCCGAATAATAAAAAAATCCTAACTTGTTGGGCCTGAGCCCATTCCAAAGACCGAAAGTCCAAGCCTAGCTCGTGTAAAATTTTGGGTTGGGCCCGCCTAAGTTGCACCCCTACTATTTATTGACTAATTTAATATATTTTTTAGTATCTATTGTATTTTTATAATTATTATATTTATTGTATTTTCATTATCAATATATTTTCAATAATTGTCTATTTTTGCTATAAATTTTCAATAGTTATTTGAGATTAAACAATTATTATTTATTAGAGATTATAATATTAATTTAGTTGAAATTAGGAGTGCTCACGAGTTGGTTCAGCTTGGTTGTAGGATGTTTGGCCAACCAAATCGACTTGGTTAGGTTGGGGAGTTAGTAACCCGAAACCAACTAACCATTAGTGAAACTGACCAACTTGGGTTGTATCGATTTGGGCTGATTTTTGGTTTGGTTGGTCAAAAGATTTAAACTTAATACTTAAATTTAAATTAAAAAAAATTATAGTGTCATTATTAAAAATAAATGTAAAAATTAAATTTATGATATAAAATATTTAAGACTAAGAAATATGGGAATTTTCCCATTTTCTTATGTTAAAAAATTATATTAAAATTATAAAAACATTAATATATATTTATGGTCAGGTCGTTTGATTTTGGTTGGTTTACAAATAGCTAAAGCGAAACTGATCCATTTTGGTCGGGTTGGGAAATTGTTGATCCAAAGCTGACCGAAAATACTAGAAAACTGACCAACTCGGGTCAAGTTGGTCACGTTGGTTGGTTTCATCAGTTTTATGAACAACCCTAGATGAAATTAATTATTGTTGTTTTTGTATTATAAAAAATGATTAAAATAGTATATAAAATATAAACAATTATTAATTATTTAAAAATTTTAAAATATAAAACAATTGTATACTCTTGTGTGTTTCTATTGTTTAGCTTTCGCTTAACAAATCCCATGCATTTCACGGGTCCCCGCTAGTTATATTATTAAATAGAGACAATTAAGAGAGAGTGTTAATAAGAAAGAGCAATTATATTATTACTAGTGGAATAACCCATGCAATGCACGAGATATTGGATATTGATGGTAATGCTTGACTATGCTTATTTTATATCTCAAGCATAGATGAAATTTCACATACCACTCAAGTTTTAAGACAATTATATAATACATAAAAAAGACTATCCTCACAAAATTCCAACATTTGAAGTTTGTAATATGCATATAATGTTGGTTGCAAATGCATCAGACTGAAACATTAATGCACCAAATCAATGATAAAATTACATTCAACAACATTATATACAAATATAGTTCATTCCAATGAAACACAAAATTTATAGAGAATAGGAGATACCACTCTTCACCGATCTCCTGTTTTGTGATAACCTAAAACCTATGAAAATAATTACTATTAATGGTTAGAAGTAAACAAAGCTATTATGCTAATTTACTTAAGTGACCATTGAATAGTAGAAGTCATTATCTAAGATGATTATTAAATAACTTATACTTAAGCGTAAAAACATTTTCTTCTAACTTTTTACCTAAGAGATAAAAAAAGAAAAATTAGTTGAAAGCAAAATTTATCAACCAACCACTAAAGTAACATGTATGCAAACACCTTCCAGGCATGCTGAGCACCTCCGCACATTTGTCCAAGAATAAAACAATCGAGCAATTCATAATGTGTCACAGTGTCGCATAGGACTAAGTACATGACTTGCAAGCCCTACTTAACAACCGCACACATGATAACATATAGTTCCAATGACCAAATGCCCTTATAAGACCTGGGCCTAATTGACAAACATGTCTAGGGCCCATGGAATGAAATTTCTATATTTTCATTTTTCTATAATTTATGGTTTTTCTTTGTTATTTGTAATTTCTATTATTTTTTATCAATTTTTATGATTTCTACATTTTTTGTAATTTTTTTGTGTATTTCTTTGTTTTTTTTGTATTTTATATTATTTTCTTCATTTTTTGTGTTTTTTCGTAATTATTTTTGAATTTTATTTTTTCTTTAGTTTATGTTATTTTCTACATTTTCTTTCTTTATTTATATTTTATGTATTTTTTATAGTTATATTTTTTTCTAGAATTTATGTATTATGTGAAAAATTAAAGGGTTGGGTTATAGTGGGTTTGGGTTGAACCCAAAATGGGTCATTAGCGAGTTGATGGATGAGTTAGGTGGGTTGGGTTGAACCTCAACCCAAACCCATGTACCTAACCCACCCAATGGCTCTTTTTTTTTCTTTGCCAACAACTATCATGCACCCTTATATAGAATTGGGATATGTTGGAATGACTAAACAACTAAGGGGGTAGAATTAGTATGAAACATTAGGGTTTTTCGATCACACTAACTTTATCATTCTCATTTTTTATATATGGTAGTAGATATAAATTTTTATTTTATTCTACAAATTTTCTGTAATTTATGTTTTTTTCTTCAATTTTTATGATTTTCTATATTTTTTGTAAATTCTCTTTGTATTTCTTTGTTTTTTTTGTAATTTATATTATTTTATTCATTTTATGTATTTTTTCACAATTATTTTGCAATGACAATATATACAATGGGAACAAATAGAAAGTTGCAGGCAAAGTTGGAAAGTAAAATCGGGGTCTTTTGACCAAACCAATTGCAACATTCTCATTTTTCAGTATGATCTAGATTTGTAATTTATGTTATTTTTCTTTAATTTTTATGGTTTTCTATATTTTTTATAAAATTTCTATGTATTCCATTGTTTTTTGTAATTTATATTATTTTCTTCATTTTATGTGTTTTTTTCATAATTATTTTGCAATGACATATATACAATGGAAAAAAATATAAAGTTGGGGGTAATGTTGGAAAGTAAATCAAGGGTTTTGACCAACATTCTCATTTGTTAGTATGGTATAGAAATTTCTATGATTTTCTATGTTTTTGTAAATTTTCTTTGTATTTCTTTGTTTTTTTGTAATTTATATTATTTTCTTCATTTTATGTTTTTTATAATTATTTTGCAACGACAATATGTACAATGGGAAAAAAATAGAAAGTTGAGCGTAAATTTGGAAAGTAAAATCAGGGTGTTTTGAGCAAACCAATTGTTACATTCTCATTTGTTTAGTATGGTATAGAAATGTTTATGATCTTCTATATTTTTTTGTAAACTTTTTGTGTATTTCTTTGTTTTTTTTTTGTAATTTATATTGTTTTCTTCATTCAAAGGAGAAAATTGCGTAGGATAAGAGAGATGCCATTTCCACTTCCTCCTTTCTAATGAGAAGTAGGGGGAATAGATAAGATATACACTATATAGAGAGGGGTTTAAAGGAGAGAACTGGGGTTTTAGAATTTATGTCTTCGCTTCATGTGTGAACGATGACATTTGGCCTTTTGTCTCCTATCGTTCTGCTCATCAATGGTGGGGCCGTTATTTTCATATCTAACAGCTAGCATCTGGATATAGGTTGATCCTAATTTGTTTATATTTGGATTTGAATCAAACATCCATCCGATTTATATAGAAGAGTCTGGATCTCTGATCAAATACACCCTTGAATCAAACATTCGTTCGACTTATATTTGTAGGGTGTTAGATTATCAGACTGACCCAATGATCATCGAGAAAAAACACCCTAAAACGAATCAATATAATGAACCTGAAAGCATTTTCCGATCAAATACAAGTTATTACGTTAATAGAGACAAACGAAATAGAGGGGAAATGGGAAAAATACTTTAACAAATAGGGAAAAAACCCAAAAAAAGCTTCACTTAATCATCTAATTGATTGTTCAATGATGAAAACAGAAGGGTAAAAAAAATGCATTCCTCCCTTCAATTTAAATTCATGGTTTGGGCAAACCATTCAATACTTGACACGTCTTGGTTCTAATCAATGAAGAGGTTCACTAGGTAGTGATTCGTGAGAAGATCAAATAAGGCCTAAGGGGAAAGAGGAGTAGGTTCCACATTGATTTTATTATTATTTTATTTGTTTTATCCAATTACAAGTGTTAATTATTAATTAAAAAAAATTAAAAAAATAAAAAATATTAGGGGAAAATGGAAAGTGAAAATAAAGCTTTTTGATGAAACATTGTGACCATCCTCATTTTCATAAATGGTATAGAAATAGAGACAATTGGGCCTCCTTAGGGAATAGAATTCTCATTCTTAAGGAATAAAAAACTCAAGACAAAAAAAACCCCAAACCCTAATATTAATGAAATAATAAAATATTATAAAATTAATAATAAGATAAAAAATAATACTAAAGTAATAGTAATGTTATTAATAATTAAATAATAATATATTATTTTTAAAATAATAGAATATTAAAAAATAATAAACTATTAATATATAAAATAATAAAAAGTGCTAATAAAATAATAATAACAAATTAATAATAATAATAATAATAAGGATAAATCTCTTAAACTACCCCTACTGTTCACGAAATTGACACGCGGTACCCTTACTGTTTAGCTATTTTCTTGTAGTACCCTTAAGTTTTGTGACAACTAGCTCTACCCCTACCCTTAATATCCATTAATGTTCCGTCAAAATTCATTCACACTTGACACCACGTGATGTATAAATTTTCTTCAAAACCCAATTTTTTCCTTCGTCTCTCTCCTTTCTTCTCTACCATCCCTCTCCCCGGTGACAGCTACAGCGAAACACTCTGCAACTGTTCCCTTATTGTTCACCACCACTGAAGTTACAGCGGTGGCGGTGAGACCCATCGGAATTTGAATCAGATTTCATCATTGTTTGGGAAAGAGATGGAAGGTGCCAAGAGCAGCGAGCAGCGTGAGGCTTTGCCACGGTACTCACCCATACAAGAAGCTGACGCTGATGCCCAAGAGCCGTCTCCGACCATCAATGTGGTTGCTGTCTGCAAGGGCGCAGTTAAGTCTCTTGTGGTCTCCAACGACCAACTATTCAGTGCAGCACCCACCAGGACTGCAAGATCTGTATGGAGAATTTATAACGAGGAGACCCACCAAGGCAAGTACAGGTACAGGCGGGTTGAATCCAGTGAATCCCCAACCTTCTCCTTGTGCACTTTCGCCGCCGCCTCGTTCGAATCCAGAGCAACCAATTCACTTGATCCAGGAAAAATAGAAAGCGAAGCAATCGAAAACCCCTTTGCCCTCGCAGGGGAGAAATTCTCGCCGAAACTAAACTGGTCAACCGAACCAACATAGTCCTTAGCAGCTCCAACAGCTCCCAAAACCTCTCCCTTCACTCCGTCTCCCAAGCCCTATTCCTCAACTTTAGAAAAGTCACCCGCATGGCAGCGCCAGGCGAGGGAACAATCGGGCCATCGAGATCATCGGCCACCCAATCAAAAGCCATGACGTCTTCGCATATGGGCAAAACGGAGTCTTTCACGATGCTCAAATGCTTGGGATGCGCAGAATAGCCGGTGAGATCCTCCTTGGTTCTGTACGTTGTACCTACTGTGCAACATATGGGTGAAGTTAAGGGCCGAAGATCGGTTTCTATAGATGGGTCCGGCGGACAGGTGAAGAACCTGGTCGAGAGAGGTGAGGGCGTTCAAACCACCGATCATGGCGTTGATATTGGAATTGGTGTCGTCCTTGACTTTGAAGAGAATTATGTGTTCAATGGTCATTTTGGCAGGAAGAATTGAACACGAACAATAGATGGTTTTGACAGGAAAAGAGGGAAGGGGCTTGGGCTTGAAGAACAAGTAGGAGGGAGTAGTGGAGGAGAGTGACCGTTCTCGCACCACAAAGCATCTCTCTTTACCTTAGTGCTGCCAACTACCAAGTCCGAACGCCACAACTCAACTCAGTGACTCACAACTCAACTCAGTGACTCACAACTCACAGGAGCGAGGTTAGGTTCCGCTCCCGATGGTGATGGCGAATTTGGCGATTGCTGGATTACTGTAAAATGGATAAGTACAGATCTTGCAGTCTTGGTGGGCGCTGAATAGTTGGTCGTTGCAGGATTGGTTTTTCTCACTTCCCCCTTCCAGTTCTCTCCGTGCTACTTAGGTAGAAAACCCTCTATCTCAAGTTACTCTCAACGAGTTGCAACCAGAGTTTATCCTCTCAGAACCACTTCTGAGGTCTCCATTGAACCAGTTCTCCTGAAACACCACAGTCTCTGGGCAAAACAGCAATGGCTGCTGTCATTTTCGGCTAGATGGCGCCAATGGTAGTTCTCTGTTAAGAAGAAGGGATGAAATTTGAGGAATAGTGGAGGGCAAATTTAACGCTTCGTTTCCTTCCATTAGTACTAACGGCAATGACAATTGTTAGAAAATTTAAGAGTACCTCTAGACAATAGCTAAACAGTAAGGTACCACGTGTCAATTTCGTGAACAGTAGAGGTAGTTTAAGAGATTTACCCTAATAATAATTATATATTCTTAAAATATTAATAAATAAACTAATACAAAATTCAAAATTTTTAGTTGATTTTGATTCCAATTTCAAATGAACCAAACAACAATTGGAATCTGATTCTGATTCTCAATTGAACCAAATAGGCATTAGGAATAGGTGATTTTGATTCTTGAGAATTCCGATTCCTGTCTTGTCTATGAACCGAACAAACCATAAAATATTAATAAATTAAATAATATAAATAGGTTGAGGTAATTCAAAATCCACTAAACTTTCACTTAAAAATAAAAATTAGTAATAAAACATAGTAAGAATTAAATTAGCTTTATCTTATAATCTATTTAAAACTAAAATACTTAAGTAGCCAATCAATTTTAAGTCTTTATATTAAGACTTTCATCTCTCCTTATTAACTCAACATTAACTATTTCTTCTCTTCTCATTAACTCTTTTGATTATCTCTCCTCATTAACCATTCCATCAACTTTCTTTCTTCCAATAACTCACTCTACTAATTCTCTCTCCTCTCAATTACTCATTTTTATTTTTATTTTTCTTTTTTCTTTTTTAATTTTGTTCCCTCTCATCACCTCATTAATCTAATAAACAAGAAGCAATTTGCTTAGGGGTGATCATTTCAATTTGGCCTAGGCCTGAGTACACATCAAGCCTCAAATTTCAAGGCAAACACTAGCCCAGTCCATAAACAAATAATAGTTTAAAAATCAATTAACAAAAATATCAGAAATAGTTAAATCACCTAGAGAGAGAGAGAGAGAGAGAGAGAGAGAGAGAGAGAGAGAATTCTAAGACATAGATCCCACCCTTCCATCATTAACCTATTTTAGCATATTTCTATAGACATCTACTATTATTAGCCTATTGTGTTTCAAAGATAGAAATTTTACTCTCATATGAATTCCATTTATTTATTTCATATTTAAATTCTATTTAATTGGTTGATATTCATAAAATTATAATTTTGAAACTTAATAACTAACATTAATAAAAATATTAAATTTTAGCAAGTTTTTATCTAACAACTATTAAACATTAAGAAATTAATAAAATTAGTAGTTCATGAATTAAAAATTAAAATTCATTTGAATTTTGTTTGAATGGAGGGTCATTCTTATCCCCTTTGACAGTTGAGGTTGGGAACATGGATTAGTTTCAAAGTTGGGGTCAAGGACAAAGAGTATGGTCCTTACCCTGAACTTGCCCCATTGTCATTCCTATAGACCTACAAATTTTCAGACTCAAGCAACTATTTTCTTCTAAGATATGTACTTTATCTTAGATATGCAACAAGTTCACACATAATGCGGGTAATAGGGTTATAAATAGATCATATTCATATTGGATTCAATTGCATTTGCATCTGCATTCAATTATAAAAACTTTAGATTAGCATCTGCATTTGATTATCATGTCAGATTTTGCATCAGATTTGGATTTAATCTGCAACCACCTTATTGTGTTTAAAATGACAAAAAAAATTAAAAAGTAAAAAAAAACTAATACTTTTTATAGTATTTATGAATAATAAATGTATATAAATATAAAATATTAAATTTCTCGATTATAAACTTTATATAATTATACAAAAAAAATCTATATGTACACATAATTATACTACATGTTTACATAATTACACTACATGTATACATAAAATAATAATTTGTTATTGGACTCAAATTTTAGTTGAACTGGATGGAGTTAAATTCATATCCATTTCAATTATTAATCGGGAAAGTTCTAACATTCAAATGTAGGATAATTAATCAGAATTGGAGTCGAATTGGGTATTGGACTTTCGGAGTCCATTGACAACCCTAACGGGTAAGGCCCAAGCTAAGTAACCCCTAAGCTTACCTGAAAATTATATATATATACATTTAGAAAACAAATTTTATATTAATATATTGATAAAAACCATTATATATCTTTTATAATATATTAAAATTAAATAAAAATGTTAATTTATAAAAAAATCATAGTTTTATAATTAACACAAACAAATCTATCCCAGTCCTAGGCCTAGACAAATATTATTGTGCTAGAGGTGTGGGCCGAGCTAGACTAGGCAACTGTAAAAATTGTTAATACGTTTGGGGTGTGAGAATAATTTTCATATAAAAATAATTCATGCATTTCTTGTGCTCGGTTTGGTTTTATCTAATTACGAATGTCACAGTGCTTTTAAGGGTGCAACTTGGGGGTTGGATCAGGTTGAGGATCATCCAAAGCCCAACTTGAAGTCTTAAACCTAGAGTTTGAACTTAGATTAATTTAATTAGGTCATTTTACATAAAAAATGACAAACTTTGGTTTATTGGCAAATTCAAAGTAGTAAGCCAAGGAAAACTTTATTTTTTATGGGCCAAATTACCCTTGGTTATAAGCCCACCAATGATCATTTTTATTTGTCTCTCTCCCATTCCTGTTCCCTCACTCTCCCTCGTTTGGTTCAATTATAGGTGATGAAAAAACACAATAAAAACTGTTCCATTACCAGATTGGAGCACTGCACAAATGATGCTGAATCCATGAATAAATGAATGGGATTTTTTTTTTTATTTTTGATTTTTTTTCAATTTTGTTCTTAGTTTTCACTGCCTTCCAAGTTCCTAATTTCAAAAAAACACTAGCGGAGGGGCCCTACTTCATAGGGGTTGGGATGGAACTGTCGATCTGTCAACCCGTTGACCCAGTCCTTGGCCAAAAATCGTTGAATCGTTCAATGACCCATTGACCTGTTGACATGTACAATGGTTTTTGGTTGTTTTTTATTTTTTTTAATCAGCCATCCAGGCAACCAGTTCCATTTTATCCTAATCTCGGTCCGTAGCCAAAAATCATTGAATTGATCAACGATCCATTGACCCGGGTGGTCAAACCGTTGACCCATTTAATGGTTTTTGGTTGTTTTTTTATTTTTTTAATTTCTATTATCAGAACGGGCCATTTGTTTGAACTGAACAGTCAAACCGTTGACCCAAAAACTAGTGGCTAGAACAGTTCTATTTTCAGGTTGTATAAGTCACATGCTCGAATGACACAACACGTATGGTAATGCTTAATGGACCTCACACACTCAACTTTTTGCATGTAAATTTTGTTGTCAGAATGGATCGTCCGTTTTTTTTTTTTAATTGGAAACTGCCCAAGCAACCAGTTCCGTTTTACCCCAATCCTGGTCCTTGGCCAAAAACCATTGAATCAGTCAATGACCCATTGACCTAAGTGGTCAAATCGTCAACCCATTGACCCGTTCAATGGTTTTTGGCTTTTTTTTTATTTTTTTTATTTTTGTTGTCAGAACGGGTCATCCATTCGAACCGGACGGTCAAATCATCGACCCAAAAACCGATGGCCAGAACGATTCCATTTTTGGGTCGTATGAGTCACACGCTCGAATGACATAACATGTATGATACTGTTCAATGGACCTCACACAATTTTTTGCCTATAAGTTTTGTTGTCAGAACGGAGTGTCCATTCGAACTAGACAATCAAACTGTCGACCTAAAAACTGGTGGCTAAAACAGTTTCGTAAATTTTTGCTTATAATTTTTTGTTGTCATAATGGGTCGTCTATTCGAATCGAACAGCCGAGTCATTGATCCAAAAACCGGTGGCCAACGGTTGTATGAGTCACACGCTCAAATGACATAACACATATGATACTACTTAATGGACCTCACAAACTCAATTTTTTTCCTATAACTTTTGTTGTCAGAATAGACTATCCATTCAAACCAGATGATTGACCATTGACCCGAAAACCGGTGGCTAGAATGGTTCTGTAATTTTTTGCTTGTAATTTTTTTTGTTAGAATGGGCCCTCCATTCGAATCGTCGGTTGTCAGAACACATTTATCAATAATAGTAAGTAATTATACTATTTAATTAAATAATCATTAATGATAGTTTTAATAATATTATTTAGTTATTTTTAATATAACAGTAATTATTAAATTTATGAATAGGATTTATTAACAATATTCATTACATTAATAATTACCAAAATTAAATTAAATTAATAGTATTTATTAGTATTTAAATAATCAATAACAATACTCTTAATAACATTTTTTATTATTTTGAATATAACAATAATTACTATATTTATTAACAGTATTTATAATTTTAATTTAAAGTAAAATTTAAGTAAATGTCTATTTATTAACAATATTTATAATAATAGTAATTATTAATTATAATCACTAATTATATATTTATTAAATTACTATAACAATCAGTAATTATTATTACTGTAATTAATTAGTAATTATTGTTATTAATTAGTAATTAATTAGGTACTATAATAATCATTAACTATTATTATAGTAATTATATAATTACACTATTAATTACTATAATTAATTAGTAATTATTGTTATTAATTAGTAATTATTATTATTAATTAATAATTAATTAATGGAAATGGGTGTTCGCACGTGGGATCTTCTCGCACGAGTAGATTTCATTTCCTGAGTGCAGAGAGCACCCATTCCATAATAAGTATATATATAGATTTGAAACAACTCCACTCCACTTTTAACTCATTCTCCATCTCCTAATCTTAGGGTAATCCAGAAACCCATTTTGATAAGATACCACATGATGGAGGGAGATTTGGCCCGACCCCTTGGCCATGCGACACGTGGAAGCAACCAGGGTGACCTGGCAGAAGTACCAGATCGGCACGACAGCGGGCCCACAACCCGAGCTCTGAGAAAAGGAGTCCCAAGCTCCCCCAAAAAAGGAACCCACAACCCGAGCTCCCCAAGGAGGAACCCAAGCTCTCCCTTCGAGGTCCTGAGCCTTACAAGGAGCACAAAAGGCAAAAACCCGAGCTGACCCAGGGGCAGTTCAGGCCACACTTCTATCTGAACTCAAGACTTCACCTTGCACACCACTTCGGCTCCAAGTCGCCTGACTGAACAACCGTACCTGACGCACAGGAAGCCCGTACACGGAGGCGGTGCACCTAACTGATTAGGGGTCCGACACATGACAGCTGCCCTGACAAGGAAGATAGTGGCGGTTATGACACCCGAACTAGCAACTGGCAGCGGTTATGACACCCGAACTGGCATCTAGTGATGTGTGGCTCATGGTGACACTAGCAAGTGCACTAGCCGCTCAAGTAATAGAGTAGTGAGTAGAGTATCGTTCCCACGAGGACTTATGTAGCAACTACTAGTAATAAATCAGTCTACTGTTATCTAATCAGCCGAAATGTAAAACTAATGAAAATCTGAAATTAAAATTACAAAGTTATTTCTAACACATTGGACCAAACACCTTGTATGCAAGTAAGGAGACAAGTTAAAGATGCATAGAAAAATAAATTCAGCAACTAGTTTTCTAGGCAATTTGAGTAGAATAGGATTCAGCCTAGGTTTGGTGAAATCCCAAAGCAATGAACAGCCTTTCTCGAGCACATGTTCAATCTATGCATGAGTGACGATTCTTCTATCTCTAGCAAGAATCTAATCCCCATGCATGCATTCAGATCTAGCAATTCTAGGGCTTCATTTCAGCTGGATGATCATCAACTCAGTTGAATGAACACCAACCGAATTGTGCAAGTTATCTCTAACCTTGCACTCAATTCG
>NW_010729128.1:182595-216242 GCF_000365185.1 Nelumbo nucifera
GTTCGTTGTTTTTTTTAAATTGAAACATTCAGTTTAAGGGAAGGATAATTGTTGAAATATTTACTAAGTCTCCTAGTTGTCCTCGTCAATAGGAGTTTGTTTAAGTGGTTGTAGTTTGTTTTTYTGTTAAGTCTCCTAGTTGTCCTCGTCAATAGGAGTTTGTTTAAGTGGTTTAGTTTGTTTTACTGTTACCTGGTCTATAGGAGAATACGTAGCTTTAGGAGTAAGTTGCATGTTTTTAGAAGTTGGTGGTTCCACTTCCTAGTTTCAAGCACTTATCCGTTTGGTTTTAGCTCTATAAATAGAGCAGCTTCTTGTTGTGAAATTATTTGAGAAATAACAAAGTTCAGTCCTTGTCTCTATTATTTTGTTCTTTTTCTTCCAAGATATTTATTTATCAGAACCTAGAACCAAAGAGATGAATAAACCATTTGATCAGTAAAAAGAAAATTTCTGATCGAAGATAAAACATCAAGGACCAAGATGAGATCAGAAAGAAGCTCTAAAATTTTGATCAAAGGGATATCAGAAGAAAGAAAGAAAACTTCGGTGGTTGTTAATTAAGGGCAATTTGGTTCAGTAAACAGAAATAGTCATCCCGCTCACTACTTTTTCAATTATTTTAAAAGCATCACTGAATTTGTCAATAAGGCTGCGTTTGTTTGGGGTGGAAAAGAAAATTTACACCCATGGAAAAATGTAAACCGGTTTGGTGATACATGTAAATTGGAACCGGTTGAAATAAAATATTTACTCCGATTGTGTTTGGTTGTCGATGTGTGAAATTTGATGAAAATTTTGTTGGTGTTTGGAATACACATCGGTGTAAATTTTACATGGATATCTCTTGCGTTAATTTGGACTGGAGTATCTTATTTCCAACGGTTCATAGGACATTTGAATTTAGACTACAATATTTCATAGCCCCTACCCACGTGGGATAAGCAGACCACAGGTGCATCCCTCCAACATCTTCACCATGGTGCTTATAAGAGGCCTGGTTTCAGGGGAGCTTTGAACACGCCATAGGCCTGCTAAATCTGGGAGCTTTGAACACGCCATAGCAAAGGCCAAAAATTTAGATGTTATTGCATCCAACAGAAAGCTTGGCTCTGCTCATCTTGCAGCCACAATACAGTTCCAACAAGAGCTTCTAAACTGGATTTCAAATTTTTCTAAGTGGATCAGTGAACAGAAGGGTTTTGTTAATTCCTTGAATGGTTGGCTCCTGAAATATCTTTTCTATGAACTGGAAGTGACCTCTGATGGAATAGTTCCATTTTCTCCTGGTAGAATCGATGCACCCCCTGTTTTTGGAATTTGTTATCAGTGGTCTCAAGCTTTGGAGAGAATCTCAAGCAAGTCTTTCCATTTCTAGACTACTGACTACCCCACACATCTGAAAGCAAGGAAAATGAATTTCATTAGAAAAAGAAACCTGAAACAACCACCAAAGTAACCAAACACAAACACAACTATAACTAAAAGATAGAAAACAACAAACTAACAAAGAGAAAACTAGATTGCTAACTACCCTACAAACTATAGAAACTATCTCAAACTAAATAATACCATAAACACCAGAGTTCCAAGTCTGCAAATCATCAGAAAGAAAAGGAAAAATCTAATCAGGAGAGATATGAACAAAAAAAACAGAAACAGAAAAGCCTTACTTTGCTGCATTTTTTCAAGTGAATTTAGTGTAATATTACTTGTATATCAGGTTTGCAAAGTCAGTTCTATATTTTATTCAATTGGAGATGCCACTAGTGCTATATTGCAACAACAAGGCTGCTATTAACAGTGCTCATAATCAAGTTCAGCACAATCACACCAAATACACTGAGGTGGATATTCACTTTGTTAGGGAGAAGGTGTTATTAAGCAAGGTTTGTCTACCTTATGTTTAGACTGATCAATAACTAGTAGATGTGTTTACCAAAGGAATATCTCGACTGAAGTTACAGATACACTTGACATTTGACAAGTTAGGAATGCTTGACATCTACTTCCAACTTGACAGGGGCTGTTGGGATTGGGAACCATCTAGGCAAGCGGTTCCGTTTTACCCCAAACCCAGTTTTTGGCCAAAAACCGTTGAAAAAGCAACAACCCATTGACCCGAGCCGTTGAACCGTCAACCCGTCGACCTGTTGACCCGTTATGGTAATCCTTTGTTCTCGACCTATATGCTTTGGTTTGAATTCTTATAAGTTCAAGTTTCCACTCTGTTATTTCTACTTGTTCTTGTGCTTGTTTGAG
Source organism: Nelumbo nucifera (assembly GCF_000365185.1). Next base: position 184,858 of record NW_010729128.1, read on the forward strand.
AGAGAGAGGGAGGGAGGGAGATTTCTTCTTCTGTTGGTTTCACTTTTCTTCTCCCTAGCTATTCATTTGCAGAAAGGAGGATTTACTGGTTCCAGCTAATTCACCTTACTTGTCTTGATTTTGATGTATTGGCAATTGAATTGGGGTCTTGGTTATTGTTGCATTTTAACTGGGTAGCGATTCAAAGTTCATAATTTGTAATTGTCTATTAAAAAAATCAGATTTTATATTCAGTTCTATTTCTAATTACTAAATTCCAATGGTGCTTGTTATCCTACGCAGTCATGATCTGAGTTTGACAAACCCAGTCTTCCATAGGATAAAACCTTGGAATTAGTTATAAGTCAGTATCCATTTGGGTTTTCTGATCATACATTCACATACAACAAAAGCTATTCATGTTGACATTTTCCCAAATCTAAATGACTAGCAAGAGTTAAGGGAGGGGTTTTCCTCATCCCCACCATACCCCTCATTTAGTCATTTCCATCTCAGCAGCAAACGCCATGGTCCACTCTCCATCATCATCATCCAATCTTATCAACACCCTCCTATGATCAATACCTCTTACCCAGACTTCTAAACTGCCACCTCAACTCCCCCTCTGCTACAAATCTAGTCAAATCAAACCCAAAAATATTCTGATATATCTCAAAAATGCCCTTCTAAATACTATCATAAAAGTTGAAAAGAAACGAATTTATTTTGAATATAGGCATGTGATCAAAATCCCTTAAGAATTCCACTCAAGACATTAGATTAGATATTTCTCCAACTTCAAGTGCTTTCAAGACATTACAGGATGTTCTACCATACACAACTAGAGAAATGATAGAAGATACTCTCAAGTCTCAACTTGCATGAACGTGAAGGAAAGAAAAAATAACAGTACTATAAGATGACTATAAACTGAAATTCCTTGCATTGGGTTAATTTCTCTGTCAAATCTATAGCCTCCTGCTTGTCCTGAGTCCCGAGTCTCCTGACATGGGGTTTTGATTGTTTTAATATCCAAACTAGTTTTCGGAAGGTTTGATCAGATTTCATCATCAACTTAAAACATTTTATTGGACCCATTAAGTGAAGCAAATATATATAAATAAATAAAAGAACACCCATGAAGGGAGATTGGCCCAGCCCAGGTGATGACAACTTGGACCATGGAAGTGAGTGTAAATTCTTGATGAGCTTCACGAGTAAACAGATTTGCTACAAAATCCAAAAGGGTATTCCCACTTCCCAGCACATAAATGACCATGAATTTAGAGCCAAGAGATACATATTCCCTTCACAATCACATATACTTAGTGTGTAGTCCTGTTGAAAGGGGTTTCATTTCACCTCTTCTGAGTTCTGACCAACAGTAACAATCATGTTGAAGCAATCTGCCATGTTCTACAAATCTAAACTGGCTTACATTTGAAATCAACTATTGCTATATGAATAGCCAAAACAATACCTACCTCAGTATTCTTTGAAATTTGGGGCGTCTTCTGATTTTTGTTTTCTCTGAAATGCTGTAATGTAATGACTAAAGACATACCAAAATTGTAAAAAGATGGACAGAAAAACTCTGATATAGATTCCACTGAAGCAAGCATGAAACATGAACTATTTGAATTTCTCAACTAATTAAAACCATAAATACAACACTCAATGACCTCGTTGAAACATGTTTTGACAATGTGATTTTATTATATTTTTTATTTGGTAAAAATCCACTAGTTTAACTTATTGAAATAGTCAAATAATACAGTGACTTTCATACAATAATTTAGGTGAAACAAAACATAGTTCAAAGTTGTAGATCTAAGAAAAATAAGCTGTAGATCTAAGAACTATACAAAAATCGTAGACCATAAGCATAAAAATAAATCACAGAGGAGGGAGAGAGAGGGAGGGAGGGCATTTGAACCTGTGAGAAAAATGTAAACTGATTAGAACCAAGTTGCAGATCTGAGAGTGTCTTCTGTGTTTTGAGACGAGGGCGTTCAAACCTGTGAAAAAAGTATAAACCGATCAGAACCAAGTTGCAGATCTGAGGGCGTCCTCTGTGTTCTGAGAGATGAGGGCGTTCGAACTTATGAAAAAAAGAGAGTATACTGTGAAAAAAAAAGAGAGAGAGAGAGAAATAGCGAGAGAGAGGGAAGGAGTGGAAGGGAAGGGGTACCAGCAGAACGGCGGTAAGGTGCTGGCGAGGTGCTCGACGGTGAGAGAGAGGATCGGCGAAGTGCTGAAACTTCAAGTATTAGTAGTGTTTCTTTGGGAAGTGTCTATGTGAATGAGATCCTGAGAGCTTTAACATAGAACAATTGTTTTTAGAGGAAGAAGATGATGGATCAATGAATCACACGGTTGTTCCTTCAAACTCTGTTGCTGAATTGGTAGATTGAAGGGGAGAAGAGAGTTCCACCCTAGGAATTGGTAGATTGAAGGTGAAAGAGAGTGAGAATGAGTGAGTGAGATTACCGGATGTTCAGCGGAGAAGCAGTGGCACTGGCGAGAGAGCTAACAGAGTAGACGAAGAAGGGAGGAGAGAGACGCACGAAACAGCCCGGTAGAGTGAGTGGAGTTTACCTCGATGATGATGAGTTTTACATCGATAATTTCGATGTATAATTTGCATCGATTATCGGTGTAAAGAAAAATGAAGGTGGAGTTTTATAGTGTAAAATTATATGCTTACCAAACCGGGGTGTCAAATTTACCTTGATTCGATTTTTCACCCCAAACAAACATAGCCTAAATGAAACTTTAGTCCATTTAATTATGACTACGACATAATTTTCTTAAGGCTGCGTCTGATAGAGGAATAAAATAGAACCGGGGTAAATTTTGCACTCCGATTCGAGTTTGCAGGCATTTGATAAACATGTAATTTTACACCAAAAATTGGTATAAAATTACATTTTAACGTTTAATTATATCGATAATCGATGCAATAAATACATCAAAATTATCGATGTATTTATTACATCTCGTTCTCTCTCTCTTCTTCTTCTTCTCCTTGTCTCTCGCTCACTCACTCGCTCTCTCTCTCTCCTCCTTCTCTCTTCCTCTGACGAGAACAAAGAGGCGGCGACAACAGTGGTTGTCGAGGCAAGGTTGATCGTCAACGAGAACAGAGAATAAAAAACAAAGAGGTGGTGACAGTAGTGATTATCTATTCATCATCTTCCTCCGATGAGAACAAAGAATAGAGAACAAAGAGGCGGCGACAGTAGTGATTATCTGTTCATCATCTTCCTCCGACGAGAATAGGGAGGTGGCGACGATAACAGCAGTGGTTGCCTTCCCCATGACCGCCACTTTGATGGTTTCCGCAGCGGCAGAGGCAGTGGGAGCATGGTCTTCGGCTTTGTAGAAGAAATGCCTGACGATGTTGGTGCCTGGCCCTGCCACCAGCTTTTCCCAAGCCTCCTTCGCTTCCTTGCTGTGCTTTAAGAACACTTCGGTGGCGTTAAGGCAGTGCATTTTCCCCCGCAGCAGCTCTTTCAACCGATAAATTTCTGCAACTGGCAACGGGCTAACGTGTAGGTGTTCACCTTGATCTCCTCGATCTCCTCCTTGAGGAGTATCATCAAGGTTTCTTCGTCCGCCGGTGCTGCAGCTTCTACTCAGAGGAACCTGTCCATCTCTGGCACCCCAATGGCCCGCCTGATTCCCCCAGAATAGTCGCCTTCCGGTTCAAAGAACCTCTACACCTCATCCACCAACTTGGCCTCAACCATGCGGTCCACTTGCTTGGACACAAACGAGTGGAGCACAGGCAAGCACGCGTCCAGCCAAAAGAAGCAGCAGTCATATCTCGACCGGAACTCAAGATCATCCACTGGTGCGATTGCAAGCTCCCATTATATTCTCGGATGGAGCTTCAACAGAAGCAGCCAAGCGTAAGAAATGGGTCTAATATGTCACTCACCACCGCTCACGTACGAGAGCCTCTCCTGTTGCAACACCCGATCACCAGTTTCAGGGTCTGATAAACCACTCACCGCCGCTCGCGATGCTCTGTTTCTTGGCCGATCGGCAAGGACTACAATCTCTTGGTTGCAGTGGACTTTTACCTCAATGATTTATTATCAAACAAGAAGAGTGTTAAATGGGACAAACATCCGGTTCCCATTTTACACTTTCATGAACCCATCTGTGTAATAATCCTCGATGTAAATTTAGATTTACACCATGAACAAATGTAGCCTAATGAGATATCATATATTTTCCATATCATAGTCGAACCCATTTATTAACATTTAAGTATTTTAAATATTTAAGAAATATTTATAAAAAATCATAACATTTAATCACTAATAAAATAAAATAAATAAAATAGAACACTAAAATCATATGGAAAACATAATTATTTTATTAAGTAATTAGCAGTAATTTATTATTTTTGTTAAAAATTATTAATATAATTAATCTAAATTACTAAATTATTAAATTATTTTTATAACAAATCACTAAAATAAAGATTAATTATTTCAAAAACATTTCGTTTTTCTTACAATAGTTATCAGTTTCTTAGTAGTATCATAAGTTGAATCCTGATTTTCTATTGAAGGGCATGGTGCGGCTTTCTTTCATTTAGCACCACAGGAGGAATGAGAAAGCTTTCATACAAGGTGGTTTAAAGGTCTGATACAGGTAAAATAATGAAGTAGGGCTGCAACCTGGGGCAGGTCCAACCCAAGCTTTTGAACTACTTGGGCTTGAATGCTCGGGTTCGGAGATGGGCCTGGATTTGAAAGTCATCTTCACCTTGATTCGGATTAGGATTAGCCTTGGCACTTGAGTTGACATCTCAAGAAGTCTTAGCTTAGACCAAGAAAGGGTAAATTGTTAAAACCTCCCCTAAAGCTTCTGACATTTGTTGAAACCTCTTCTGAAATTTGGTAATTGAAATTATTTCTTTTGAATTTTTTGACACAGTTACAAGTAGATCTTTTCTGTTAGAATCTTCTAAAAAGAGGCATGAAAATGTGTAAAATACCCATGCAATTACTTTTGACCAAAATGCTTATTTTTCAAATTTTCTATTCATATCAATTTTTATCTCAAATCCTGTCAATTTTTTTTCCAAATTCTGTAGAAACCAGCTTCAATGGTACTGCATGGCTATTTTTGACATTTTGTGCCCCTTGTTAGAGGATTCCAACAGAGGGAATCTACTTGCTATTGTGTCTGAAAGTTTAGGGGAGGTTTCAGCAATTTAAGCAAAAAGAAAAAGTAAATTGTGATTCATGATATATATATATATGTGTGTGTGTATGTATGTATATATGTGTGTATAAATACCATATATCAACATTATTATGTATACCAGATCATATTCATAATATAGATGATCAACCCAGGCCAAGACTCATATGATATGTGTGGACCAAGCTGAGCAGGGCACACTCTGAGTTATGTTGGGTTTAGCTTGGAATGGGCTTGGGCCAAGCCCGGGTGCAGTAACCCAGCCCAACTGGCATAAAAGCAAAAGAAAAAAAAAAACTAAGGCTATGTTTGGTTGCAGTGCAAATTTATTTGCACTAGTACAAATGTAAAAATACATTTTTTGTTTATTTTTCTTTTGGATTTTACTTTATTCTGCTTCATGTCTTAATTTATTTCACTTGTACTTTAATAAAACAAAACAATCTAAAATTTGAAACAAAAATATGTCAAAATTTACACTCAAATCATTTGCACTGTTATGGTTTTGCATCAATACAAATTAATTTACATTGCAACCAAACACAGCCTAAGGTGCATTTTGGCATGTCTTTTTAGAAAGATATTCTAACAGCCTAGATGGCCAAAAGACCTATTGAGCTTTTAGGGTCTTATCTTTTTGGGGGTTTTGTCTTTAAAGACAGACCGTTTGGTAAGTGGCTCAGTCTACCAAACTTTTTAAAAACACGTTTAGAGGCTATCTGTCATGCAAAAGACTATAAGCTTCATTTGAAGTTTCCCAAAATTCGATGTTTTTGATATTTTCGAGTCTTTCTACGCATATACCTTTTCATCATTCCATATTTTAATTATCAAATAAGAAAAGACTGATTTTCAATAATTCAAATTTATTGAAACCCAAAAATTACACAAAAAAATTTGCCAAACACCGCTTAAATTGTTGCAAATGATAGAGAGAGGAGGTAGCTGGTGGCTGTACAGAGAAGATAGGACTAGACCACCTTTTTTCCAACTAAATTAACTTGCAAACAATTAACTCAACTTGTAATTAAAGTGAGCGGATGCAGTTTCCCACGACCTGTGTGATTGAATCTACCTTCGTCACGCTTCAAAGTTCAAAGGATGATCCTTCCCCCACTATACGCCACATATTCTCTCTCTAATATATATATCTATATCTATACAAAGTTAAAAGTTAAAAAAAAAAAAGCAGTTGCAAAAGTCCGTTGAGATGTAACTATAGTGTAGGCATGCAGTTTCATGTTTTCTTTAATGGTGTGGTTCTGTCAATGCAACACTGAATTGGCTTAAGTGGTAATGACAAAGCCATATGGTTTTGGGCTCACTTTAAGTACAACTTTATCTTGATAAGACTAGTTAGAGTACTTCAAAAAAGTATAATTAGAATAAAGATGTTTATCTTTATAGTGACCTACTTTGAAATAGAGGTCTAAGGTACTCTTTTTCCTTCCTCCCTTTATATCTAGTCTTCTCATTGTTATTACTTTTATTCTATTTTATTTTGTCCGTTGCCATCAATTGTTAACTTTATACCAAGATGTGATCGTATAGAAGGGAGGATTCTCCTCAGAAAAATTCAAAAAAAAAAAAAAAGAAGAAGAAGAGAAAGTTAGAACTTTTGTCTATGTGGTTACATCTCTTAAAAGGGTAAAAGAAAGCAATTTTAGGGTTTTACCTCAACAACAGAAAAAAAAAAGGATTCACCGGAGAAAGAGGGTAATAAGCCTCTAGAGATATTTTAACCCTAATGCTATATTTGGTTTGATATAGAATAAAAGAGAAAGATGGAAAAACCTTCTCAAAATTCCTTTAGGGGGTGTTCTTTTTTCAGATTTCAGAGAGGGAAAGTTGGTCAGTGGGATTTTGATTCTCATTGACCAAGAATTCTATGTTCTTTTTTCAAATTTATGTGGAGACTAAGGAAAGTTTATTTTTCTGGATACCACTTACCCGGGGGTAAATAATTTTCCCACCTAGGGGGAAAGTTGCCAACACTTGAACGGGACAAAAATGCCCTTTTTAATAATAGATTTTTATGACTAAAATGGTTATTGATTTATTTACATAAGAAATAAAAGAACATGAATAAATGCACTTAGCCGATTAAATGTTTCCTAGAAAAAATTTACCTAAGTAAATGCATTTATGTAGGTAATCTCCCTCAATTTTAATTTCTGTTGCTTTCTAATTTTCCACCAAACCAAACACAATCTAAATGCGGAGAGGAGAGGAGAGGACAACGTTAACATTAATTTTTGCTGATTGTCAACCATCGTCCCTATCCCCCAAATGTCCAAATGGAGAAAAATTAAATAGGTTGTGAAATGTGAATGGCTTGGGGAGTTAGACTGGCATGGCATCCTCTACCTCTAGTGAAGTCTCATCAAGTATGGTACATCAGTGGGCAGTGTCCAATAATATTGCAAATATCTTCGCTTATCCGTGTATAAAGATTAAGATACCCACTTACCCATTAGCTTGGTGGGTGTCAAATCTTCATTAATTTAATTTGTTTGTTAAGTAGGGACCAGCAATCCTCCACGCAGCAACAACATTGTGGCCCATTTTGCCTCCCAATTAAACCATACTCCCACTGGAAAATTCCCATGTCGACGTTCACACTTTCAGACTACATCATATGACGCGACAGGATTATATCCTAAAAAGCATAAGCAATAAAATAAATTAAAAGAAAAATTCTCAATAGATATCTTGTACTTTAGGCCTAGTGTCAATTTAGTACCTGAATTTTAAAATGCGACAGTCTAGTATTCGAACTTTCAAAACACGACAATCTAGTACCCACCATTAATCAGTGGTTAAATGACATGTGAAAAAACAAAAATACCTTTAAAATATAATCTAATTTTCTTTATCAACCTATCTGCTAAAATCAAAACCAAAGACACTTGCAATTGCAAGCAATGTGATTGCAAACAAGAAGTCTATTAAGCTTTGCCCGATCGATTGTCGCTGTTGTTATACCAAAAACAACAACCAGAGTTTCTTTCTCTTCTGCTTTATTGGAGCTGGATGGAAGTTATCACGCAGGTGTATTCTCCTGCAACCAAACGATCAATAACTTGATCAAATGTGGCCGTCTTGATTCAGTCGTTGAGATGTTTGAAGCAATGCCTATCCGTGACGTCGTCTCCTGTAACTTGGTAATAGTTGATCATGCTCGCCATGGGTTTCCAGAGTTAGCCCTTGATCATCAAAGAAATGGTTTCTCGAAGCCTTAGAGAAAGCCCATCCACATGTTCTTCAGTTTTGGGTATTTGTAGTGATGTTGGGTTCTATTGAGAAGGCCTTCAAGTTCATTGTAGAGTGGTTTTGCTTGGGTTCAACGCAAACTTGTTTGTTGGGTCTACACTGATTGACATGTACCCGCAAGCTTCAAATCTTAACCTTGCTATGCAGTTGTTCGATGAATTACCTAGTAGAAGTTTAGCAACGTGGAATTTGGTTCTTTGTGGGTTTTGTCAACTGGGTCGATCATATGACGTGCTAGGATTCTACTTGAAGATGAAATCAGATGTTGGGGTTGATCCAAATGGTGTTACTTTCTACTATTTGATATATGCCTGTGCTTGACATAGAATGGGTAGAGAGGGCCTCAAGATGCTTGAGACCATGATCCAGGAGGATCTGAAGCCAGATGCTGTAACATTCTTGTCTGTGTTAATGGGTTGCAGTCACTCAGGTTTGGTGAGAGAAGGGCAATTAATATTTGAATCAATGGAAACCATCCATGTTGTTTACCCAGACATGAGGCACTATTCATGCATGGTTGATCTTCTGGGGCGAGTAGGCTTGTTAGAGGAAGCATAAGTGTTGTTAAAATGCTCACCAGTTAAGGGTGATTCAATAACGTGGAGTTCCCTGTTGCGTAGTTGTATAGTACATCGAAATGAGAAGGTAGGAAGAAGTGCTGCAATAGCTTTGTTGGAGCTCAACCCAGACAATCCTACGGTGTTGTTGCAAGCACCGAGCTTCTATTATGAAATTGGTGATACAGAGATGTCCATGAAAATTAGAGAATACAAGGAAATGAGTGAAATGAGAAACGGGGCAGGTTATAACTTTATTGAGTCAATCAATCATGGTTACTCTTGACATCATGTGCAACCACTTACTCCCGGTAGGTTCACATTATTTTGCTGTAGGTATACTTATCAATATGTATAGTCAATCATAGCCCAGAAATCATACTGATGACATACGATATTGTCATACAATCTATGTTTTAGCTCATTCAACCTTAAGCAAAATCCAGATGACCCACCAAAACTATTTCCCTCTATCGACCCTAAAGTCAGCGTTTACTGTGATGATAATGGGGTCGATGCCAACAAATAAGATATCCATCCAAAATCTATAACAGGGAAGGGAAGAATTTGTTGTGTTGCGATACAGAGGTGGGAGTCTAATAGACAATGGCCAGTGCACCAAAGGTCACCTTTTGTTCTTCAAGCCTTCATCATCTGTGCAGAAAGGCACCACCTTTTCTCACACCAAGATCTCTGTCAACCAATTCATTGACATGCTTCCAGTTCAGAACCTTAATGTTTATCTCTAATGGCCATCGTTTCTTCATTCCATGCCGACGGTTTACAGTTCAAGCGGAAGATAGCGAGCGACAAGCATAAGCAAACTCTTTGGTTTTCGTCTAGACTATTGAGAGCTTGAGATCTGTTTTATTTTCGTGAAAAAGAAGATAAATGAACATTGTATTTTATTTTAAGGGTAATCTTGACATTTTAAAAATATTAAATGGCACATGAGGTCATGTGATATACATAACTGACAGCCCATTAATGATAGGTACTAAATTGTCGCATTTCAAAAGTTTGGGTACTAAATTGTTGCATTTTAAAATTGGGATATTAAATTGGCACTCAGCCAAAAGTACAAGATACCTATTGAGAATTTTCCCTAAATTAAAATTTATAAACACCCGAATTTATAAAAACTCAAAAAACGAACTAGATATTGCCGGCCGTTTGGCGTAAAAAAAATTCTAGTTAGATTATATCCTATTTATATTTCTTGCAAGCATTCTTTTTAGTAGTGCGATTGTGACTTTTCAATCGGAAAAATCTGGTTTATTGTTTGGGTTAATATACAAAGCTTTTTCTTTCTTTCCTTCTTAAAATAAGTTTTTTATGGTATATTTTAGCAAGAAATGTTTCAGAAATAATTAACATTTGAACAGTACGAGGAAACAGTAGAAAAAATGTCATGTTTTTGTTAATACCATGGGATTATATTTTTGTGTACTACGAACTACGTTCTCTGTTACTTCTTCTTCACGTTACTAAATATTTTTTTAAGAAGAAAAAATAAGAGTTTAGGTCAAAATAATCCCGTGGCCCGTGGCATGAGGAAGAATCAGCACCAGAAATTAATAAATTTTATATATTTATATATATGCAAAATAATTCTTTAATTTTGAACAAGGAAAAAAGATAATTGCCGAACCATGTGAGAGAATTTCCATCCTCTTAACAGTGGTTCAATGACCATCTGCAACTGATATCAGTGTCGCACAAGTTTCTTTACTTATTTTATTTTGTACATTAATTTATGCTGATGATTTTGACTCTTTATAGGAACAGTAGGTGCAGTAAATTATGTTGCATCTTGTAAAAGGTCTGTTGGGCCTAAAATTACTCTGTGATCCTTCGCACAGATAGAGGGTTTGCAATTGCTGTCATCAACACAGGCAACCAGTGTGAGAATAGACGTCATGAAAGTATTGATTGTTTCTAAGGCCTTATTTGTTTGACAGTTATTTATTTAGATAAATGTATTTATTTGGGAAAATGTTTTTTTTTTTTTTTGAAAAGTTCGTAGGCCGAATCATCTCATTGCATCTTTCAATAGTACAGGTATTAGAAAATCAGGTGGGGTAAACCTAGTCTTTGGCTTAGACAAAGAACAAGTCCTTTTTGCAATGAATGAGCCACACGATTATCCGTACGATAGACAAATGAGGTAGAAAAGTGAGAGAACATTTGCAAAAGACTCGTGCACTCGGCTATGAAGTGGTGAATGCGCCAGGGAACCACTAAGGAGGGGTTCAACAGGAGAGAGACTATCTTTTGCGCATCTCATTCTAGGACAATGGAAGAGATATGTAATTCAATGGCCAGCTTGATGCCCTCAAGGAAAGCTAGAGCTTCGATCTGTTCTGAGGTACTACGTTCATTGTTTATGGCTTTAGCCACGTAAAACTTCACTTTTAATACATTGGGGGGAGGGGGAGCCATGACCTTGGGTGGGACATGGGGAGAGAAGGGGTCTCTTTTTGGTCCATGCACTATAAATTCCAGATTTCTTCATAGTGCACTGTTGCTTCTTGCAAGACTAGAATGGGGTTAAACTTTTTACCCTCAAAAACCATTTTATTGCGAGCTTTCCAGGCATACCATAATACCAAAGACCCCAGAATGAATTTGTCAAGCCCTGGAAGTGGGTGATTGTTGTTTGCAGTCCACCAAGTTGCTAACCAATCCTTGACTTCATGCTGGGAGTTAACATCAATCAACTGGACTTTGAGACCAAACCAAACTGCTCTCATGGCAGGGCAATGAAAGAATCTGTGACATTGTTTCATTAGCTTCCATACACACACAACAAGTTCAGTTTACTCCCTGACAGTACTTTGCAAGGGTTGCGCTAAGAGGTAAGGTGTTCTTAATACAACGCCACAAAAAAACATGAACCCGTCGTGGGAGCTTCGTGTACTTCCAAAATACTTTCCATCTTACCTCAGGGAAGGCTTCGGTTTGGGAAGAAGTGCCTAGATCCTCTGAGGATAGAAGTTTATAAGCTGAAGCAGCTGTAAAAATCCCAAAAGGCGTGCAAGTCCAAATCAGTCTATCTGAGATGAGCTCATGACCTTGTGATAATGGAATTTGAAGAAATGAATGTATAACTTCACTTTTAAACAGGTTTTCAACAAGGTTAAAACGCCATATTTCAGTAAGAGGATTGATAAGCTCAGCAGCCTTTAAACTTTCAGCCTTAACATTGTTCACCATGTGGCCACAATTCATTGGGGGAAAAGTCCAAGGGTCCAAAAGGACATGGGTATCCCACCCTGAGTTGATTAAAATCCTAATTCCTTTCAACAGCAGAGGTCGACATCTAAGGAGAGTGTTCCAAATGATTGATTTACTTGGACTGTTCTTTGCACCCCAAAAGGATCCTTGTGATAGATATTTGGGAAAATGTCACTTGAAAAATGTTATTCATAATTTCATACAAGTATATTTACCCATGCTCTTTTGTCAAATAGGTAAGTAAACGAGTTTCATAAAAGATTTTTTATTTTTTATTCTGTAAAGATATTTTTACTTACATCGTAGGTGGATAAATTGTCAAAAACTTATCCAAGAAAAAAATTTATTTCCATAAAACTCACATTTCACTAGTAAAATAAAACTCCTCCCTCCCCACCCCCACCCTCCACATATACACACACAAAAAAAAAAAAGAAGAAAAACTTACCACCAAAAGAATGAGGCCTTAAGAGTGATATTCCTAAAAGATCTTATATATTTAGTGAGAGAGAGAGGGACGAAATGGTGTGAATGTATCCATAACATTTTATCAGATCAATCATTAATCAGTAGCCATGGTCTAGGCTGATAAAATCATTAAATGCCTGAACCAATATTATATATATATATATATATATATATTATAAGCTTGGAGTAAGATGGAACTTCTATAGCAATTTTTTTCAAGGCAATAGGTCTGTCCAAAGGATGACAGACAACATTCATTAATTAGAAGACTGCTCGGAATTACAATCCATAACTTATGAGCTGCCCAATTAACTTATCAAGGAACGCAATGATGTGTCTAATTTTCCATAGAGGGGGAGAACCAGAAGTCAATTATAAGAGTTGAATTTCAGGCAGTGCAAAGTCCGTTCGAACAGCCTTTATAGTTTTGCATTGGAAATGTTTCCGTACTTATGTGCTTTATTTCATGGGGAGATATTTTCAATGCAAGGTTGCAAGAGGATGCTGAAACGGTGTGAGCGTAGACTTGTACTGACCAAAGCCAAATTCCAATTATAAGAGCCGGTTGGGCTTCAACTATCAAAGGATTTCCAAACTGCACCTTGATAGATCTAGCAAAACAGAAATTATGAGAGGAATTCCTGAGAACCATGGTATTAAGGCCATGCTTGGTTCAATTCTCATTCTTTATCATTCTTATCCAAGATGAAATTCTAAAATGGACAAGAATGGATAAAAATAGGCAGAATGAGAAAATATTGCTATGAACCAACCACTTTTTTCCTAAAAATGAATTCTTTTCAGACTAATAAGTGTCCTATGTTGCTCATTTTCATTCTTCAATAAACATTATGACAGTATTCATAAACTATCAGCCTAGGTCTATGCCAGTCAATGTTTACCAGTTGAAATAGATGTTTTATAAAAGTATTTCTGTAAAAGTGCTTTCGTTAAAGTACTTCCATAAAAGTGTTTTTATAAAAGTGCTTTCGTAAAAGTAAACATCTATGGCAACAGTTTTATAAACAAAGTTTCTATAAAGAATGAAAATGAGGAAGATGGAGCATGATTATTTTTTATGTTGCAGGCTAATGTTATTCATTTTAAAAATAATGTGGTCCACAACAAAAATTTTATAACCGAACACTCTAATATTATTCATTTTTGCTCATTCTTGCCTACAATAAACAAGAATTAAAAGAATGAATCATAGAGTAATGAATCAAACATGGCCTAAATTTCTAACAATGACTATGTCCGACTTTTGTTCTTAAGTTGATTTTTAAGCGGATGCTAGTCTGTAAAACGATTGTTCACTTTATATGATGTGAAGAAGTGAATAGTGACCACCTCCCTTGAATTGGCAAATGAGAGGCTGAAGTTTCTCCCTCGTATGAAATACTGTTCATTTCACAAGCTAGTAGGACTCTTGTTTTTAACCAGATTTGACAAGTAGTGTAATAAATCAAGGGGCCAGGGTTAAAACATTACCAAGAAGTAGTCTACAATAAAATCATCAACGCATGTTAAATATTAATCCCAATTGGAGAACTCTTATCACTACAACCCCATCCAATAGGTACATATATAGTAGGGTGGGGTGTAAGTGAGCCGAGCCAACTTTTATTTCTAGTAAAATATCATTTTTAATGTATTTTTATTTATAATATAAATAAATAAATTTATAATCAAGTTTTCTAATATGTATTTTGTTTATAATATTTAAAATATTAATTTATTTATATTTTTACTAGTAATTTATTTATAATTGGTTCGAGCCAAATCGAATTCTCGAATAATTCACGAGTATCAATTCGAGTCAAATTTGAATATGAAACTCAAATTTCAATTGGACTCAAGTCAAATTTTGAGCTCACGAATATGTATATATATATATATATATATATATATATATATATTTATAATTTTATGAATACACAACACGAGTAGTATAGTTTCATTTCAGTTTGAGTGTGTAATAAGAACAACGTATGCATGTGTAAATATTTGACACGTAGGGGGCCATGTCATCAACCAGAAGAGTGCATGGTGAGAATTTGTTATTGTTAGCATCAACCATATAGTTTGACTCTAAAGCTTTGGAAGAGCTGAATTAGAAACAGGCTTAAATTTTAGCTTGCGTAAAGGAGGCTAATAAGCATTTTATAACAAAGACCAATCCAAGTGAATGAACCCCGTGTGAGTTGATGTAGAATGATGCTGACGTAGGACAACACGTCAGATGGTGTTGATAGGTGATGTCAACCAATCTTGTTTCAGAAGAGCCTCAGCCTCTGTCCACGTATTTGTTTTGTACGTGGTCTTCTTATAAGAGAGACGTAAGCCTGAGGCTCTCCTTCTGTTACAAGTATATATCGATCAACAGAAAGAATGAAGGAGGGGTGGATGACAAGGACAGAAGTTGGTGACAATTCTTCAACTAATTAAGGGTTTTCACACGTGACTGTAGAGGCCCCACGCGTGGTATCACTGTACTGTACCGAACTAATGATTGCGTGTACACATGAAAAATTACGTCCAACTGCCTTGGAGAGAGGGAGGAGTTCTCCGTCGGAACCGGATCTGCTGCCACCAAACAGTACTTAGAAGTTAGAGCTATGCATTTGACTTTTGAAAAATCTCTCATTGTAGATGACAGGTGGCAAACACCCATCTCAGTATGTGGAATGGGTCATGCGTTTTATGATTGGCCTTCTATTCCGGATGGCGTGCTTGTCGTGTTTGTATGCATAACCTGTTTTTCTCTCTCTCTTAGAGAGAGAGAGAGAGAGATTTGAATTGAGAAAAAAAAGTAAAAACTTGAACAGAGAGAGATAATTTGTGGGTCAACATTTACGAAGTCTAAAGACTACCAATGGAATATATTATTTGTGATACTGGTTGCAAGGTCCAAGTTACTTCAACTGATGCAGTTTCATCAGTCTTGGATTGGACCATTCAAAACGCGGTATATGCATATATTATTCAGAGAGAATTGTTTATTGTTCAATTCGTTTTGTTGTTATAATATATAAAAATTCTTTTAGGTTTTGTTCTTTTCTTTTGTTGATTGGGTGCTTTAGATTCTCCAATCGTTTTGATCATTCAGATATCTCTCCCATTAAATAAGTAGCTAGACAAGAAATTCAACAGACTGAATAGATAAATATGAGTGTATGACCGGTTTGAACTAGATGGATCATGATGAGGTATTAGCTCACAACTGGGTTTCCCAATTACAACAATATATATATATATATAGACTCTTTAAAATTTATTAAAAATTTTAGAAATGTTTTTTTTTTTTTTTTTTATTTCCAACTAGTTCTATTAAGGTTTTAAGATTAGAAATCCAACAACAACAGTGTATTTTCAAATTTGTTATTGGCATATTACATCAAAGTTTCAACATGTTGAAAACATCACATGGGTTATTTACTTTTAATTAATTTACATTTTGCAGGTATAATTATCATTAAAGATTTTAACAATGTCAAAGATGAGACTTTAATTTGTAGGTTTTATCACTGATTAATTCATTCACATTTGAATTATATTACAACAATTTCCATAAAATGTACCACAGATTTGCCTAACCTTAGAAGATCCAACACCTTCTACTCATAACCATATTTAATTCATTAATTGATTGAAAATAATGCTGAACCATGTTAAAAAGTTAAAAAAGAAGTGTAACAAGAGGGTGAGATGTCATTTTCAGATTCTTTTAGTTGAAAAGTCAAAAGGGGCAATTTACCTTCTAAACGCATGGTACGTACTTGATTTGCAGTTCTTTCAATTAGGTTTGAATGATTTTGTAACTTCATCTTTTGCAAGTCTATTTTGAATAGGACTTCACAACTTTTGATGTTTTCTTTGCTCATACAACATCAGAAGCCTTTGCATGAAAACCCTCCCAAATGGGCATTATATTTACGCTCAAAAATGCATTTTCATTAGGCACCCAATAAGAGATCTTGCTAATCCAGAGTGGATTATTTCCATGCTTCTATGCAAGTGTTTTTCAGTGTAGTAGTAAATCACAATAGTCAAATCAAACAATTCTAAAGTAGGGATTATGGTTTGGTTAATAAACTGTGAGCCTATTGCCCAAACCGAATTTGTACCACTGACTTTTGGAAAATCGTAAACCAAAAATAATTGATTAACTAGTTGATCAGTTCAGTTTTCCATTAGTTTGATTCTTCAGTTTTTTGGGTTTTGATATCAATAATATATATTATAAATATTAGAAATACATATAGTATATTACATTGTAAATAATAAATAATATATTAAATTTTTATATATAATGCATATATATTTATAATATATAAATAATATAAAATATATGTAATATATATAAATACAATTTTATATATATTTCAAAAATACCGAATCAACTGGTTTTATTTACCAGAATTTTTGGTTCAATTCCATCGATTCGGCTTGATTTTTTGGTTTTTTTTGTTTTTAATGAACACCCCTATGCTTATATTAACTGCTGAAGAGATGCATGAACTAATTATGATGCTTTAAAAGGGTATTTGTTATGAAGCTGAAGAACCACATTGGATTAACTTCTTATGAGGTTATTTCTTTATTTTATTTTTGTCTTTTTGTATACCCAAGAGTTTTCCCATGTGGTTTAAATATTTTCTCAACCGATTTAGCTTGTAAATATATGTACGTAGTTACAAATGGTAATGAAATGATAAATTTATGATGCTATGATGCTGGAAAGGTATGATAATTGAAGAGTTTTAACCAATTAAAACTCCCTGTGAATTTTGATGAATACCACCTAATTAGTTATAATTTTTTTTGATACCTATTGATTGGTAACAAGTTTTTCTGGTATCATAATCAAACCAATGAGAACATATATAAAAAATTGAGATAAAAGCCCAACAATTCTGATAGGATGACAATTATAAAATAATAGATCATAAAGTTGAGAAAAAGTTCTTAAGAAATCTTGCAAAATTTTTTATGAACTTTTTCTTGTTGTCTTTTTTTTTTTTTCTTTTTAAGGGCTATACAACCTTCCATCCCCCAACCCAGGTGTAGGCAATCCCAAATCTCCACTACAACCATATGGAGAACCAGCTGATTGGCACCTATTTTTTGAACTTTCTCTCAACTTTCTATTTTCCACTTATTTTCTATGAAACCAAATCTATCTATATATTTAAAGCATTGGGAGGGTGTATGCAGCATTGTGAGGTTGATACTTATATGTTTTTTGTTCTCTAAATTATTGACGCGTGTCTCTCTCCCTTTTCTTCTTTATTCTCTCTTTTCTTCTACTTCTTTTTGTTTGGAAAACTACAATAATGCCACATATAACACAAACCTCCCTATATAATTGCCTCTATAATATTCAAAAATTACAACAATATCACATACAAGATAAATCTCCTTATATAATTTATTTAATGGCATTCGGAAGCTACAGTAATGTCACATGCAATTATTTATGATTATGACATCCTATAAATAAAATGGCATTCATTTTCTTTCTCAACTCTCTCTCTCTCTCTCCTATTCTCTATCTCAACTTTTATTAGTTCATTTATTTATTTTGTTATTATTATCTAAACATTTATTTACTTAATAAAATTAAATAAATTATTTATTTTAATAAAACAAATCGGTAGAATAAAAGAGATGTAACATTAAGAGATAGATTTCAATAAACATTTATTTATTTATTTTACTAAATTATTTAATTATTTAGAAATAATTTTCTAACAAATTATTCTCTCCCGTTGAGCCTAATATTTAGTGTTGTCAACGAGTTGGGTCTGGTTCAAGATAGCACATACTAGTCCCATCCCAGTAGACTTTTATTTATTTATTTAATTTATCTAAGAAAAACTAGGGTTGAACCAATGGGTTGGGTTTATCCTGATGGAGCTAAATTGACTGAATATAATTATAACAGTTTTGGTTCCATGATTTTATCTTGATTAATTATTGGATTGATTCTCATTCTTACTTGTCCAAAATTGATTCAGGTCTGAAACCAAACATTTTTATGAAATATATAATTTTTTATCTTTCTTGTATTTTTTTATCATGTTTCATGTTTGAAATAGTAAATTTGATAAATAATAAATAAGATAATATTAGTTAAAAATGTTTAACTTATTAACATAAAAATAAATTAGTATTATTTTGACTATTGTTTTCAATATAATGAGGTCTATGATTTGATCCCAATTAAATAATCAGTTCAAGACTAGTTCCACGTGGTTATTTATTATTCATAATAATATAGTTATTTTATTTTAAAAAATATAACCTAATTTATTATTGTATCTCCAAATAGGCAGAAAAAAATATTGTATCCCTCCAAATGGCATTTTTAAATTTTACCCCTGCTAGTAAAACATAAAGGAAAGGGCATCGATATGTACTGCAACCATGGTTGTAGACTTTCTTGTGATCGTCCAATAAAATATAAGCATGCTACCGACCAATCCAGAAGTAGATGAGTCAATGTTTTGATTTCTAATAAAAAGAGATCATGTTAGTGTTTTATTGGCAGTTGCAAGAAAATGCTGTGACCACAGCCGCATGCAGAAGCCATGAATAAATGGGGGTGGGGAAGGGTTTTACACCTTAATAAAACTAAATAGCAAAAAGAGGCTACAACATGTGTTGAGGGCATCCTTTAATAGGTAAAGTGCAAGAAAGAAATACAAGGTAGAAATGCATGGATCATTTATTCCTTCCCATTTCAGCAAAAAGATAAAGTGTAAATTAGGTTTTCCAAAGTGATATGTCCTTGAGCATAGAAATAGACTGATACCATACTTGAAGGATATTATATCAAAACTTTGTCTCAAATTAATGTAAGGCACCTGAATGCATTAAACAACCATCCCTCGCCTTTATCCTAGTATCTCTTAGTTGGAACCACGTAAGCAACTGTTGCAAATGCCATGCTGACATATGTTGTGGTTCTATCTTCTCTAATTCTCTAATTTGGCTAATTAACCATATAGTTCCATATGGGCTCAAAATGATGAATTAATGCCTGTTTTTATTAGTTTTTATTCCCAAGTAGTTCAATATATACAGGGTTCAAAGTATCGATATGTAGATGACACAAGATATATATAGCCATACACGTCGATTGGGCTGTATTGGTACCTTAGCAATGGGCTGATAGTTGCTAGGAATATGTCAATGTTGTGGTACCTTAGAAAAAAACACTTAATTTCAAGTTGGCAATTCCTAATAATGGATGGGGAGGAAAGGAGAGGAGAGGGCACAGATGCAGTCTGTTTCAGACAATTGGTTAAATCTGAAACCAATTGTCCAGCAATTGACATATATATAATATATAACGTTTTGAATAGAAACAAACTTGATGGGCCACTCCTTGCAATATATTTGTGAATTGTGAGGGATCGGTTTTTATTATGGCAAAGTCATGATTCTGGGAGAAATTGATCTGGATTCGTCTTCACATCCAACCAACTGGAAGAAAAGAAAAAAAAGAAAAAAGCTACAAGAATAATTGATCCTTTAACAGATATGGAAATGTCCTTATTTATTATTAATTCCTAACATAGGTGATTACTGATTAGTGATCAAGGTCAATGGAGAACTGGGTCGAGTCGACTCAACGAGTTTGGGTAAGTACAGGGTATGTGAAAAGACACGGAAAGTAGTGAATCAGGGTGCTGGTGAGTGGTGGCGACGGGAATGGGCCTACATTCAAGGAATTGGAACCCCACCTCTATGGGTCTTAGCTAGTTTCAGTCTGAATTTTTTTTGGGGTTTCATAAGGACCATAAGCCATAACAATGGTTTTACAGGATTTACTGCCGATTAAAGTTGGTGATGTCATATCTCTCTCTCTCTCTCCTCATGTTAAGGAAACGATTTTTTCCCGATCCTTCCAGTAAAATCCATTTACTTTTTACACATTTTGGTCAATTCTTATTAGATGTAGACGCGAAACGGCCTCCTCCCCCATTAATTTGTTTGGTTCTGTGAAAAAAATGGAGAGAGAGAGAGAGAGATTCCGCACGTGCGGGGCCATCTTTTTCGATTGTATATGAATGAACGATTGGAGGGGAAGGGCGAGGGAGGAATGGCATGGCATAAGAAAAGCGTGACATCAAAACCGTAGAGGTAGTTCCGATTTCCGACCCTCAGACTTAACAGTCCAGCCCTGCTTTTTGTTGTTGGCTTGTGCTGGGTGTGGTCCCCATACTTAGACTGCCACGTGTCAACATCTCTTATGCTTGGGAATTACAAGTGTACGATGATCAGAACTGATAGTTTGGTGCATTAGCGGTATCCGCGACTCTACCCTACGTCAGCATCCCCACCTCTCCTTCCCCTTGTTGAAAATAGCCTACACACCTCTCTGCAACATTTGCAAACCATTCTGGACTCCCCAGAATTTCACCTCCACGCCTCCAACCACCCCATCTCCTTCTCTCTGCCTTTTTATCTTTCTCTCTTCCTCTCCATGATCAGTTCTCAATCTCTACAAAACCCAGAACCAATAATACTACAACCTTGAGTTCCTTCAGTATCTCTGCAAACATATATCCATGGAGAGCACCGATTCCTCGTCGGGCTCACAGCAGCAGCCCCAGCTCCCACCCGGCTTTCGCTTCCATCCAACCGATGAAGAGTTGGTAGTCCATTATCTCAAAAAGAAGGCCTCCTCTGCACCCCTCCCTGTTACGATCATCGCTGAAGTTGACCTCTACAAGTTCGATCCATGGGAACTCCCAGGTATATTATATATATATGTACACAATTATTTCTCCATATAAATATATATTCAATTGTTGAATCTCATATCAATTATCTATCCTTTTGATGGAATAACTCTCTAATTAAATTCCAGTATTCATCTTGAATTGGAAATACTTTTCAGGCAAGGCGACTTTCGGTGATCAGGAATGGTATTTCTTCAGTCCCAGAGACCGCAAGTATCCGAATGGCGCCCGGCCTAACCGAGCAGCGACGTCTGGCTACTGGAAAGCTACCGGAACGGATAAACCTATATTAACCTCCGGTGGAACCCAGAAGGTGGGAGTGAAGAAGGCCCTCGTCTTCTATGGAGGAAGGCCACCCAAAGGGATCAAAACCAATTGGATCATGCATGAATACAGGCTAGCCGATAACAATAATACCACCTCCAATAAGCCTCCCGGCGCCGACACGTCCAACAAAAAGAGCTCCTTACGGGTAATTAACTGCACTCGCTAGTCTCAATTAAGGTCTTTTAGCCTGAAAATCTAGCTCAAAATTAAAACAAAACAGCCATTGTTCTTTATTAAAAGGCCACAATTAACACATCAGACTAATTAACAAGGGGAGGTTGTAATAATTCTTTCTGGGTGTAGCTTGATGACTGGGTCTTATGCCGAATCTACAAGAAGAACAACTCCAACAGGCCCATGGAACGGGACAAGGAAGATTCTATGGATGACATGCTGGGTCTGCCAACCTCAACATCATTTATGGAAGTGCAGCAGAGTTCCAAGCAGCCGACCCAGAGGACCGCCACCTATGGCTCGTTGCTTGAAACTGACGAAAATTTCTTTGAAGGTCTATTGACTGATGATGGTGTCAACAGCACCTCCATTACCCAGTTAGGCTCAGCAAGTTCAAAGACAGAGCTCTCCATGGTTCCAGCTGCTTCCCTCCCACCTCTCAAACGCACCCTCCCATCTCCATATTGGAACGACGTGTCTGCTGTTGGGCCCTCATCAGCCAAGAGATTCCACGCTAATAATCACAACAACAGTGGCAGCGACACCACCAATGCCAACAGTCCCATCACCACGCTGCTACTCAATCAGCTCCCACAAGCCACTCCGTTCCACAGCCCGCTTCTTGGGCCTATGGGTGATGGCGTTTTCCGGCAACCGTACCAGTTCTCAGGCATGAATTGGAACTCCTAGTTTGGTTTACCGTGGTGAGTTCGATATTAATCCACTCGAATTCTAGATACGCAAGCTTGAATCAAGACAAACTGATCAAGTGGGAGACACCCCGCCTCCCCCCCCTGTATGTAGGAGAGTGTTATATGTCAGAGCCATAAACTGATAATAGATATCAAACAACTGAGCTTTTTAGTTAAGTACCGTTTGATTGAGTGTCATAGATTCTGTCTGTCAGATACAAGACTTGTTAGAAGGAAACAAAGGAAAAGGAAATTAAAAGAAAGGAAGTAGGCTAGCTCTTAGGTTGTGTTACTGTAACTGTTGGTCTGTTGCAGCAAAATCCAGGTGAGGTCATAAACATCACACTTAGGCTTGTACTTTATACATATTTATTTATTAATTATTATATTACTACTGTTATTAATTAGTAATACTTAATATGAAGATTCTTTGAAGGCTTTAGGGAGGAGGAGAAGCTAAGAGAGCTGCACTTCTAGTATGTATAGTTCTTCTCCACAGATGCATAATGCAGCAATCACAGTATCAACTACTACTTGTATTGTGTAATTATCTATACTTCTCTTTTATTCAAAGTGATGGTTGATCTTTTGGTAAAACAACTTGGGATGGTAAGGGCACTAATTCAGGTAATAAGTGATGCATGGTTATCTGTAAGACTAGTCTATTTGCATCAACATATATGTTTATATTGACTTTTGTTTTTATTGGCTATATTGCATACCAGTAGCAAGCACCCAGTTTAGTTCAATTTATGGGTATTTAGTATTCATTGTCTATAAACAATCATATACCAAGTATACAATGTTTTACAAAATAACAAGAGAAAGGTATGATGTTTCTTTCACCTAAGACATTTAATCTATTACGTTTTAATTAGATTGTTACCATTTGTTTTTGAATTTGCCACATCAACAAAAAAAAACAACAAACAAAAAGATTTTCTTGAACTCTGTTTTTTGTTTTGAGAGGAAAAAATAAGTTGGTTTTGTTTCAAAACAATACATGTTTTAATAATGGGTTTTAAAATAAAAACAAATTTTGTGATGTAAAAAAATTGTATGATTCATGAAATATGATATTAAATAATCAGATGAAAACATGTTGTTTAAAGTTTAAACCATAAATTCAAGAACGCATGTTTGATTTCAGTTTTGGAAACAAAAATAACATTATATAATCAAGAACATGCTTTCCATGTTTTTTTAATAAACCAATTTGTTTTCAAATCAACCGATTTTGTTTTGTTTTTGAAACAGCCGGCAACCAAAAAAAAAACGCCCCCTTATTCTGTTGGGAACATCTTTTTAGTATGGGTGATTTTTTTTTTTTTTTTGGGGGGGGGGGGGTGTTCATGGGGCTACACAACAGTAGTGTTAATTCATGAACAATTCAAATATATCTACTAACGAATAATATGCTTTCCATTTACGAATTACATGCCGAATTAAAGCTTGGTTTCTGAAGAAGCTATATATATTTATGTTGATTAAATTATCTTAATTTCCTAGTCATCGCATTGTCTAGTTATTTATAAAGACAAATCTAGGGCGGCAAAATGACATATATACATGGATTCTGTTGCACGATGGATTGGTTTTCAAAGAAGCTACATATATATTTTCTTAGACTCTCTCAGATGAATCAAAAAAAAAAAAAAAAAGATAAATGCTATGAAAATAAAAGGACAAAATATTAAAAATTAGCTTGTGTGAAATTCTTATGCATCATATTATGTCTTGTTATTTGTAAAGACGAAATCAAGGGTCGCAAAATGGCATAATTGATTCTGTTGCACGATTGATGGTCGTCCTGAGATTCCACGGTATTCTTGCTTTAAGAAAGTATAGAGCAGAAAATTGTTACTTTTTTTTATAATTTTTTGATCAATTGGCAATGTGGTATTCAATGTCATTTTGTGATTTAACAAGCTGAGAAATATAGAACTAATCCCTAATTACGATTTTCCATATTCCATTCCATCCTCCTCACTCTTCTTTTTCCCATTTTGGCATTAATCTCAAATCCCTTCCTGTATTATTCTCATTTCATCTTCTTAACTATTTCCTTTTCTATGACAACAAAGCAAAAAAATCTTTTTATAAAGGCTATAAGCTTAAAAGTAAAGTGGGAGCTAGATGAAAGTTTATAATTTCATGGAACCTAAACATTCAAATTGTTACTCAGTTGCATGTCTTTTGTGGATTGTTGCTTACAGTGTTTCTTTTTTCGGTAATTCACAATCTGGGGTCGTAGAAGATGCCATACTTATAGAGAAATGTGATTGGGTTTAATAAAAATCTGGTTTTCTTTAATCCCAATTCCACACTTACCTTGATTTTCTCCAAAATTTAGATATTTGTGGAGGAGATGGGAGTGTCATTTTCTTTGATGAAGTGATAGGACCTTACAAAGTATATTCCGGACCCAGGTCATACAAGTTGACAACAAGGGCTACCTCACAATGGTGTCCCTTGTTGACTATTGGGACCATCTCTACAAAAAGGAATCATATCTTAAACCCTACCAATTAATACCTCTAATCACTTTTCCTTTCTTAGGAAAGAGAACAAAAGGACTTTAGAAGATTTCATATCATTTATGATTTATTTTGGAAAAGATAACAAAACAATGAAATCCACTATATCATCCTC
This sequence comes from Nelumbo nucifera, assembly GCF_000365185.1. The sequence continues at coordinate 210,193 of NW_010729128.1, forward strand.
ATCTTTCATCTTGTATGGAGGAAGTTTCCGGTTCATCTGTAAGTTTTCACTAAATTTTATTTAATACAAGTATAAAATACACACATATATATAAGTAAATATGATATACATGTTTATTTATAGATTGGAGGCTTTATTTATACATTTCTATATATGTATATATAGATGGATACTTAACATTCATCAATGTACCATTCAATGAATCCATGGCCCACTTTTCGGGAATTAACACTAAGTTGTGATGTTTACAAAGAAATATCGAATGGTTGAAACTATTGATAACTTGATTACAATAAGAAAAGATAAGGGGTTACATCTCTCGTTAAAATGAGTCTTTCAAATGCTTTGACTTTCCGTGACTAAATTTGATACTACATATTATAAGAGGTCTAAAACGGGCCGTGGGTGGCCCGTGCAAAGTGTGGGCCATGCCGTGCTGGCCTACCGGTCGTGTCGCTTTTTCCTGTGGTAACTTGGGGGATCGGTTTGACATGGCTTACAGCTCAAGCCCGCGCGGGCCCGTGCCGTGCCGCGGGTCTAGGCCAAGTTGGACCGGGGCCGTGTAAGGCTAGGTCATATGTTGGACATTGGGCATGGGCTGAACCAGGCCAGATTGGTTTTTTATCTTTTTCATTTTTTGTTTATTTTTTTGACATTTTTTATTTTTTTATTTCTTTGCTAAGTAAAAGTGTAAAACTAAAATATTTAACTTTCCTTTGGGCTTAGGGAACTATTTGAAAAAATAAGAAATGAGAAATCTAACAAATAAATGAAAAAAAAATACTTAACCAAACAAGAATGGAATGACAAACTAGAAGAAAAATAAGAATTTTATTTCATTTAAATTTGAATGATACAAATTACAAAGCATAAAATGGTTGGATACTTGGATGAAAGAAATATGAAAATTGGAAAATGGAATAAATTAATAAAATATAAAAAATACAATATAGTTACAAATTGAAAATACAAAATTACATGGTTAAAAAAATACAAATAAATTAAATAAAATTAAAACAAAATTTACAATAATTTAAAAAAATGCTATATAACTATTGAGTGAGTATACAAAAAATATTGACTTCATCATTTTTTTATTTTCTCCTTTTGTTCATGACTTTCATCATCTGCTTCAAGTGAAATATCGAGTGTAGTGTTATGCTCTCCTTTGTCTTGTAATCTGTCTTTAGCATCCAACCAATCTTTAAAGCAAATGCACATCTCTATACTTTCATCATTCATAGATCTTCTTTTGTCGTCCAACACCCTAGTACCTACACTAAAACAAGACTAATGGAATTGTAGACACCAGAGAGGTTAGTTGATCACATGTCATGGTAGCAAAACTGGATAATTTTTTGAATGTTCACTACACCAAGCTAAAATATCAAAATTATTTGTTCCCTCACCTAAAGTAGAAAAAAAAATGCTTATAAATAAAAATTAAGTTTAGTAAATAAACTTGTTGTTGAGGTAGGAGATTTCTACCTTCTACTTATTAAATAAAAAAATTTTTCTCTTCTGCTAATAGGCTCAAGTTTAGAAGTAGAAGATGCAACTATATAACTTGTAAAATTATTTTCTATTACTTAGATTCATGTAAACTACATATTTCAAATAATAAACTATTAATTTCTTCTTTTTTTATTTTCAATTTCAATATTCATATTTTCACAACATGTTCCAAGTAAAATATCTAAACCATAAAAAAATAAGAGAAATGTTTCCTAATATTTTTAAATTTATTTTCCATTATTTCAACAATACTTTTAACTTGTGAATTATTTCTATATTTTGCAAAACAATCACTAATCACCATTAATTGGTAAGGTAAATTACAACTAGTTGGATAATAAATACCCGATAATTCATCAGTTGCATCATAAAAATGTTTTAGAAAATCTCTTATACAAATTGTCATTTCTCATTCTTCCTTAAATATAATATAATTAGGCATTTTTGCATTATAAAAATCACTAAGAATTTGTTTGTGAGAAATACAACTTTCTAACCTAGCATAGGTAAAATTCCGTCTATGTTTAACATCTAATATAAAATGTTTATATTTTAAACCATAATTTTGAAATAAATATTTAAATTCTTATTTTCTTACTCCAAAACTTTTAATATATATAATACAATTTTCTAATTTTAGAAATATGAGTGAAAATAATATTTAAGGCATTATGAATACATAAATTTAAGATGTGACATGCACATCTGATATGAAATAATTTACCATTTAAACATGGTTTTCATTGATATTTTAAAATATTTATTGCTAAATCATTATTACTAGAATTATCAAAACTAATAGAAAATAATTTATTTTTAATTCCATAAGCATGTAAGGTATTTAAAATGCTTGCAGTAATAGCTGGGCCAGCATGTGGCCATTCATGCCTAGTAAAACTTAAAATTCTTTTATTTAAAAGCCAATTTTTATCAATAAAATGACCGGTAATACAAATATAACTTATATTAAATTTAGAAGTCCAAACATCAGAAGCAATTGCAACTTTAGAATTAAGATTTGATAACATATGAATTAAATTTTGTTTATATGAATAAAATTGTTTTTAAAGTATCTAATCTAATAGTATTCTTAGAAACTTTTTTATATTGTGGATTTACAGAACTACGTAACAATTTTTCAAGTTTAGTATCTTCAACTAACAAAAATAGTTGTTCAGCATGTACAATGTATTTTGCTAATTCTTGCCTCATTTTTTCTTGGGAATATTTAAATGTACCAACCCCCCGCCTAATTTGTATTTATGTTCTTTCTCTCCCTTCTACAATACCACCATTGCTACAATAGCTAAAGTCTTTCCTACATTTTTGGCAAATAACTCTTTTTTCCTTCCCTTCAACATCTCTGCTTTAAATATTTTCCAAACCAAGCTAATCAACTTAGAGGCCCTCTTTTTCTTTCCCCTAGTATCAGTACTAGGGGTGGAAGTTCCATCAATATCAATAGCATCCATATCGGTGCTAACATTATCATGATGTGGCTAAATATCATCGACATTGAACTTGTTGCAGAATTGGTTTCAGGAGGAGCGGGCCATTTTTTTTAATTCTAAAAAAATAAAAATTAATTTAATTGGACTTACTCGTATTGTCGGTTCGGAATACCAACTTAATTTCAACAGTCGAAGCCTTTCAACTCCAAGAGTCCAAGCCTCCCAAATTGCTAACTTGATATACTTGAGCCAGTTGAGCAAGCCTTCTTGTTGAAACTTCAATAAAATTAAGAATTGGAGATTCAGTCAATCAGAGTTCAGATAATTAGTATGAGAGATTGAGAATTTGAGAGGTTGAGAGATTGAAACTTGAGAGAGTATGACAACTAGAAAAGAGATTAAGAGAATTGTTGAATTGGTGTGATGAGAATGGTGGAGGATAGAGCTATTTATAGGAATTGAAAATAATTCAATTGCCCGGAATACCCTCAAAACTAGTCGTTTTTTTAGTTATTGGGAGGGGTATTTTAACTACTGTAAACTTATTTATTATTTTACCCAAAATGCCCCCTAAAATAGTTGTTATATAGCTGTTGGAGGGATATTTCTATAAAAAAAAAACCCAAAAAGTTGAAACTAGCATGTTGGGAGGGTCCCCAATGACTAGTTCTCAGGCAGGCCAAGCGCGACCCTCTATGGGCTTACATGCTATGCCGGCCCATGGACTTCGAACCCTAGGCCCACCAGCACGACACGGTGCATCGTGTTGGGCCTAGGGTTTGGCACAGCCCATGAACTTCCAAAACAAGATTTGGAAGCTTCATTCAAACTCCCCTCCCATGCTCTCTCATCCAAGCCCTAACCTTACCTAGTGACCAGATCACCAGCGAAATCCCTATGCACCAAACGTGCGACGGCGTGCAATCAACTACACAAAACCCTCAAGGGGTATAGAGAAAACAGGACCATGGCACCCAATCCATGGCATAATTGAAAACGTGAAAGCAGGAGAGGCCCAAGATCGTCTCCTATTACAAAACTCTCCCTAATGCTCCACCATCCAAACATTCAAGGAATGGGCCCCACAAAAAGCCAAAAATGCACAAAAGAAGTTGTAACTTTTAACTGTAGGGACGTAAAATGTGCAAAAAAAGAAAAAAAAACACCCATCCATGTCATTATAGAAGCCAATACATTTGGAGCTTGAATGTCATCGGAGATAACTCGAAGATCCCGAAAAAAGGCTTGCAAGGAATGATAACATCGTTACAAAACAAATGGATACCCATGGAAGATCCCAAAGGCACACCACACACAAATTCGACCAAGGACCAAGAGAAATAAGAAAAAGAGCAAAAGGAAAATGAAAAGAACCAAAGATCCCAAGTCTGCTCCATAAGCCTGAATCAAAACTGTCATCTTTCAAATCTGTCCAAAGAACCTCTCCAACAAACACCAATATGAAGAGAAATAAATGAAAACTCACATCCATTGATGTGAGAGAGAAACCCTCACACAGAGTGTGAGAGAGAAACCCTCGCATAGAGAGAAAAACCCTATCGTCGAGAGAGAAACCTTCACGCAGAGTGTAAGAGAGAAAAACTCACATCCATAGATATGAGAGAGAAACCCTACTGCCGAGACAGACCCTCACACAGAGAGAAACCCTCCCACCCGCTTGTTATGGCCATGAACTCTCTACTAATAGAATATAATAAGTACATGAGAATTAAAATCTGTTGGATTCTCCTAATCTTAATTGTGAATTGATTCGCCAAAAACCATTTATAACGTTAACCAATTCAGACAAATAAAGGTTTTAACCCTAAGTAATGTGGTGTATTTTAGACATTGTTTTACTTTAATAGTGTACTAGCGTCATGCCCTGCTTCGCAGGGCTAGTGAATAGACAATTTACCATAATAACAAATTAAAAAAGCAAATTTTGAAGCTCACGTGATACAAGAATTTTAAAAGAAAATATATGATTTAATATTATGAAACACACCACATTACTATCTCTAATTTATATGATTTAATATTATGAAATACACCACAATAATTTTAAAAGCAAATTTTGAAACTCACATCAGAAAAATAATATTTATATGATTTAATATTATGAGAGAATAAAACCATTTTAAAAAGCATATTACCTAATTACTTTATGGATATATAAAGCAACCATGGAAGTATCCTACAAAAAAAAATCAACTAAAAATAGACGATCCAAACTATATACAAATTATATATATATATATATAATAAAAATGCCAATACATCTATTATAACCTATTTTTAGCTGGGGAGCATTTTCCTTGAAAAGCTATTAACTAAATCCCATTAAATACCAACTTCCCCCCTCCCCCTCCCATCCCCACGTATACACTTCTAAAATGTATGTTAAATTAATTTTACTTAATGTATTTTTTTAAATAATTTATTAAATACCTTAAAGTTATTAGCTGTAACTATAATTTTTAAATTTTAACTAATTAATGTAGTTTTAAGTATGTTGATGGAGGGTGATTTGACCCCACCTATGAAACGGTGACACATGGACACTGAATCAGCACGAGAGACAGCTCAGCATTGTAACCTGGTACGACCAAATCACGAGCCTACAAAAAAGCTCGCTACATTGTAGCTCGCGAAAAGGAGTTCGCCGCGACGCGAACCTCGGGCTCCCCGAGCTATCTTTGAAGAGATACTCCGAGGCAATTGTAGCTTGCGAGCTAAAGTCATTAGCTCGTCTGAGCTCCCAAGCGGACAAGCCATCCCCAGGGCCAATTCTACTAAGGGTAACCCTGGAGTGTTCCGCGTTCAATACAGAATAGCTCACGAATGAACCGCACGAACATGCCCTAGGAAGTTTCCGACTGACAAACCGTACTGGTCAGACTGCGCCATATCCCTTACTGATGGCACAGTCCCAGTCTTTTCGGCAGTCTGTGTCCACGTCTCACTACAAGCAAGGGTGTGCCTGTCACTCCAGAGACGTGTCATTCACCCGGGTGAGACGTATGCCACAACGGCCACCTGCGCAGCCCTGGCAGGTAACGGCTGTGGCAGGAGCCCAGTGGT
>NW_010729128.1:227544-239954 GCF_000365185.1 Nelumbo nucifera
AAGCCACTCTCTCCCGGTCTCTCCCCCTAATTACAACACCAAGTCCTATGCAACCCCTCACTTTCTCTCTCTTGACACCAGGCTTGATTGGTTCATCGTGTCCCACCCACATAACCCCCTCCATTCCCCCCTAATTATGACACTTAGTGCCACATAACCCCTGTCCCTTCCCCCTTTCACCACACACCACACACAAGCCACTCTCTCCCTAATTACAACAACGAGTCCTACGCAACCCCTCTCTCTCTCTCATCACACCACGCCCCATGGCCCCCATCGGTTCATCATGTACTACATAACCCCCTCTCCTCCACACACACCCCCGCCCCCCGGTCCACATAACCTCTCTCTCTCTCTCCATTTTGACCAATGTGTAATATAAATTAATTAATTGATCCAAGCCCACTTGATTAGATTAAAGATATTTTAACAAAGGTAAGAAATAAAAAAAGTAATAGAACATAATAAAAAATATAAGAATTAGGTGATTAGTGATAGTAGAAATAATAATAAAAAAATATAAATTAGAAATATTTTAACAAATGCAAAATAGAAAAATAAAAAATCATGTTCTTTTGCTTAGATTAAAAAACAATAATAATCATAAAAATGTGTTAATGATGTTAGTATAATAGTAAAAGTACAGAAAATAATATTAAAAGTATAAAAACAAAAAAAAATGAAGTTGTTAAATTAATAATGGTGAAGAATAGGTTGTCGGCCTTGTAGCCAAAAAAGATCCCATTTTCTGAACTAACTTATGTTAAAAGGTTTTTTTAACCACCACTTATGTTAAAGTTAAGTGAAATTAATTAATTAATTAATATATTTAACTTAATTTAATGTAAGGTTTAAATTATATTAACATACTTAATTAAGATTTAAAGTAATGCAATATAATAATTTATCATGGTTGATTTAGTGTCACAATTTGTATAGTTTACCTGGTCCAAGTTATTATTATTATTATTATTATTATTATTATTATTATTATTAATGAATGGCTCATGCAACGGTTTTGGCCATTGGATCATATCACTTACAATGGTCTAACAATACCATTGGACTTGCTTAAATGAAAGTACCCAAAAAAATGTATAATTAATTTTGTTCGCCTCACTAATGATGGGATAAATTATATAAATATATAAATATAAATCGAACTCTTCTCGCAACATTTTGGAAATAGTTGCCAACTTGTTGTGGGAAATGGAATTTTTGAAAAAAATAATTTTTAATATTAGTATTTTATCCCTCTTTGGGTTGGAGTATTATCTATATGACCCCTAAAATATTATAAAATGACCCCTCGATTAATAATTTTTTTAAAGTTTATCCCTACATCTACATAAATTCTATAAAATTGTAATACATACAATAAATCAAGCATTAAAATCCCCTTTTTCTCTCGCTGAATCAGGTTAAAAGAATATTTTTGACCAATTTGAAAAAATTAAGTACAGAAAAAAGAATGAAAATTTCTAAGATTCGGAAGAGAGATTTCAGGGGATTTAAGATACATTTTATTTAAAACCAATTAACTAATACCAAAAAAATTATGTTATGACACTTGTAATACAAGATATATTTTATGCACAAACACGACAATACAAAATATTTATTGAGCATTTTATATATAAAAAACTAAGCACAGGGAACAGAAAATTGTATCTCAGCCAATAGAAAATTACCACGCCATGCACCTTCTTCATTTGAAGCTTAAATTTAACAGAGTTAGACTTGATGGTTGGACTCTCCAAAATACATTTTAATTTAATTTGTTTACCCGCCCAACCCAAACCCTTCTCTCTCTCTCTCTCTCTCCCCCTCTTACATTCTTTCTCTTTCACCGTCCCCCTCTCTCGTTGGGAAACAGGCAAACTTGAGAAGAGAGACCTGGAGCAAAACACCATTGGTCGATGGGATTATTTGATTGATTTTTACACGTGTCGCTCCTACGACCGAGAGAACTCACCTTTACAAATATTTAAAAAATTAAAGCAAAAAAACATTGATCGATGGGATGAAGTGATGGGTTTTTACACATCTCCCCCTCAAATCATCCTTGCAAACATTTAAAAAACTGGAACAAAAAATCGTTGTTCGATGAGATTATTTGATGGACTTTGACACATGCCGCTCCCAGGATCAAGAGAACTCACTTTTATAAACATTTAAAAAATAAATTTAAAGCTTTAAAGAAAAAACATTTAAAAAATTGGAACAAAAAAACCGTTGGTCGATGAGATTATTTGATGGATTTTTATACGTGTCACTCCAAAGACTGAGAGAACTCACTTTTATAAACATTTAAAAAATTAAATTTAAAACTTTAAAGCAAAAAAACCATTGGTCGATGAGATTAATTGATGAGTTTTTACACGTGTCGGTCCCCATAAAAGTAATAGATTGGAAAGAAACTTTTTGTTGAAATTTTCGCATGCGCACTCTATCTACACTCGTGTAGATTCCATTTTGTGAAGCTAAATATTGCATTTAGCAAACGGAGACAAATCAGCTGTTCATCCTTTTGCTTTTAGGATATATATAGATTCTGATTTCTGACGAATGATTAGGAGTTTTTGCCCTGTTGTATTGGTTTTCTTGAGTAATAACGTTATGTCCCCCCTCTTAGTTTTACCTGAATAAAATTTTCGTTTCTTTAAAAAAATGACAATTAATTCATAGGGATATATAATTATGGCTAGATTTAACCGATTCGAATTAGCCCCTCCAATTGTGTTTCAGGTCTAATAGTACTGTGTTTGGTTTTGTGAACATTTATTAAAAAAAATGTTATTACATCAGTGTCAGTAGGCATTGGTGTTTATTGTATGTGAAATAAAATAAAATAATTGTTTGGTTTCATTGTTTATTAAATAAATAATAGCTAGAAAAACTGAAATGTTTCGATTTTTGTGCTTAAAGCATTTGGGGAAATGTCAAATTCTTATTTCCTCCAGTGCCCCGACGTTTCTTGAAACCAAACGCTGATGTGACACACTTTAATGAGTATTAATCTAATGTGAAGAGTAAAAAATGTTTAAGGTGAAGTTCAACCAAACAACAAAAACAAGAAATGTTTAAAGTGAAAAATATTTAAATGAAAAAGTACAAATAAACATTTAAAATGAAAAAACACAAATAAATGGCCTATCCATAAACACCCATGGAACCACACATACTTAATCACAAGCAAGTGAAGTCCAATTCCCGAGAAGTCGAATCATGGAGCTTAGGTCTCCTGGAAGCAAAAAGTCGTGCATACACCCTAAAAAACATGACATTCGGCCGTATATTGGGAATATCTTCATATTTGTATGTTAACATCATCTAAAAATATTCTCGATATATTGCTAGATGCCATATTCTTGGGGTGTGTAAACAACTTTTGTTTTCAGGAAATTCCATCTCCAAATTCTGGGATTGGATCTAGTAGACACAACATAAGTAAGCATATTAAATGAGTACTTTGACAAGTATTTTAACAATTGTCAAAAGTGGGTTTTAATCTTTTACAAGAATGGAGTGTGGGTATTTTAAGAGATAGGTGTCAAAAAACATTTAAAGTACTCATTAAACGTGTTTACAACATTATGCCTACCTGATCGGAACTGCCAAATTCCAACCCATCTTATCGTTTACAAGTTCAAAGTTCAAACCGTGTCCAAATCATCATCATAAGTAAACAAGGCACCTTTGACATGAAATTGTTTTAGTGCTGCGCTAAAACAATGAAATCAAAACCTTTGATCCATTGTCATGGCAGTTGGCACCACCTTGAATTAGTTGAAATGTCATCTTGGTGGAAGTCCGGCAATTAATACATCTAAGGTCATGATTTTTAGGCTAAAACCATGTCCTAGCAAAAGTGAATTTATCTACTTTTAAGCCAATTTTTGACCAAGCTGGGCCATTATCTTTCCAAAAAGCATCCAAAGCCTGGCACAAAGTGGTTAATTATAATTTTCAATGTTTCTGCAATTTGGGACCCTTGACCCTCGATACAACTTTTCAAATTTTAAGAGTTCTGGATGAATTTTTTGGCTAATTATTATTTAAATGATTTTGTAATTTTTATATAAATACTTTTGTATTATTTTAAATAATATTTGAAAAAATAGAGAGAAAAACTCCCTGTTAAAATTAAATTTCTTAAACCATTCAACTATTCAGAGTATAAATACAAATATAGCACAAATACATACAAAGTACAAGATTCTAAATCCAATCCAGTAAAAAGCAAATAAGGACTGATCGGAAGCACAAAATTCCCCTCAATTAGCTTCCATCATTATCCGGAGGTACCATGCAGATGCTCTCACAGTTGTAGTACTCCTAACTCCGGCAGAGGTATCACTTTCAAAATTGCTTGTACTAGCTTAGATGTAAATCCCTCCAAGCAAAGACATCAATCATCTTTTGTTAAAACTGCCCACTTGATAAAGGGTGTATGCTTTGCTTTGCCTCTCGCTATCAGCTCAAAAGCCTCAAATGATGTTGACCATGAATTCTTTTTAACAGGTTTCTTTCACTTCATGGTCTGCAATGAACTATTCACTGCCTTGTCGAAGAATTCGGATTAGCTGAACATACCGGCTGTTCAGCTGGCTGTGAAACCAATAATAACATTCCATACCAATATCAGTAATAAAGTCATAGGCCCCACCATAAATCCTTGCTCCTTCTACAACCATCACCTTCAGCTAATCCTTTCTCCTCTTGAAAGGGTTTTGTAAAAAAGGGAGAAATGACAGTACTCTTCACTTTTTTAATAATGTCCAAGACATCCTCTAGCTTTGATCAATTATTTTCGGATGGTAGCAGCCTAGCAGGTTTTGAATGTGCTATCTGATCTTATTCTTGGCTATAAAGCCTTCTGTTCATCTGCAGTTTGACGCAGTGCAGAATGCATGCATAAAGTTGGTGAAATCTGGGGCCCCATCAGATCAGTGGAATGGATGCAGCTTAATTGCAACTGCAGTTGTACCGGACTCTGGAGAGAAAGTTAGAATTCTCTTCTCCAGGTAATATTCTCCTAACATTCGATTTCTTTCCGGAGATCAGTATCGAGCCTATACCATGAAAACAAATATATTCTAGCCACTTGTAAGCTTAAGAGCTCGATCTAAACTGACTTCTCCTTTTCTCTGGGTGAGCTTTATTCCCTCTATGAATTATGCCCACTGAACCCTTCACTGTAATTAACTTGTTCTATACCCGTTTTAAGCTTCTCTCTCTTCATCTTTTTCTAATCTAGACATCTTCAGCACCCGAAAAAAAATGATAAAAAAGCAACCTCTAAAATGGTTTCATAGATTGCCTATCAAATTAAAGATTAAAAAATAAGGCTTTTTATGGCAAGATCGGATTTAGTACTCACAAAACCATCCTTATACCGTCTTCACAAACATCTACAACCATCCATTTGATACATCTCCATACTTATATATTTTTTCATGGAGAGAGATTCCCAATTCACAGCTTCAAGGAACTCCGATTTTATTCATAGCAAAGCAAGGAATTTTAACTTTTTACTTAGGGGGATTGATGTGATAGAGTTGATAATGTACTCTAGATTGTAGGGAAATATTGTTATGGCATCTAGAAAGTTATAGGTTTCCTTCTGCAACTAATGTCTAGTGGTCCTCTAGTCCCACGCCCAATATAACTGCTCTAATTAAAACTGTCCTCTGATAGCTCCTGTTTATCTAAAACGACAGAGAGATAGCAATCTCTTACAATGGATTGAAAAGCCATCATCCAGTGGACGTGGATCTTCTTACCCAAGGTTTTTAAAATTGAATCGGACAACAAATCATTCAGAGAATGGTTTGGCTGTTTGAATCCAATGGACGGATCATTTTAACAAAAAAATAAAAAACAAAAAACGGTCAAAAATTGTTAAATGATTTGAACAGTACAGTCACTCAGGTCAGCGGTTTACAAACCAAATTAATGATTTTTTATCAAAAGATGGTTCTAGGTAAAATGAAACCAATCAAGTGATCAGTTTCTGATTTTTTCTGGTCCAATTTTGAAAACCATAATCCTACCTACAACTGTAAGGCCCAAAGTAGGCAGCAGAAGTAATTTATGAATTCTTATTATACTCATTGACATGCTGAAATTTTTAGTGGTATAAAATTTATTAGAGATGAATCAGATTTTGGAGTTAGCCGAGCAACCAAATTTAATGGTGGGCTCCAAGCCTTCTTTAATGAAATATGGAACGACATAAAAAAGCGTAGCGTCTTTATATCGGATTGAATATGTTTAGAAGGATAGAGAGCATTAGCAAAAGCTCATGAAAAAAGCATATTTGGATATTGATTCTTTAGTGGGCCTGGACATTTTCGGTACAAGAATAAACTACTACTCCATATATAACATGTCAATATGAACATAGAAGAACTTTTGATAGATCGATCTCATTTTTTGTGTAAAGGAAAGCATACAACGATAGAAGAGTTTTTTTTTTTTTGGGGGGGGGGGAGGCGTCAAAAAGAAACATAGAAGAGTTTTTTTAGTTTTCAAATTTTCATGAAGTTCCTGAATCAATATAATAATGCATTTTCCTTATGAACACTTACACAGAGAAAATTTATCTTTGTATTAACTCATGGCCACGGTGGTCTCATCGTTACAATAGGGGTGACAAATGGTTGGATTGGATGAGGGTTGACGGCCAACCCATTACCCATCCACCCACCACTACATCCATTAGTAGCCCATATTTCTAAATCCTAATATCTATATGGATTGCAATTCATCCTAATCCACCTATGTTGATCTATTTGAATATTAAGTCCATGTATGCTATTCCTTTTAATTGATCCAATGGGATGGTCAACCCATATTCCACCCACATCTTAAATGGATGGGTTTGAATGAACTGTAAGCAGATGGATTCAATGGGTCAAGTACGATCAGAAATTGCCACCCCTATCATCAGCAAGACTTAGATGTAGACCAAGAATAATATTTCAACGAAAAAAATATAATTTATATTATCATCTTCTGCTTTTTTATTCAAACTAGGGCATGCCCCTTGTTAAGTAAGGACTGTTATTCCGATATATTTGTTTATTCATTTATGTTTATCATTCCTTATACACATTTTTTATTATTTAATTTTAAGAGATTAAATTAAGTTTTATTTTTATAGAGATGAAAAACGGTTATTTAGTTGTTTTTTATTTAATTACCCTCATTTTTGAAAGAGTGCTTTGAATGGACTTGACTCAAAGGCCCAAACACAAATAAGTGCTGACTCGTGCCAAACCGAGTTGCATCCACAATCCACTACATTTAAAGTTATATTTATACAACAAAATTAAGGGAATTTTTCCGATTTTTTTTGGGGGGGTGGCTGGGGGGAGGACCAATTTTGGGGTATACTTTTGGCCTTTTGGGTGGGTTCGGGTTGTGAGAGACTCTATAAAGCAATTAACAAATATTGATTAAAAGGAATAAAGGATTAAGCCCACAACATCTGAAAAAAAAAATGTTTCACTTGAAAAAGGAATCAAGGGGCGGCCCAGTTAGTATTAGAGGTGAACAAACGGATAGATTCTACCCATGATCAAATGAAACGAATCCTATTCAATCTGTTAGAGGGTAGGATCTGGTAGAGGTGTTAATGGACCGGATTCGGGTTGGACCGTCCAAATCGCATTAAAATTGGACGGGTTAGACGGTCCATATTTTTGCATCGGATTTGACTGGTCCACATTATTTTGGTCCTAAATAATTGGTGAACCGAAACGGACAAAGCCGGTTAAGTCTACAAACCATTTGAGGATGAGGACTGAGGAACGATTGAAAGTTACTTCGGACTCCAACCTACGGTTTTTCCCTGAGTGAACTCTCTCCGACAGCTTTTTTCCGACGGTACTCTCACCGGTGAGTCGGCGACTCACATCTAATAGGGTGCATGGTGCATTAATGTATACTGACATCTAATAGGGTGCATGGTGCATTAATGTAAAAGATCTTAATATAGGATGAGGAGTTGATGGAGATTCTTAAAAAGAGAAAATAAGTGTCAGAAGAAGGCTGGGGCCCAAAAAATTGTTTTGCTTTTTCTTTGTTCAGGTTTCACAGGCACATTGCCTTATGGTTCAATGAATGCACATGGTGTCTTTGAATTATTTATATTATCCTTTTTGTCTAATACCACCTGATGGAGATCCAACACTAGTTGAAAATTTTATTTATAACTGGGTCATTGACTCATTGTTCATTTATTCATTAATTGGATCTTATATTGGCACTCTGATGTTATCTAATGTTTGCACTCTTCTGTTCACATCTATCTCCATTTGCAACAGTGGCCAGGGTTTTGTCTGATACTTCAATAAGTCGTTCAACTCCGCTAGTTCAGCCAGTTCATCTAGTTGAGCTCTGCCCATCTAACTCTGTTTTTCTTATGAAATTGATGCTTGATATAACTATATCATATACTAAGATACAGCAAGTATATAATCCTTGATACAGTTTTGATGCGGGCTTTATTTTTGCAATTTATTATATTTTCTGGTTTTTAGGTATTTTTTGAAATTTCATTTGATTCCATTTGTATATCAATTGGACTGGATTGGATCCGGTTTGTATGGGGTTTGGACTATTTTTGCAATTTATTATATTTTCAGGTATTTTTTGAAATTTTATTTGGTTTGGACTAGATTGGGTCCAATCCGGTCCATTTGTATTTCAATTGGACTGGATTGGATTCAGTTTGTATGGGGTTTGAACCAAATTTGGTCCAGTCTATTTGTAAATGGATCAATGTTGGACTGGACCAGATTGGACCAGATCCAGTCCAATTGACAGCCCTAGGGTCTGATTCCAAATTCTTGGAACCGACCCCTACCCAAATCAGTTCCAGGGTCTAGGGTTTTACCCTACCTGAACCATCCTGATGAACTGGCCTTGATTGAACCCAAGATATTTTTAAACTTGTCTTAAAATAAATTCCAAGATATTTTTAAGAATGTGAAGATTTGAACCCAAGCATTCATTATTACAAAAGCCATGGTCTCATTTGATCATTGAGTTAGTTAAGTGATTTGATTATTTGTTTTCATTTTAATATTTGAATGTATATAATAAATAGTGTAAAATGTAATATTTACAAAATTTAAATTATAATAATAAATTTTGAATCATATATTAATATATTATAATAATCTACATATTGAGTTACTCAGTTTAATCAATAAATACAATATAAATTTTAAACTATATATTATTATTATTGAAAATCAATAAAACCAGAATCGACCTATACAAGATAGATTTCAGGTTCTGCCATAGAATCAATCCAAACCAATCCATGCTCGCCCCATGTTAGCTGGTGTTTTTCAGCACAGAATTCCATTAGCTACCACCGACTTTGGAGGAGATTTATTATAATGTGATGATGTGCTATTCCCAAAACGAAAAAAAAAAAAAGGAAAGAATTACAACCGCTATAGCTATGGGAGATTCAATCATAAAATCAAATACAAAAAAAAAAAAAAAATCTATTTTTGCGAGTGATGAGAAATGTTCCCAATACACAGAATGTAAAACAAGTTTGTGAGTAAGAGATCGAGAGTGCTGTTGGTGTGGTGAGTGATAAAGCTACGTTGCCCATCTGAAATTATGTATGTATGGACGCACATCAAGGTTTCATGCCACCTGTTTCTTTGTCCCTTAACAGGAGCTTTCAAAAAATAAATAAATAATTAAATAAAGTCACAAATGTATTAGATTCAGTTTGTTAAGAGTACAAATACAAATATAAATATGTACAGTGTAAATCTTGTCTAAACTTTGTATTTATACCGTATATATTTGTATTTGTGCTCTTGTCAAATACATTGTTTAAAAATGACAGATACAAGGCTATGCACTGAACATATTTGTATTTACACTTTTCCCCAACTGAGCCTTAGGCTCTATTTGGAAGGAGTACAAATAAAAATATATAAAGCACAAAACCTTGCATTTTATATTATTTTATATGTATTTGTATTCTTTCAAAACTGAGCATTAGGCTCAGTTTATATTTTGTATGTATTTATATTATGCAAAATCTTGTATTTTGTATATATTTATATTTGTATTATTCCAAAAGGAGAATTACATATTGAGGACAAGTAATGTACCTAGTTTTGTTCTGTTACTAGCAGATCCAGACGAGAGGTTTTAGCTCTTCGGTGACAACAAAAATGCAAAGCCAATTTAGACGTGCACCCCACAATATAGCCTAATTAAACAAACATTCCACTTTGCAATGGGTTTGTTTTCTCAATTAACTAGTTTATACGTGCAAGAGGAGAAAGGAAAGGAGGGATGAATAAAGTGAGGATAGAAAAAGAAAATTTGTACTACCGTTGTGAAGCTAATACAATCAAATTCCACCGTATGTTATGGGATCAACCCAGGCCCAAATCTAAGACTTGATTTAAAATTTAGTCATGGCCCAACTTGAAGTCGACCTCAACTTTACCAACCAATGCTTGAGCCGAACTTACCCAACATTACTCAAATTTCAAGCTATTGCATCAGCAGGCCCAACAATAAGACTTGGACCTAGAGTTTGGGCCTAGTCCAACCAAAGGTCAAGCTTGAATTCCCCAAGCCAAGCTTAACATGAACTTAACCCAATACGTCAAATCAGATGATAAATTTTGGAATGTGTGTTGCATATATAACTTTGTTGGACTTTATAGTCCAACTGCAGAGACCCATGTGATGAACGGGTTTTGTTAAGCGAAAGTTAAACAATAAAAATACATAGAAGTATATAATTGATTTATATTTTAACTTTTTAATAACCAATCTGATGAGGGGTAATTTGGTTCTCTCAACTGTATAGCGACACGTGGCCTTCGAATGACACCTCAATGCTGAGTCAGCAGACCAACTCGGTAAGTTAGCTTAAAGCACCTCGTTCAGGCCGACCTCCACCTCGGCAAGGCCGAACTAGTAGATCCCATAAGATTATGGCGACCTATCCTAATGGTCGGCCGAGCTATGGGAATCTAGGACGATCTACAAGGGAGAGCTCGCTAACCGTCTCCGATAGTATGCTACCAAAAGCGTTGACACCTTGACCGTTATAACGGTTTACCGTGTCACGTGCCTCAGAACTGCTCGAGAAGATTGTAACCCCATAGAGATCTCGTAACCATCATATTAATGCACCTAATAATGTGGAAATAGCTCTGTCAGAAACTCAGACCTGTTATCAGAGGGCCCTAAGCCCTGATGCCTATAAAAGGCATCCATTTTTCACTCAAAAAGGTACGCACATTGAGTACATTAAAGCTCTCTCAGTCTTTCAAAGAATTCCCAAGAAATCTCTCTGGCTTAAGCATCGGAGTGCCCTCCCTGGGTAAAGACACCCAAGCACTCTAACTTTCTCTGTTTTACAGTGCATTTCAGCTCAGCCACCTCTCAGCTTGGCCTAGCATAGCTCGACCCTGATCAGGGAATATCCAAATCAGAGTCCGAGTAATCAAACATGAGGGAGATACTAGATTGCGTGACATCACAATCCAATCGAATTCAATTGGAGTTAGTCAGTTTTCTAGTATTTTCAATCAACTTTGGTATAGCAATTTTCCAATTCGACCAAGTTAGGTCAGTTTTGATTTGGCCATTTGTAAATCAACCAAAACAAAACTAACTCGACCATAGATATATATATTAATATTTTATATTCTAAATATAATTTTTTAATTCAGGAAAGTGGAAATATTCCCATATTTCTTAGTCTAAAATATTTTATATCATAAGTTTAATTTTTTATTTATTTTTTAATAATAACAATGTAAGTTATTATATTTTATTTTATTTTTAAGTTTAATCTTTTGAACAAACAAACCAAGTTGAAAATAGACCCAAACTAATGGTCAATCGGTTTCGGGTGACAAACTCCTAACCTAACCAGGTCGATTTGGGGGGTGTTTTGTAGTGTGGATGAGAAATTGGTGGGTGTGGACAGATCCACACCACACCCTGTGGTAGGGACCAATCCACACCACACCATAGTCCACAATTGTTCTGAACGAACGAAGAAGAGCATGAGAGAAAAGCATATTGGCTAGTGATTTTTGGCCTAATTCTTCTTCTGATGATCGATTCAACCTCTGATCAAAAAGATATACCTTGGTTCTATTTCATCTCTTCAACAAGTTTAGTAATGAGCATARCGGCCCTATTGTTCCGATGGAGAGAAGAACCTATGATTAGCTTTTCGGGATGCCCATTTTTACTTCCAGGGTTTCTCTGAATTTGAAAGTTTTCACTTAGTAAGTTTCCATACCAAGGCTCAATCCAATCAAGTCCGTAGCGTCTACCAATTTCGCCATATCCCCTTTTTGTTTTGAGACTAGTTCTTTTTTCTCTGACAGATG
>NW_010729128.1:254786-271890 GCF_000365185.1 Nelumbo nucifera
ACTTAACCTCTCAGCCCATAATGATCAAACACTGCCCGACAAGAGATGACCTCTCCCTCGGCTGCAAGGAATAGTGTTGCACTCTCCACTCACATGGATCCTGGGAATTAAAACCTTTTGCAAACATTTAGAAACTGTAATATATATACTTTTATATCTCATATAAAATATATTTTGCAAAACAAATCTCGACGATTGAAATCGGCTGTCGGCAATCTTGGTTTCCATCAGAGAGAGTGCATCCCCAATCATTACCTTTGTCCGACACCTAGTGCAGTATCATAATCGAGTCTAGGGGTCAGGTGTAACTTTCCAATTTTGCTCATCAATCTCTAAGGCATAGGGCAATGCTGAAAATCTGGTCCGGTTCAAAGATCCAATTAATCCTACACTATATGTACCTCGGGTCTCACCCTGGTGGCAGAGACAGGCCACCCCAACTGACTTGGTGGCACATCAGTGTCAACCTTAATAGGATGAATCTCCTAGACTTATCCAACGGCTGTGAACATTTTAAACCAACACAAGTCTCATAAGTGTCCGGTTTAAGGGTATTACACAAAAACACACCACATGAACATGAATCAAATATGTACTTTATTCATTTACAATAAATGTCATAAGTACATCAAACTTATTGGAGCTAAGGGCATACTAAACTGTCTAACAGGTCAAGTCTCCGAAGGTCAGAAGAAGATGGCAGGAAAGAGAAAGAGCGTGTGGGAGAAAGGGGAAGAGATGAGAGAAGGGAGCTTCCTGTGGGGGATAGTTGTTCCCGCTTTTATAAAGAGAAACCCATGACTATAAGGAGAATGGTTTAAAATGAGACATTTCCTATTAGGAAATGGAGTTTTTATCTTTACGTCAATTATTAAAGGAGCACCATTGGGGTTTCGCCACATGTCTAGTAAGATCCTTCAATTACAAAGTTTCTTTTCTCCTAAGGATTCTCATGGTTGGTTTTCCCAATTCCCGTAAGGTAGGTGTCGCCGTACTCGATGTCTATCCTCCATTCATTATAGTAAGAGTTGCCATTTCATGCCCATCGCAAGGTGTTGGTTGTGCATTGGGCTTTTGCAATATCATTTTAGGTTCATTGCAAGTCTCATGTGACGTTGATTGCTTATCACAAGTTCAGGGAAGTGTTTTATGTTCATCATTGGTCTCAAATGACACTTCATGCTCATCACAACTGTAGGATGGCTTTTTGTGCTCATTGCAAGTGCGTAGGCTTTACATTACTTTGATAAACTATCATTGTGCCATTTTAGAGGTGTCCCGTTGGGATTTCTCTGTTTTTCTTTTAACATCCCCACCATAATCCCAGTGATAATGAACTAAATGTACTTACACCCAGTTCATTGTTTTGAAACACCTCTTTGATAATGAACTAAATCACTCGCAACATACCTACGCCCAGCCAGTTCTCCTAGGTAAGTCACTCTATCAATTGGTAGATTTCTACGCTAAGTCAGATTTTTGACGTCACTAGAATGGAGATTCTAGCATTTTGGTTGAAGCAACTCCCCTCTAAAATCTCTTTTGAACAACATATAATCGATTTGTAGCAAACTAGCAATTGTGTTTGCTCTTTCGAGTGAACACTGTTGATGCAAATCGGGTGAAAGAGGAGGTTTAACAGATGTGGCATATTGATTTTTGTTTATATTTAATTGTGATGTTGTTTTTTTTTTCAATATTTAACTGTGATTTTTTAGTATTTATTGAAAGTTACCAAAAATGCTCAATAATTTATTGTTATTTTCCTTGAATTATTAGTAATCATTTACCTTTAATAAACAGTAAGAGTATATAAATTAAGAGAAATTAATTACATATTTTACAGTAATTATCATAAAATTATTAGTATTAATTATAAATAATTGATTATTTATAAATTATAAAAAATTACTAGGAATTATTAGTGATTACCAGTAATTACTAGGAATGACAACGGGGCGGGGCAGGGACGGGGAGCCTCTCCCCATCCCCGTCCCCGTCCCCACTAACGGGGACAAGGTTATCCCCATCCCCGTGGGGATCCCCATTCCCCATGATTTTTTATAATATTAATTGTTTAACCGTTCAATGGTTTTTGACCATTTTTTATTTTTTTAATTGGTAACTATCCAGGCAAACGGTTCTGTTTTATCCTAATCTTGGTCCCTGGCCAAAAATCATTGAATCGGTCAACGACCCATTGACCCATTCAATGGTTTTTGGTTGTTTATTTATTTATTTTTAATTTTGTTGTCAGAACGGGCCATCCATTCAAACCGAACAATTAAACCGTCGACCCAAAAACTGGTGGCCAGAACAGTTCCGTTTTCAAGTTGTATGAGTCACACGCTCAAATGACATAACACGTATGGTACTCTCACACACTCAAATTTTTGCTTGTAATTTTTGTTGTCAGAACGGTTTGTCCATTTTTTATTATTTTAATTGGGAACCGTCTAGGCAACTAGTTCCATTCTATCCCAATCTTGGTCCCTTGAAAAAACCATTGAATCGGTGAATGACCCATTGACCTGAGTGGTCGAACCGTTGACCCGTTTAATGGTTTTGGTCATTTTTTTTATTTTTTATTTTTAATTTTTGTTGTCAGAATGGATCGTTTGTTCGAATCGGACAGTCGGACCATCAACCCAAAAACCGGTGGCTAGAACGGTTCCATTTTTGGGTCGTATGAGTCACATGCTCGAATGATTCGATATCTAATTATTAACAATATTTATAATAACTATTATATATTTATACAATTAGATAATTATATATATATATATATATATATATATATATATATCTAATTATCTAACAATATTTGTATAATTAGATACAATAGGTATTTAGATAATTAGATATAATAGGAAATGGGTTGCTCTCACGTGAGAATCTACTCGCATGAGTTAATTCCATTTCGGAGAGAGCACCCCTATCCTATTAATGTATACATTTCAAAATTTAAAATGCATGGGAGTGAGATTAGCCATCTCTCTCCATTTTCATATTTTATCTCTTTTATACATGGTTTTAAAAACCAGACCAAACCAAATGGTTTGGACAGGTTGATCTGAAAACCAACCATGGGTCTGGGTCTGGTTTTGGACCCTAAAGCTGTCTAACCTAATCCAGTTTTCAAAATCATGATTCTCTACCACATGTGACATGACAATAATATTTTACCACCTTCTTTTATCTCTCTTTGACTTTTCAATTCTTGAAAATGCTTCCACTTTTTTCTCTTTTTTAAAAATCAAAAGAATTACAGATATGCTTCGATCAGGGCAAACAGTCTTTACAACTTTGCATTAGGGATATTTCTGTATTTCTGTATTGCATTAGAGATATTTCTGTATTTCTATGCTTTATTTGATGGAAAAATATTCCCAATGCAAGAATATAAAAACTGTTAGGGCCTTGCACTGACTGAATCCGATTTTCACAATAACGCATCCTCTTTTCTCTTCCTTTCTTCATCGCCATAAATATCTTATATTTTACATTGAGTGAAAAACTTGATTCATCTGTTTTTCCCTTTCTGATAGTACTCATCTCTCCCATCTTACAATGTTAATAATAAATAAAGCTTTCCTCAGCCGTATGCAGTAAAAAATTCAAAAAATTGGCGGGAAATTCGAAAAATGAAAACTAAAGTCAAAAGCTTAATTGCATTTACGGAGTGAATGTGGGATGTCAGATGTGGACCGTTTGACTTTTGATCTTTTCTTTTATCTTCATTTTGAATCTTGGGCTTAGATTCAAAGCCGAAGTCTACTACAAGTGAGGCGAACTGAGCTGAATTCTTTCAAGTTGAGTTCATGAGCCTGCCATACAACCCATAACCAACAAACCCCAAACTCAACGGGTTTTGTTTATGTGAAAGTGACTTCAATCTTTGCATATTTCTCAATCCTACATTACTGTCATTACATTTGTAATTAATTATGATGTCTAATGTCCAACTTCATTACCCGAAAATATTCCAAAATGGGACATTAGGTCTTCACTCATCAGGTGATTCACTGACTTCATTCAAACATTCAAACTGGTCAACACTCATGATTAATGGGGAAGCCCAAAGTCTGACTGAATTCTCGAAAAAGCTATGCTGCCTAAAGATATGATATAAGAGTTTTGATCGATCCAAAGTTTTCCGTTAATTTTGATAAATATCACCTCATCGTTTTATTATTTTTATGATACTGATGGCTATTGTTTTTTTTTTTTTTAAATTTTACTGCAGTATTTATACTTTTAAAAAATGTTAAATTGGTCTCTACGGTTAATCTATTGTCAATTATTTGTTGAAAATGTTAAAACTATCTCAAAAGAAGACATTGCTCATTACCTTCTATCTTGAGACTCAATTGGTTATCTTTGAAAAAAAAAAATGAAATATAATACGGAGAAACAATAGCTGAAAGCAAAGAAATAACTAAACAAGAATGTGTTTCAGATATAAAGGTGGAAGACAATGACTTCATTAGTCTAGAATTTCAAACACCTCAACTGGTTCAGTCTTAAGATAGAAAACAATGAACAGTATTTTCTTTTAAGTACTGTAGTGACATATTTGAAAGTTCAATAATAACTTGACACTACCCCCGAAGTTCAATAAAGTAGATTTTTTCCTTTTTTTTTTTTAATTCATGCCCTTTTTGGATCATAATGGAAACCCTATTCTGTTATATAAGTCTAATAACTTTTGGATTTTGATAATGATATGACAAATAGGTACATTCTATCTTCTCATAAATGTTCATAAGTATATATATATATATACATATATATATATATATATATAATTTTTTCACATATTATTATTTTGTAATATTTATCATATAGTTGGGATAAGACATACATGGATGATGATGATTAGACCTGCTTACGGGTCCGCATAACGAAAGGGTTTGCCCAGTCTGACCCTTTTTGAAGCCCACAGGTTTGAACTTGTTACATAAGCCTAGCCCAAACCTGAGCTCGGGGACCCTGATAATATTATAAATAATAAAATATATCAGTAATAGGTATTTATTAGGTAATAACTTGTACTACTATTTTGCCTATTGTATTTTGTATGTGTTTTTCTTTCAACTTAGATGTATAATTGTATCTTGGGCAGTAATATTTCTTAATATATAAAAGAATGTGATTGGATGGAAAAATGTTAAAAAATATGGAACTATAAAATAGAACTAACCTTGTGTTTGATTTCAAGGAAAAGGTAGGAAAGTCTGGTTCCCTTGTTTTTCCTACCTTTTTCTTTCAAAGCAAACACAGCTGTACCGTAGGCTTTAAAATTGGGCTGGGCTTGAGCTAAAAAATAAATCCAATTGGACTGGGCTCGGGCTCCAACCTGATTATTTGAAATTAATAAACAGTAAAGCCTTGATTCAAGCCCGGCCCGTGAAATTTTTTTCTGTTCTATTACTTTATCATATTTATCATATATTATATTATATGCTAAATATATAAATAACGCGAGACGTCATTGAGTCAACACTAGACACAGTTGATAGGCTAAAAAGTAGCCAACTTTTTATTTATTTATTAAAAAATAAAGTATAAATTTGGTTGAGGATGAACGTGATTTGTTATGAAAGGCGTAGTTGTATAATAAATAAATAAATGACTATGTGTAGCTCGCAATCAGCATTGATTGAAGGAGACGACGAGGATGGGGCCATGGGCACCGGAGATGGCTATTCATCACTTTACTGTTTGTTTAAATGCCACTAGCTTTTCTTGTGCTGTGGAGTGTGGTCCATCACACAGCTTTTGCCAAATGGAAAAGCTATGAAGCTTGGGCTGGATCCTGATTACTGGTGTGAGATTATAGAGATTAACGTGGATGGTGGACAGACTGAACCACCAAGGATCGATCATTTTTTTCTAAAACTACTAATTTCAGCCCCATCTAAATACATCGAATCGGATCTTACTTGAATTTAAATTTGATCCGATAAGAGTCAGATTCGAATACCACCCTTAATCTTAATAAATCAAATTAAACCGGAAAATTCCTGGATCGAATTTAAATATATCCCAATCCAATTTGCCACGATCCGATTCGATCTATTTACAGTCCTAATCTAACTTTAACTTCCAACCCGTCTTTTTTTAATTCCATCGCAAGCAAACGGTTGCCCCTGGAAAGAAATGATTCAGTCATGGAATGGAACACGAAAATTTTCTTGTTTGTTTTGTTGGTTGCATTTTCTATTTATTCACTCGGGAGTGGGTCTTCTGGGCAAAGCAGAAATCACAACCAACCACGCAGACTGAAACTTTAGGAATTAATATGCAACCAACCACGTAGAGTGAAACACTTGACACCTTCTGAGGAAGGAACCTTCACGTCGTTGATGCCTTGATGTATACAAAGTTGGATTGTCAGTCATGGAAGCAAGTGTTCATGAGCTTTTAATCTTATCTTGTATTGTCATCAAAAACATGTAGAGTGTGTTTGGTTTCAAGGAAAAGGTAAAAAAGTCTGTACAAACTTTAGTAAAACCCATTTTAGTTATTGGGTCACATATTAAGATAAAATTAACATGTTAATTATTATTATTGTTATAAATATTAAGGAAATAATAAATTATAGTTTTAACTTTTAAGAACAGAATTGAAATATCAATTAAAAAAATGAATATTAAACCATAATTGAGGGGCAAAACAATGCTGATATGGATGGTAATTGCTTCAAGCCATTTAGAAGGAGAAGCAACTAGAGATGGAATCAATGGAACTGCACACCCACATGGCATAGTTTCCATGAATGTGGTAACCTTTTCTACCAGTGCCACACAGATACATATGCCACGTGGCGCTATTGGAGGGCTGTTCAGCTTTGCAATCGATCTCTAATGAGTAAGGTCGTGTTTGGCATTCCTTATCAGAATCATAATGCCCTTGAGAAATCAAGTATTTATTTTCATTGAGAAGAAAAAAAACTTATGAAGAATGCAAATCAACTCCGGAATTACAGTAATCAACATTTGATGATTAAAATAATAATTTAAAAGAACGGAAATTATTGCACTATTTTTTAATACATGTACTAGCAAGTAGTAACCAGGTTTTAGTTTTACTTTACACGATATTTTTTTTGGGGGGGGAGGGGGGAGATGTAAGTGTAACCACTAACCAAGTAACCAGGTCTTACCTCTTAAAAATTACATTAATCGGAATCAAGGTAATAACTAAACGCCTCCTAAATTTTAAACAGGGCGAGTACGGGGAGCCAAACAACAATAGCCCGCCTGATAAAGCAATTTTTTAATTTTTTTTTTGCTTCTCATCCTTTTGATTCACACAAATTAATCCAGCAACAGCAATCAATTGCTAGTCTGGTAATCATAACAGGAGTTACAGCTCTCTGCAAAACTACTGGAGTACAATAACCACTCTCTATTAACTATTACCTCTCTCTCTCTCTCTGAATCCTTTTTCTCTCTGGCTTGCCTTGCAATTCATTAAATGCACCTCCCCTGCACCACCGCCACCACTCAATAATCTTTCTCTCTCTTGCTTTCGGGAATCAGGATTCAGGACAGAGCAGGTGGGTACCTCCGTCATGGAATAGCTCACGAACTGCAACCACGATCACCATCTCTCTTCTTTCCACTCACTGCATGTCATCATCCTATTCACATTTCTCGATCTCCATTCAACGATCTCAGACAGAGTCTGCGACCTTTAATTGGCTCTGTCACAGATGTCAACCATGTATAATGTGTTCTCTCTCTCTCTCTCCATTTTTTTTTTCTGAGGATGAGCATCCTCACCTCACTTTTACTGCTTAATATGGTTTCCTCAGTTTGTGTTCTTGTCTTACGAGTATATGTTCCCTACTAAAGATCATAAAAGTTGTAATTAAAAAGCAAATCTTGCACAGAAGATCCGGATATTGTTTTCTATCACCAAAGTATGATCTTTTTATTTCAACTTTTCAGTGTGATGCAAAATAATAAAAAAAGGCCTTATTGGTAAGTCTATCATACTGGTCTGGTTTTATCTGTAATAAAATGAAGATCTAGGAAAGCAACTGGTTCGGATTCCCTTTCTTCATCTTTAGTCATTTATTGCTGTTTTTTTTTTTTTTTTTTAAATTTCTTTTACCTTTTGTTGTCCAATAAACTACATGTTAATTTTTAAAATCCTTCTCTTTGTTCCGTTCTGTGCACATAGATCGGCAGAACCATGGCTTGCTTTCGTCTTTTTTCTTTTTTTTTTTTCTACTTTATTTGTTGCTTTTCTCTCCACTCTCTTTTGGTTTGTCCTGAAAAACAGAAAATTAAAATTTCCACAGCTACTTGCCTTTGCCTTTGCCCTTTTCTTGTTGATTTTTCGTGAGACGTCCGCGTCCTCTTCCTTATTCTACTTTTCTTGTTTACGTTGTTGCTGTTTTTCAGTCATTTTGATTTAATAATATCATAGCTTTCTTAGTTCCTTCCATTTTTCTTTTTCTTTTAGACTCTTCTTCTCACCTTCTCTACTTCCCATCTCCATTTATGATTTTAAGTAGAGTATGGAGGCCTTGGTTTTGGTCGACTCTCTGGCGATTCTTGCTCCTGTTGTGTGTGTTTGTAATTCTTTTCTGCTTTTCTCAGTATTTCTGTATTATTTTTTAATCAGTATATATTTGTATTGTTATTTAGCTACATTCTGTGGATTTGAAAAGCAAATTTCCTTTTTCTTGTTTCTTGGTTGCGAGAACAAATTTCTTCACGGTTTAGAAGCTTTCTTTGTCTCCATTTGGTTTTCTTCGACAATGTACTGAATACTTGTCGGTTTTGCTGCATTATTCGAAACTTTTGTGGCGTTTCTTTTGCTATCTTTCTTGAATAAGTTGGAGATGGGCTTGTCCACTTCTACTGTTTTCGTGTTTTGTACTTGGAGGTTTTCATTTTATCCATGGAAAAAGCTTTCATCAGTATCGTTTAACTTGTCGAAGAACCAGCGTTTCTCGTTTTCTGTTATGTCCTTGGAAGTTATCTATTACGGATTTCCCTATTTGTCTGTCTTTAATGGGTTCAATTTTTTATTTTTGAGCATCTCTTTGACATTTTTTTCCGACCATGATCTTGTGATTCATGATGAACGACAAACGAAACGGGATACCGTTTTTTTTTGTATATTCTGTTCCTTTGGCTGAGGATCTTTTCTTTTTTTCTTTTATTATCTAGAGAATTCAAATTTTATTATTTGGTGTAAATGCATTGTTTTACCTTGTATGCAGTTGTGGAATAAATAATTCAATTAATTAATTCAATCTCGTTTTGCTCAGCTGGTTCTCCCATAAGTTCACGTTTCCTGCAGTGGATCCACATTTGACTACAATAATCAAACCCTAGTTGAAGTGTTTGTTCGCCCCTACATTGAGATTTCGAGTGTCTACATTGCAACTCCATGTGGGGGAATCTTTAACAATAGGAATGGTCTATTGGGTGGTTGACTAATGCAACTATTCTGGGATTTTGAGTGAGATATGTATCTGGAAAAGTAGGAATCTCAACCTCTCTGTTTCTTTCGGATGCCATTGCTTTGTAGCTGAGCAAAGCAGATGGGGTGCTGTGTAAGTAGTGGTTTCAGCAGAAGTGGTAGCAGTAACAATGAAGAGACAATTTCTTCCTCTTGTTTGGGGTTCAGATCACGGCGGAGCAATAGAATGAAGAGATCATCGGCTGAGCATGTCACTGCCATGCATCATTTACATTCTATTCCCAACCGGATTTTTGCAAATGGGAACAGCAGAACTTCCTGTATTTTCACTCAACAAGGGCGCAAGGGCATAAATCAGGATGCCATGGTTGTTTGGGAAGTAGGTTTGATTGTTCCATATCTTCCCCAAGTCATGTAGTCTAATTTGTTTCTAGAACTGTAAGCATTACCTGTGTGTTGTATGCAGGATTTCATGTCAGAAGATGCAATATTTTGTGGGGTCTTTGATGGTCATGGTCCACATGGTCATCTTGTTGCCCGCAAAGTGAGGGACGACTTGCCACTGAAGTTACTATCTTTCCTGCAATCTCAAGAGTCAAGGCAAAATGGCCTGAATAATAATTGTTTTGGTAGAAAAACAAAACTTGAAGGAGATTCTGAGAAGGATGGCTCAACTGAGGATAACCTGGGATCTTTGTGGAGAGAAGCTTTCCTCAAGTCATATAAAGCCATGGACAAGGAGCTGAGGTCCCATCCTACCCTGGACTGCTTTTGTAGTGGTAGTACTGCTGTCACTATTGTTAAACAGGTCTGCTTAAAAAATACAATCTCTATTTTTATTTTAATTTCTTTTCTTACTTTTTCTTATGTTCTCTTCTTACTTCTACTTGCTGGTTTGAAGGGGTTGAATCTTTTCATGGGGTACATTGGCGACTCCCGTGCTATCATGGGGTCCAAGGACAGCAGTGATTCTATGGTTGCAGTGCAGTTGACTGTTGATTTAAAGCCTGATTTGCCAAGTATGTTTTATTATTAATGGATTTGTTTGTTGATATGCATGCTATTTGAAACTTAAACCTGCTTTATTTGATCTGTTCTTGTAGGGGAAGAAGAAAGGATTAAACGGTGTAAAGGAAGGGTCTTTGCATTGCAAGATGAGCCTGAAGTTCCTAGAGTTTGGTTGCCATTCGATGATGCCCCCGGGTTAGCAATGGCTAGGGCATTTGGGGATTTCTGTTTGAAGGATTATGGAGTTATCTCCATACCAGAATTCTCTCACAGGATACTCACAGAGAGGGACCAATTCATTGTTCTTGCCTCCGATGGTGTAAGTGTTTGTCTTGAGTACAGCATGCATTTAATTTTGTGTTTCTATTTTGTAAAAGATTCACTTCCATAAAAAAAAAACAGCCATTCTTTTCTTAAATTTTATTAGAATGCTCATAAAAAAACAACTTAAATTAACTTAGAAATGAAAAAGCAGAATATGTGTCAACTAAATTGATGCTAATCTGTCATCCACCATTACTTTCTAAGCTTACTTTAAATATTTTGGGTAGGTCATCAGCAATTTCATCCTATCTGGGCTTGTTAAACCTAGTTTTTAAATCTTTTCACGTGCACACTGGAAGAATATAAAGAAAATTGGAAACACAGAGACACCAGGGGAGGTGGAGATCATGAGGTGTACACTGACATAAGGTAAACTGCTAAAGAAACAAAGCAGAGAGCTGGAAATCACTTTCTCCCTTCCTAATTTCTGTCATGTGTGACAGTATGAGACACTAAATGCTTAATGTGATCTGGTAATTCCCACACATGGTTTAATACTCACGGAATAAATGGGAATTCAGAGGAAAATCCTGCCCTACCAAAACTGAAGTTGGATGATTATGGCCAAATGCTGAATTATATTGGTACTTAAGGTTATTAGAAGTGAAACTATCAAGAGCTCAACACAGTTGTAATGAGTCATGTGAGATTTGGTTTCCCCTCTTTTTCCTTAAGGGCTTAATTTGAAGCATTACATATGCCACTGCTATAAATATTCTGGGTTTTGATGCATGCCAGTTAATGGCTCCTTTAACTCGGAAATTACAGATTCTGTATTTGGAAAAGATTTTTAGATATGGTGCCTAAAAGGCTGCATATTGTCGGTCTTGGAGCTCATATCTCTGCAGTTGTATTTTAGTACTAGCCACTAGGGCACAGTGTCAGTAGCAGTGAAGCAAATTAAAGGATTTTTTTGGTGTATTTAAATTCACGAACTATCTAGTTGGTCCCAAGAAGAACCCTTAAGAAAGGAAAGAATACATCATGAAAGGAAGAAAATTCCTTTGGCATATCGAAGTTTCTAGAAATAGAGTATCCTGTGCATTCCTGTGGTTTTCTCCTATTTTAGATTTCTTCTAAACATGTCTGCTCCACATAAAGTGTTAAAGAGCATTTGCATGTGTTTCACAAAGTAATGCAATTTGAGTGTTCTTACAATTTCTTTACTAGTCTGATGATTGGTTAGGAACCTTTTGTTTCATGTCCTTGTTGGATTTACCATTCTTTAGATAATTGGCATTGCCATTGTATTAATCTATGGCTAGAAGCTATGTTTTCATGTGCAAATGTAATACTATGCATTTGCAGCATATCCTGCAATGGAGAGGGAGAAGCTAAAAAAATAAACAGAGATAAACAGTAGTTATATCCTTACATTCTTGTTCAAAACCAGCTTTAGCTCCAAATGCTATTGAATTATTATCACGGGAATAGATCTCTTGTCAACTTGTTTGGTGAAGGAGTGTAAATAACACAGAAGTCTTCAACGTCTCAATTGAATTTGGGCACAAAGAAACTTCATGTGCTCCTCTCTCCATCCTAAAATTCCTTGAAAAATTTGGCCATAATGACTTTGTATTGTGTTCTATATAATCCCTTCTACACAAGCAACTTTTTAGGTTAGAAAGTTGAAGCTAGAAAGTCTGTTATTAATTGAATGATAGCCAATCTATATGGTCCCCATCTGATGAGAATGGACTGGATTGGCCATGGGATTTCTTGACATGGCAAAGATGTCATGTAGTGAGGTTTCCTACATGACCCAATTAGGTAACCTTTTCTCTTTTTTGTTGTTGTTATTATTAGCATTCCAATATCCAGTAGTAGTATTTTGTCAGAAAATCTTGGCAAACTGTTATTCATAAAAAAAAAAAAAATTCTTAGCAAACTGCCCAGGAAATAAAAATAATAGTTTTTTTTTTTTCTGATGGTTGCATTGTTCTGATTGGATCAATTCTTCGCTTAAAATCTACCCTAGCAGGAGCATGTGAAATTAGAGGAGCTCCCTAGCCCCTATGATATGGTAATATGATAACAGCTTGATGCCAATTGTATTTGGAATTATTACGAAGACAGTAAAGTTGCACGTCATTATTAGTTTTGAAACCTAACAGCTGGCTCTGAAGTTGCATGGAATTATGGAAAATACCATCATCAGGGCTAATGCCATTATTTCTTGCACTAGGCTTTAGCCAATGGGGCGGTGAAACTGCTTTTGTTTTGTGTCCCATCCTTGTTGTTTAAGAATCTCTTTAAACTACAGTTGGGCTCATGTTATTTCATAGGATGTATGCCATCGACTATATTATCAAGGGCTGTCAATGGTATCTGATCGTCTGAATCTGAAATCCTATCTTGTTACGTAAGAGTAGCAGCAGAGAGGTATTCCCCAGATCTAGGTGGAACTCAACATATATTTGTTTTTTGCTCAAATCCCACCAACTTCTGTAGCACCTATTGGGTCTCATTATTTTATAAGAAATAGTGAACAAGAACTAAACATAACAGGTGTTTATGTTATCTTGGACCAAGTCATGTTGATTCTTACACATAAAATTACACAGACAAGTCCTTGCTTTGTTGCCACAATGCCTCTGCTAAAGTTATTACTTCAAACTGCTGACCTAATTTATCGGATGTGATTATCTTTCACATTGCCAAAATGAACTTTGATTTGTTTATTTTTGTCAAAACAGAGGTAAAACTATTTAGTTGTTTCTTCCTTTAAAGGTAGTACGCTTTAGTGCCAGGGGTAGAGAAATATACAACTGTTTCCCATAAGAACTGGAATTTCCTTATGGCAGGGGTTTCCAAGTAATCTCAAGGATCTTCATATTGCAGGTTTGGGATGTCTTGAGCAATGAAGAGGTTGTTGAAATTGTGTCCTCAGCCCCAACCAGATCATCAGCTGCACGGATCCTTGTTGACTCTGCTTCTCGAGAATGGAAACTCAAGTACCCAACTTCAAAAATGGACGATTGCGCAGTGGTGTGCTTGTTTCTGGATGGCAAGATGGACACTGAATCTGAGGCAGAAGAGCAATGTGTATCTGCAGTGAGTTATTGTGGTCAGCAGTCTTGCACTGCAACTGAGTTGGATGATGGCCAGAATTCTGAACCATTTCTACAGAGGAATTTTACAGTCAGATCAGCAGAAGATGGCAACCCAAACAACAAAATTCAAGTCGAGGTTGAGGGAGATGGTGGAACTATAATTGATGAACAGAACTGGTCGGGTTTGGAAGGTGTGACACGAGTCAACTCACTGGTTCAACTTCCAAGATTTTCTGCAGAGAGGCTGAATGCATGACTCATGCATTTGTAAAGAGTGAATTGATGATGTACTTGTAATCCAATGGCTTAGGAGCCTGACAAATGCAAGAAAATTGGTAAATTCTCCTATGATGCTACCATTGGGCTGAAAGTTCTGTGAAGGTCTTTCCTCTGCCTTTTGACTTTGGATCTCCTACCCACAAGAACTCTACCCACAGGGCACTACCTGCATGCATTGGGAACCGTGTGCCTGCGTTGTTATGTGGGTAGAAAATCCAGACTATCATTTGCTAAATTTGCTCCTTTTAGGACCATGCATTACAGCAGTAGTAACTAGTAACCGCATGTGCTACCATGCACAGGGGCACCAATCCACCCACCACCCACCCCCACACAAACAAGACCAGGGGGATTCATTGAAGCCATCAAATTGAAGTGGTATGGATCCATTCTATTCCCAGCTACTGAAGTTTTTCAAACTCCCCATTTAACTGAAGACTGGAATTCATCCCCCACTGTTGCTGTGACTGAATGTCTTCAGGTTTGCAAGAATTGGAATTCTAGAACTAGTTCATATAAATCCCATTAACATAGCTGGTTTCATACTTCATACTACATTGCTTTTGATGTATCTCAGGTTTATCTATCTCATTCAATCTGTATACCCTAGGAAGCAACATAGTCTCATGGAATAACTTTCCACAACTTTCTTCTGTTTCACTAATTTTCAAATGTAGCTTTCATTTTCTCAAAACACAATGAAAAAGATAACCTTGTTTCTTATATCCACAATGTCGTAGAGTTCACTTAGGCTATGTTTGATTTGAAGGAAAAAGTAGGGAAAGGAAGGGAAATGTAGGGAAATCTTTACAAACCTTGTACAGGTTCCCCTGCCTTTGCCTTCCTTTTCTTACTTTTTCCTTCAAACCAAACACAGCCCTTAAAGTCAGAAATGGCTTTGTCAGGGCACATATCCCCATTGTTATTATTTCTCATTATACTTCATTCCTTGCAATAATGCATAAATCTATACAAATTCGAGTTGAATTCAATTCTCTCTCTTTTTAACACCTAATGCCGGATTTCTTTGTCTATAACGATTTCATGGCTTCTTTCCCTAATTCACTGTTACTCGTAATAGGGATTAGGGAATTGGTGGCATGTCGAATTTCAAACTAAGACAACACGAATGGCGACGCCAACAAAAAAGATCATTGATAGGTGGGGTTCTTTTGTCTAAAGGAAATGGCCACCGTTATCTTTTACAGTTTTACTCTTAAACATATCATGTGGTAGGTTTAAGGTTCTCACTCCGGCATCATAGATTTTCCCGTTGATGAGAGATCAGAGATGTACAGTAGTCGTGACCTTATCCTCTTATGAGTTACGAGGATAGCCATTGGATTGGGATTATTTCTACTTTAGCTATGATCTTCTTAGGATCCACAAACAGATATTATGGTTTAAATAAACAAATTTCAAACCAGAGCGCTTGTACATGGGCCTAAGGTCCTAAATTTGCATTTGATTCTAATTGTACAATCATGTATGATGTATCTCTTATTCCTGAAAAAACAAAATTAAATATATGCTTGGTATCTTATAACCAAGTATTAGGTGTGCAACTTGGATGGACTCGGATTGAACCAAATTCGAATGGACCTGGTCCAAAACAGTGTAAAATGTTAATTGGGGCCAACTCAAGTTGCATTCCTACCAAGGAAATGCCACTAAACAGAGTAGATGACAAGATAGGATTCAAATAGCCGATCTCATGTAGTTAGAATAAGGCTCAATTGAGTTGAGCTTTTATTTGGAATTTTGGATATAACTTATAGAGGGTATTACACTTATTAAATGAGCAATTCGACAACTCTATCATAGTAAAATAGACTTTCTGGATGGATACTTGTCTGTGTATATGTTTGCATGCAATATTTAGGATAGTTGCATTTTGATAAATGATATTGTAAATAAATAGGTTTATAACAAAATAAGAAAAAGAAAACATCATCTTAGCATAAGAAATTTTAAAGATAAACTATCTTATACAATAACTTGTGTCAAATAGTCTCTAAAATGTATAAATTGTTTTCTACCATAGTTATTAGTTGTACACAGCAGTGAGAGAAACAGATCCTATGTAAATTATTGATGGATCCATGCATGGATTATCGTTCATTGATTCAACCTACGAAATTTGTTATTGGGTAGGATTTGGTTCCAAATTCTTGGGACCAATTCCCACCTAGGCCCATTCCAAAATCTAGGAGTTTACCCTACCTAAACCAACCTAAAGAACTAGCTTTGATTGGCCTTGGTGGAACTGGCTTTAGAGCCAAAATTGCTTTGAATTAAATCCCAAAAAATATTTTGAAGATGAGTTCAAGCATTCATGGTTACAAAGACCATGGTATTGACCATTGAGTCAATTTGTGTATGAGTGCTCATAGAAAACTGAAAAACCAAAAAATCGAACTGAGCTGAAACAAGAACACCAAACGAAAAATGCGGTTAACGAAAGGTACTATTTAATAAACTATTTATAATGTATAATGTATTATATTTATATATTTTTTATACTATATGTTGTAAATATGAAAAACTGAAAAATTGAAGAACTAAACTGATAAAAAATCGAAACTGGTCAATTGGTTAATCTGTGGTACTGGTTCAGTTTCAGTTTGGGGCATTGCAAAAACCAGCAGTACTAGTTTGGTTTCAAAAAATAGCTCATGGTTCGGTTAAGTGATTTGGTTATTTTTCTTCAAACTTAATATTTGAATATGTATAATATGTAAAATGTAGTATTTATAACATTGAAATTATAATGATGTTATGGTCCCGCGCGTAGGATCCCGTCACGGGTTGGCCCATAGTGCGAAGGCACTGCTTTCCCTTACGTCTTCCCTTGCGTGCAGACCCTATTGCAGAACTGAATGGGTGATTTGTCCAAGAGACCACCCGAACTCTCCCTTGGGGTGATTTGTCCAAGAGACCACCCGAACTCTCCTCTCTTTTCTTGGCTGGAAAACTGAATGCCTTATTTCAAT
>NW_010729128.1:285639-304151 GCF_000365185.1 Nelumbo nucifera
TCCTCCCTTCTACTACTTTTGGTTCAGATCTGATTTGGTTCTTGATTCAAGATTGATCCTTGAAAATATGTTTTCTGAAATAGGGAATTCGATTCCCTGCAAAGATGGGAGAAATTTTTGAAATTCGCCCCATCCATTCCGCAAGATTTGGGCGTCCATGTGATGGATATCCCATCCCATCACTTCCCATGGGAGCACGGCCTTGATGAGGTCGTGATCTTCCGAGAGCAGCTCATAGCCGGGTTGCGCCTTCCCTTCCACCCACTCATAGTGGAGGTCTTGAAACACTTCAACGTTACGATAGACCAGCTTCACCCGAACTCGGTCCGTAACGTGGTCGGGACCATCTCCCTCTATTACGAGTATGTCCTCCCCCTTAACTTAGACATATTTTGTTCTCTCCTTACCATTAAGAAGAGCACTTCCTGCGTTCTCCCCGAGCACCGGAGGGCTTACTACTTGTCCCCTCGCCCGGGCTTTAAGTTAATGCACAAGCTTCCTAGCAAGATCCCAGCCTGGAAGCAGGACTACTTTGTAGTCCAGAACCCTGTGGGGTGGCCCTTCCCTACTCACTGGAGGGCGGCAATCCAAGACCCTGGTGTCATACTCGACAAGAAGACCAGGGAGGCATTCCACTAGTGGGCTGAGATTGGTTGTGATTTCAAAGATTATATCACCGAGGGTATGCTCTTCCAGGCTGGCTTGAGCCTGGGTAGGTAGCTAGTACCTTAGTTGTTTGGCCTGCTCCTTTCTTTTACTCGAGTACTAATGCCGAGCTCTGTTGCAGGTCCGATGGAGGCAGACAAGCTCAAGGGAGATTGGCTCTTCAAGCATATGAAGGGGAGGAAGAAGCGGGCTCCTAAGAGAGCCCGTATCGAGTCATTGCCAGCCCCCACTCCCGAGCCCAAGCTTCCACCGGCTCCAACTTCCGACCCTGAGCTCCCTAGGGCTCCTCCGATCATTGACTTGAAGGAGTCCATACCACCAAGGGAGCTCAAGACCTTGGCTAAGCTCGCTACAAGGGCAGCAGCTGAGGCCGAGGCGGCCATCGGGGCTGTTGACATAGCGGCTGAGGTCTCCGCCGAGCCCATCTATACAGCCGAGACGACGATCTCCAACTCGGGGAGCCCAGATGAGAGCCGAAGTATCTTGGTACCCCAGTGCATCTTCGGAAGAGTAAGGGGGCCATTTACTCCAAGGAATTTCAGTCTGGGCCAAAATGCTCAATCCTGCTCAGCTCGGAGCCCGGGCTGCCACCCACACTATGGTGGTAAGTTCTCTTCTCTTCCCTTTTCTTTCACATACATGTTTCTTCGGTACTAACTAACTTCCTTTGTCAGGCGAACTCTACCGTGCACGCCCTCTCTCTTCAGTTCGAGATGAACCTGAAGCGAGCTCTAACCGCCGAGGAGTCTTCCTGCGCCGCTCATACCGATATGAGAGTAGCTCGCG
This sequence comes from Nelumbo nucifera, assembly GCF_000365185.1. Next base: position 287,092 of record NW_010729128.1, read on the forward strand.
AGCAGATCCACCAGTTGGAGAGCGGCACCATGGCCCAGAGGGGTGTCATTACGGCACTGATGGCGGAGAAGGACGAGCTAGCGTACGAGAATGACTTGCTGAGGGGCGAGATGGAGGCCCTCAAAGTGGAGTTGACGCGCGAGAAGGGTGTGTTGAGGGGCGAGCTGGATGCCCTTAGAGCAGAGGTGGAAGGCCTTAAGGAAAATAAGAAGGCCCTTCTGCACGAGGTGGAGTACCTCAAGGTGGACATCGAAGAGAAGACCGAGATCTTCACTTGAGCAATAGAGGAGACGAAGATTAAGGCCTTCGCGAAGTACATTCAGTCCGACAAATTTGATGTCATTCTAGGGGAGGCCTACCACAAGGGGTTCAAGCTCAGCAGGTGGCTGATAAGGCACACGTACCCCGACCTTGACACAAGTTCCATCACCACCTCACGAATCATTGACGAGATAGCTCGTCAAGCCATGGAGGACCCGAACTCAGAGGAGGAGGATGGTGACGAAGAAGCAGACACCTCCGACCAGCCCAAAGCTCCTGAGGAGGTCTCTCGTGGGGGTGAAGAGCCCCCAAAGTGATTGCCTTTGTATTCCGAGCCTGCAAGCTCAGTGTCCTTTTTTTTTTTTGTCTTGCCCATTGTACAAAAATCTGTTAATGAAGTTGATCTTTTTTCCTAAGTGATATTTTTCCAAGTATTGTTTTATCCAAGCTTATTGTGGTTGAGTGTGCGGAGTGAATCGTAGTAGGGCATAGTAAGGCATATGCCCGAACTGTCTTGTGACGTACACTGTGGTGATTGACGCAGTAAGGCATAGTAGGGCGTATGCCCGAACTGTCTTTTGGTGTACATCGAGGTGATTGATACAGTGAGGCATAGTAGGGCGTATGCCCAAACTGTCTTCTGGTGTACACCGAGGTGATTGATACAGTAAGGCATAGTAGGGCGTATGCCCGAACTATCCTCTAGTGTACACCAAGGTGATTGATACAGTGAGGCATAGTAGGGCGTATGCCCGAACTGTCTTCTGGTGTACATCGAGGTGATTGATACAGTAAGGCATAGTAGGGCGTATGCCCGAACTGTCCTCTGGTGTACACCAAGGTAATAGAGATGGTGAGGCATATGCCCGAACTGTCTCCTAGTTGCATGTTGAGGTGAGCCTAGCGTCGCAGGATTTACTGGTCTACTTGCACCCTTCGATACATTATGTATTATGGTGCCGAGCTCCTTGATCAGCTCGGTGTTTTAGCCCCTTAGAATTCATTCGCGTCATAAAGGTAGCCAAGTTATTATGCCAGAGTCTGTTAGTTCGGTTTTAGAGCCCTAGAGCCCTGAGAGTGACTTGTGGTTTACTCCGTCACTTATAGGTAATACTGTCTTAGGTTGACAATATTCCATGCCTGAGGTACTTGTTTCCCTTCCAGGGTTTCGAGCCCGTACATTCCTTCCCCGAGTACTCACTTCACTCGATAGGGTCATTCCCAGTTCTAACCGAGCTTGCCAACACCGGGCTCAAGCACCATGACCTTACAGAGAACCAGGTCACCAACGTGGAGAGTCCGCTTTTTGACCCTGGCGTTATAGTACAGAGCTGTCCTCTGCTGGTAGGCCGCGGTCCTGATGTATGCAAGGTCCCGCACTTCGTCAAGCAAGTCTAGGTTGGTACGTAGCTCGTCTTCGTTTGCCCTGTCATCATACTTTTCTAGTCTCTGCAAAGGAACTTCAATCTCATCTGGAATGACTGCTTCGGTGTCGTAGGTGAGGTTGAAGGGGGTTTCTCTTGTGGCGGTCTTTTCCGTGGTATGATAAGCCCATAATACACTAGGCAGCTCGTCCACCCACAGTCCTTTAGCTCGGTCCATGCACCTTTAGTCCTCAGAGGATAGCCCTATTCGTGACTTCCATTTGACCATTTGCCTGAGGGTATGCCACTGAGGTGAAGTTCTGCTGAATTTCCATGTCTCGACACCAGTTTTGGAATTTGATGTCTTCAAACTACTTACCATTGTCAGAGATCAGTACCCGAGGTAATCCGAAACGACACACTATGTTCTTCCAAAAGAAGTTATGCACATTTCGGGTTGTGATTGTCGCGAGAGGTTCGACTTTGACCCACTTTGTGAAATAGTCAACTGCCACCACTAGGAACCTCCTTTGTCCTGTTGCTGGTGGGAATGGCCCGAGTAGGTCAATCCCCCATTGTGCAAACGGCCATGGGCTAGTGAGGTATTTTAGGTCAGTAGTAGGCCGGTGGTGGATGTTGGCATGCTTCTGACACTTGTCGCATTTTTTGACGAGCTCGGTCGCATCTGCCTTCATTGTTGGCCAGTAGTATCCTTGTCGTAGTGCTTTCTGGGTGAAGGCTCTTCCCCCCCAAGTGTCCACCGCACAGGCCCTCATGAGTATCGTGGAGGACGAGCTCGACTTCAGAGGGTCGCAGGCAGTGCAAGTAGGGGAGTGTGTAGGATCTTCGGTATAGTCGTCCGTCTATCACGACGTATTTGGCTGCTTGACGCTCTACTATCCTTGTGGCATTACGATCTGCAGGGAGGGTCCCATGTAGTAGGAAGCTCGTGAGTGGATCAATCCAGCTCGGTGTTGCTTGAATAATGGGAGCGACCTCCTCTGCCCCGTGAGAATGCTAGGCCGAGGCAAGTTCTCTATATACACGGTTCTCATGGTGTTATCACCAGTGCTGGCTAATCGGGATAGGGCATCGGCCTCAATGTTCTCTGACCTTGGAATTTGCTAGATGAAGTGTGACCGGAAGTAGAGTAGAGCTCCTCTCACTTTGGCTAAGTATGCTACCATGGTTGGCTTGTGAGCATCGTATTCACCCGTAACCTGATTGACCACAAGTTGGGAATCGCTGCAGACGACAATGTGTTTGGCTTTCACTTCCTTTGCCAGATCTAGCCTGACTAGTAGCGCCTCATACTCTGCGTTGTTGGATGCCACGAAGTCAAAGCATAGTGCGTACTCCAGTTTCACACCACTTGGTCCATACAGAACAATCCCAGCTCCACTGCCTTGCCGGTTTGATGAGCCATCAACGTGAAGGATCCAGAGCTCCTCGTCCCAGCTCGCGCTTGGCCTAACTAGGAGAGATGCCGCGCTCGAGTTCAACCAGCCCGGGAATCCCGAGCTCTCCCGTACTGGGGGCCTCGTGTTCCATCGGCATGGGGACTTTGGAGCTAAAGATGCATTCTGCAACAAAATCAGCCAAGGCTTGGGCCTTGATAGCAGTTCGCAGTTTATATTAGAGTTCGTACTCGCTGAGCTCGATGGCCCACTTTGTCAACCTCCTCGAGACCTCGGGCTTGAGCAAAACTTGCCTCAGAGGTTTGTTGGTAAGGACAACGATGGTGTGAGCTTGGAAGTACGGGTGGAGCTTTCAGGCTGCTATAACCAGTGCATAGGCTAACTTTTCTATCTCTGGGTACCTTGTCTCTGCTCCTTGCAACACTTTACTAACATAATAGATGGGTCGTTGGATTCGATCTACTTTTCTTATTAGTACCGAGGTGACCACCTCGTCACTTGCCGAGAGGTATAGCTCTAAAACATCACCCACTTCGGGTCGGGTTAAGACTGGGATGCTGGCAAAGTACTTTTTGAGCTCGTCGAACGCGAGCTGGCACTCTTTGGTCCATTCAAAGCCTTTTCTTTTTATGGCCTTAAAGAAAGGAAGGCAACGGTCTGCTGAATTGGACAAAAAGCGACTTAGGGCGGCTAACCGGCCATTCAGCTTCTGAACCTCCTTTAATTTCCAGGGTGGTCTCATTTCTAGGATAACTTTGATTTTGTCCGGGTTGGCCTCAATGCCTTGCCGGTTAACGATGTACCCTAGGAATTTACCCGAGGTGACACCRAAGACACACTTATTCRGRTTCARTTTCATGYTRAAYTTACGCAGAATTTCAAAAACTGAATGCAAATCTTGTATTAAATCATGTGAAAACTGGGTTTTGACGATCATGTTGTCTACATAACATTCTATTTTTCTGCCAATCAATGGCTCAAACAGTTTGTTTACAAGTCTTTGAAAAGTGGCCCCAGCGTTTTTCAACCCGAAGGGCATGACCTTGTAATAGTATAGGCCAAACTCGGTTATGAAAGCAGTTTTCTCTTCATCATCTGGGTCCATCCTAATCTGATTGTAGCCCGAATAGGTGTCCAGGAAGCTCAACAACTCGTGTCCTGAGGTCACGTCCACTAGACGGTCGATCATGGGAAGTGGGAAGCAGTCCTTTGGGCAAGCTCGGTTCATGTCGGTGTAGTCGATGCACATGCGCCATTTACCGTTGGCCTTTTTCACCAGAACGGGGTTGGCCACCCAGCTCGGGTAATGAACCTCCCTGATGAAATCGACTGCAAGGAGCTTCCCGACCTCCTCGTCGACTGCCCTCCACTGCTCTGGGGCTAAGTTGCGTTTCTTATGTCTAACGGGCCTAACTACAGGACTAGTGTTGAGCCTATGAGTTATAATGTTGGGGTCTATGCCAGGCATTTCTACCGCTAACCATGCAAAAATATCTAAATTTTCGAGTAAGAAACTTACTAGTTGAGATCGTAGGGGTTCTTCAACAGAAGCACCAATCTGAAGTACCCGAGCTGGGTCCTCCGCCAAAGCCGGGATAGGGGTGGTCTCTTCGGTAGGCGCGGCTCGCTCCGTGAACTGCTCCGTAGGTCGTTCTAGCTCGAGGTCGTCTGCTACCATGGCCTTTCCTTTGAGGGCGGCTACGTAGCACTTGCGGGACTCGAGCTGATCACCTCGCGTCACTCCGGCTCTGAAGTTTGTAGGGAACTTCATCGCCAGATGGTAGGTGGAGACTACTACTTGTAAGGCGTGGGTGATGGGCCGACCTACTATCGCGTTGTACAGGGAGGGGGTCGCGACCACCAGGAACTCGTGGCTGAGCCTTACCACACTAGGCCAGGTGCCAACCTCCACAGGTACAATGACTCTCCTTAAAGTCCTGACCTCCTCACCGCTGAATCCCACGAGTGGAGTGTTTGTAGGCTTCAGGTCGCTTTTTCGGAGCTGTAGCTGATCGAAGGCTGCCTTGAAGAGAATATCTGCTGAGCTGCTTGAGTCGATTAGGACGTGCCTAATCTCGAAGTCGTTGATCTTAATCTTTATGACGAGCGCGTTATCATGGGGGTAATGGACCCCTCGTGCATCATCTTTAGTGAAGAAGATCGGTTCCCCCATCCTTGGCCGCTTTGGGGGAATAAGCTCTTCCTTGGCGGCCTCGCGGGCTGATGACCGAGCTGCTGCCGAAGTGCAGCCCGCGACAATCGATCTCCCGACAATTACATGGATGGTCCCCCGAATTGGTCTCTTGTCGGGAGGCTGCCTTTGCGGCTGTTCTTCTTGTCTGTTGGACTCGGGAGCTTCTTTACTCTGCTCCCCATGCCGACCTGCTTTATTATTATTATTATTATTATTATTATGTTGTACAAAATTTTTTAGATATCCGCGACGGATAAGTTCTTCTATCTCGTCGCGGAGGTTCTTACAGTTTTTGGTACTATGACCGTGATTTCTATGGAAACTACAATACAAGTTTATATTCCTAACATTGGGATCGGCCTTTTGCCGAGGTGGCCACTTCACATATGGGGCATCCTTGATCGCCATGAGGATCTCGGCCCGCTTTGTGTTGAGGGGTGTATAATCCCTTTTTGCTGTCGGAGCTCGGAAAGGCTGAATTGGCTTTGCCCCCCCAGTTAGGTCCTTCTTCTTCTTGCTATCACTTGGAGTTGGGGGCTCCGGTTCCCTTTTTCCTTTTTCAAGGGCCTGCTCACCCTTCTGGTTGATCTCCTCCTCTGTCCCTATGAACCGATCTACCAGTTCGAGGAACTCGGTCACGGTCTTAGGTTGGTTGACTGCCACGTGCCACCTAAACTCCATGTGGTTAATGCCCCGCTTGGCTACAGTGAGCCGAACTGCAGGGTCTAGGTCGGGTATCTGCAGGCAAGCATCATTAAACCGCTTGATGTAGTTCTGAATGGACTCTCCTTCCCTCTAGACTATGCTAAGGAGGCTTTCTTGGGTCCTCAGACACCTTTTACTGGTGACAAAGCGGGAGGTGAAGACCTGCACAAACTGCGCCCAACTCCTTATTGAACCTGGCGTGAGATTTCAGTACCAGGTGCGGGCTACTCCTTTGAAAGTGGTGGAGAAGGCCATGCACATGCAAGACTTACTCACCCTACCCAAGTGCATTTGGGACTAGAAGGCGTCCACATGGTCATTGGGGTCAAAGGACCCATCGTACTTGTCCAGCGAGGGGAGCTTGAAGTCCCTTGGCACGGGGACAACGAGGAGCTCTGGGGACAGAGGGGAGGAGACTAAAAGAAGTGGTGTATCTTTTACCTCTCCCGAACTTATTTCTACTTTTCCTCTGAGCTCGGGCAGACTGTGGGTGGTGGTAGTTCAGCGAGCTCGACGGCGTCTCCGCTGCTTCTTGGCCGGCTTGGCGTTGGTGCTGTTGGCCTCGGTGTTACTGAACTCGATGGGCCCAGGGAGAGGCAGGGACGGTTGTCGGTGTCTGCGAACAGAGGGACCTTGTTCCAGGTCGTCGACTAGCACTTCGAACCAGTTCTCTGCAAGCAGAGGTTTGAATTGCGAACGCTGAGGTGATGCCGACTTAATCGGCTGGGAAGCCCCCGACCTAACTGTAGGCCGCGAGGTGGGGGTAGGGAGTCTTTCCTTCCTTCCATGAGACAATGCCGAGGTCTCTCCTCGGCGGGAAGGGAGTTCACCGCGGCGATGGGGCTTGGTTGGCTGCACAGCCAGATGTTGGGGAGGGAGTGAAGGAAATTGTTGCTGATACTGATACTGGGACACTTGGTGCAGCACTTGCTGCTGGTGGAACTGAAGCTGCTAGAACTATTGCATTTGGGCCTGCATGGCTCGCATGCACTGCATCAGGTCTTCGAACTGACCTTGGTTGGCCATTGGAGGGAGGATGGTGGGTTCAACTAAGGTTGTTCCAACGGTAGAGGGTAATGGAACGGTCACGGGTGCCACCATCAGGGGCACATTCAGACTTGGAACCCCGTCCACAGAGAAGGGGATGGTGAACTGTCCGATGTAGACGGTGGGTAACTAGGGTTGTTCCTCTGGGATGTTCTGGCATCCGGAGTTGCTGGAGGAAGCCATGGTGATGACGAGTTCTTTGAGGGAAGTTTCATAGAAGTTAGAGGAAGGCCTTTTGAAGCGTTTCCCACAGACGGCGCCAAATGATGTTGTACAATCTGGGCACTCCTAGCTGGCTGAGAATTGGCTCCTAGCTGTGGCGGACGACACTTGAGAGGAAGAGGAAGGTGAAGGGTTCCCGGGGAGCTCTCCCGGAGGGAACACTCCGATGGCTAAGTTAGAACTCTAAGGAAAACTCAAAGAAGACATAGAGAGTTAAGAGTGCTAAAAGTGCTAGCTTCAATACATTTCCTTCATGAGGGTTGGGGTCCTTTTATACCGGAGCTTGGTCACATCTGGCATAACTGCCACTGCCCTAGCCGTTACCGCTAGGGCAGGGGTGGCAGGTGCAGGCTACTGCTATAGGCTACTACTGCAAGGTACGGACTCGACAGGCGTGCCATGGTTTTCAGAGACGGCGGGCAGAACACCACCTAGCAAGGGATCCGAGCACTGCAACCGGATCTGGTAGGTATGAATGTCAAGCAGACACGGATGTTAGACATATCTCCCTGCAGTCTACCAAGCTACCGTACACCGAACCACCTAAGGTGGATTTGCCTTGCACCGAGATGCCGAGGTACACCGAGGTGCCGGCACTGGAGGCGAGTCTTTAAGCAAGTTCAACAGGAGTCTCGACGGTGCTGCCCCGAGGTGTTTCTCCCTCGGGACAGTTAGCCAAAAGCCGGGGTGCTCCCTTCTTAGGAAGGGAGAGCTCGGGGCCCCTTAGGAGGAGCTCATGTCTCAAGGGGAGCTCAGGGAGCTTTGCCTTCAGGCTTAGAGCGAATTGGGCCTTGTTACTCCTGCCGAGTCGTTTGGCCAGTCCTCGACGATCTCATTGCGCCGAATAGTAGACAGGCTGTCACGCTGAATTGTCACTTATGCTCGGTCATATCCACATACCCCCGTACTACGAGATTGGGCCAAATCACCCTACATCAGAAGGGCAGATGCATGCTCAACGATTGTCGCTCATTCCGCCACTCTTGAACGAGGAGAGCAAAATATAAGGACACCACTTGTCCACGTTTACTTTTGCTTGCTGGTTTCATTTATTGGCCGTTATTGCCGTTGACGGAGGTGAGGATGTAAATAATTAATTGCAATACCCAACTCCTCTCCGCGGTGGGGTTTGAGGACTCGGAAAGAATTAACTACACAAACAAGCAAACAAAACAAAACAGATCAGAACTGTTACTGATTGCTGAGTTGTCCTAATTAGGATAGCCCGGTTAGAAATGTCAATCCAAAGTATAGAAGCTGTTATTATCCGTTCATCAGTAGGGATGGATTGAACTATAAAAAATTAAAAATCCCTTTTTCTTTTTTCAGACGCGCAAAGATGCATTTACTAGATCAAGGGCCGTAAATGAGCAAATTAAAGCTACTTCACTACTTAGGTAGCTCGATCGGCTTGTTGGGAGGGCTGTGCTAGCTGAAGATAAGCTTTGGTTCAGCTAAATCTGTTGTGATGTGATTTGCAGAAGTTACTTAGGTTCAGCAGCTAGCATATACATTAAATAAGTTATGTTCCTTGACAACTGGCTTAGCTGCATGCCTGGACAAGGCCCTTCGGATCAATGCCTGTTCGGGAGAGATGAATTCAATATTCAGCTAAACTGGTTCAGCTGTTTTGCAGCACTTCGTATATCTATAAGCTAATGACTGACTGACAGTCAATTTGAGCTTCCTAGATTTTTCATCAAGCATAGCTTAAAGACTGTCGGTGTAAAATCCACCTTATTAGAGAGCCAGAAGCCGCTGCTCTTCAGCCTCCAGCCAAATGGGGGCGGCAGGCGGGAGGCGGCACTCAAAGAAGCAAGAAGCGCGTTGAGCTGAAAGAGAACAGCTTTTCAACCAACTGATCAACAGCTGATTTGACCCTCTGAAATTCTCACCAAACCATAACAGGCTGTCCGTACGTGTGTGTCCCAGTCCCAGACCAGAAGCCGCTGCGCTTCAGTCAGCCCTCCCAACGGGTGGTACGTACTGAGACTGAGTTTAGCTCGATCGGCTTTTTAATGTATATTAGATTAATTGTGGTCTCGAAACAAACATGGGTCCTTAATTCGAGCTTCAATCGTCATAACATGAAAATTGAAGATCAAAAACTATAACTTGATTTCAGCGTTCACGGGTCACGACCCCAGCCGAGCTCGTTTATAATAATGGAAGGTAAGCTACTAATTAAGCTCTGGTCATCAATTTCATTCTATTTCCTACCGTCTCTACTGTAACACAGCGTAGCATTCAATATCTTAACTCACCGCCAAAATAGTCACCAAACTCTTCTCATCTTACATGCTATAAAGGGCCACTCTCTAGGTATCCTCTTCACAAAGCACCCCAGCTACTCTCTCTCTGTATCCTCTCCTCTAATTACTTAATTAGTTCATAGTCTCTCCATCATCAATGGCTAGCAGCTCGCTTCCTTCTGTGTTTCCTTCCTTTCTTGTTATCACCATACTACTTGCAACAACTCAACTGACCAGTGCGGTGCGTAACCTCCCAACCACCACCAAGACGGATGTCGACAGGAAACATCCCGACTTCTTTGTTGATCATGACGGCGGAGTGGTTATCCCAGGTGTTGGAAGGGTAACGGTTCCTTCTTTGGGCAGAGGAGGTTCATCTTTTTCGCCATACATTGGTGGTGGTGCTAATAATCAATACATTCCAGGCCTTGACGACACCTTTGTTCCCAACCCAGGAGTAGAGATTCCGAACCCTTTTCGTGGTGGCTACGTTCCTGGGGCAGCTCGTCCTTGAGTTTGTCTCCCAATATTGATGATCAGCTTCTTAATTAATTAACTTCATACTGCAATGACTCTGCTTGAATCATTGCTTGTATTATCGGGGTAGAACTTAGGAATCTTGGGTTCTTAAGAGTTGCTTTCTCTTCCTAATTCTCTGTTGGGATGCTTTTCCTGTATTGCGACGTATTGGTTTCAATAAAATGACGGTAAATTAGTCAATTTCTACTGCTGCTTTTATGTTTTCTATAAGAGAGAGAGAGCACAGTTCAAAGTCGCATTCCTCCGTGGAAAGGGAATCCACACTCCACAAACTTTTTTCTTTACATCGGAATGATCGATAACCTCAGGGTCAGAATTTGTAGGCTCAATTACATTTGGGGTAGGTGTCAGTTCGGAATTAATGCCAATTCACGAGTGGATATGAATGCATAGAATGTGGTTTTTGGACCATGTGAATATTCATAGCTTTGCAGTGGGAATTAGAAATCTGCATTAGGCCTATCTGTACTTTTCCATTATATTAATTTACCAATAATGCCTTAAGTTAAGATCAATGTTTAGAGGCCAAAGACGATTAAGGCTGCATTTGGCATTCCTTATTATAAGGATTCATATCCTTTTTGTGATTAAAAATTCAGTGTTAATAAGAGCATTTTAACTGCAAAAAGGAAATAAATCCTTAAAATAAGGAATGCAAAATGTAGCCTAAAAAAGATATTTGTTTGCATAGTTTCATTCTCTTCCAATTCCCTTGTTAAAATCCCCAATAAACCATATTAGTAAATGATTGCAGTTGGGTTTTCAAACACTTGACAACGAGTCATGAAAATATGGTTCCCCATGTGGCATGAAGTTATAGATGGTCTAAGTAGGGGACTGGAGCTAAATTAATTGAGAGATATGTGGCTGGAATTCAGTACCGGTAAAGAGTGGGTAAGAAAAGTGAGTAGGAAATCCCATTACAGTTATAATCGTCCAAAAAGCACTTAAAAAATATTCTTACAACTATCAAAAGTGTTTTTTAATCTTTTTCAAGGTTAATTTGAGGGTCTTTTATGGAACAAGTGTCAAAAAAAAATTTTAAGTGCTCATTAAAGGTATTTACAACGAGTTCACATCTCCGCCCTACAGTACATCCCCGCCGTGTATTAGAAACATCTCCCGATGATAATGTTAATTTTGATGATGTGTTAATAGAGAAATGTTCCCAATACACAGCGAGATATGCTGTAGGGTGGCCCCTTGTGGAAAGGAGATGTCAACTCGTTTACAACATTATGCCTACCTGATTCGCACCGGTAAAGTATATAGGTAAAAGCTTTAGCTGTTTGGGGCCAACAGCCGATCTCTCCTGTTGAAAACATTTTTGGGAATCAGTGGTCCTGTGGAGAACTCCCTACTTCTTTTTAACCATAAACATTGATGAATATATCCAGCCTAAAAACACTCTCAACAGCATAGGCTGTTAGGGGCCAACATCCAAAGTTAAATCAGTGGTCCTGTGTACGTAAACTATATTCTACTTGCTGGGTTGTGAATCCAATTAAAGTAATACTAATTTGCCGGGTGTACTTTTAACAACTCTCTTGCCGGGCGGAGGTCTAACAAGTTGGCTCATACAGAGAGCAGCAGAAAATAGGAACAAATAAACAAAAAGGAAAATAAGAACAAATGATTTACGTCATTACGTGGTTGGTCAAAAATTACCATATTGCGGTAGAAAATGGAGCATTCATGTTGCAAATAACTCTTTATTTCTGTTTGGTGAATGGGCCCTAATTAACCTGGTGAAGGCAGAATTCACGATATTCAATTTAAGTTGCTACTTGATTAAGTTAAAACAAAATCCAAGACAGAAAATGATTTTTCAAGAATAGTGAAATAAAAAAAGAAAAAAAAACTCAAAATAGAGTAATTGAAGAAAAACATACATAGATTTAAGTATGCATGCATTTATGTATGAATGAGAAATGATAAATGAAGGAAGAAGTTGAGAGATTGGGATCAGAAAATCTGGAATTTGTGCAATTAATGAAGCTTTTGCCTCTCCCTTTATTTAAGGGTGAAATATAAAATCATCCACCGAGGTTTTTGACAATCATAGAAAGTTAAAAATTTTAACAAAAACCTCCCTTATAATTTTGAAAAATCCTACAATTACCTCTCTTTTATCATTGTTTCAGTCGGAAAATGTTGGTCTAATGCATTAATTTTTTTGAAAATACTCATTTTACCCTTGTGCTTACTAATTCAGATGGAGATTTATTAAAATACTCTAAAAAACCTTTTAATTTTTAACTAAAAAATTCCATAGGTCAAATTAAAGAATAACGTAATTTAATTTTGTAAATTCATTATGATTGAGTGAAGTCTAAAAGGGCAAATTTTATTTGACATTTTGATTATATTGAAAGATTTCCTAATAAGGAGTAAGGGAAATAATGTTTTTATCTTGATAATGAACTAAGATAATAATGCGAGGTAAGTGCAGGTTTTTTGAAAACTATAGGGGAGGTATTTGTTAAAATGGAACCTCAGGGGAGATTGTTATGATTGTTAAAAACCTCAGGGGAGGCTTTTATATTTTACCCTTTACTTAAATACTAATTAGGTTAAACCATTGGAAATGTCTACCTTACTCTTCTATTTAGTCCCTTTTATAGTCCACTCCACCTTATAATTCATTTATTAATTCCCCAAATGTATTTATCTCCACCCCTATAAACGAATCCAAATCTCCTGTCCACACCTAAACAGGGAAGATATTCTCAATGTACACAGTTCTAGTGTCCTATGAGCAAGGTTCAAAGTATCGATATGTATCGGAACCTTCTCGATATGTCCCTCCAGGGGGTGTTTCAGGCTGGCAAGTGGTTTAGGGGGTAGACTAGCCTTAAACCGGCTCATCTGAACCAGATTCAAAAAAAATAAAAAAAGAAAATAAATAAAAAAAAGAGTATTGATACAATATCAATACTTTGAACCTTGCCTATGAGTAGGTATTGGTAGGAGATCCAATCTCCCTTTAAAGAACATCCCCCCTCCCCTAAATTGGCAATCTTTCCTCCCCTCGACACTGACTTGAATTATACAATCATATCATGAATTCTGAGGCATACTGACATATGACATATGACAATTAATTTATACAATTTTTTCTTCTACTTCTTTATTATTGTGTGGTGGTTTACTCTGTTTTTGTTTCCAGCAATGGTAAATTGAAACCAACTTAAGAGGATCAGATGATAGATAACGACATAAGATCAAACCAATTAAATAATCAATGTATGTATCAAACGACATGCATGTATAATAGCAGATAAGGTCAACTTTTTGCCCTTAATATCAATAAAGAATACTGTTTTTATATAATAACCAAAACAGGGTATTTTTTTGGGAAAATATCAAATAAGGGCAATGTCACTGTTGATAGTCTTTCTCTACCTCTATGTAAGTCCTCCGACGATGATCTACAATTCATGAAGAGAGGAGAGTCACTGAAGAAACGGATAGAAATTCTCGTTGAGCTCAAAGTCGCGCTCAAACAACAAAAAAAGAAAGAAAACTCTTCTCTTTTCTATCTCTTGACTGAAGACGATAAGTTTGTTAAGGACATGACAGAGCAGGAACATCTTCAAGACAACTCCATGGTTGAGACACTGAGTTTGAAAGAAATGAAGTGCAATTCTCAGAATGTCCAAGATTCCATCCTAATGGAAAATCAATTAGGATGAAAATCAATAGGGGCGTCATAGACCGATGTGGGAGGGGCTTCACCAGAAAATGGAAACTCTTTCACGGTACTTTGGCGTAACCTGAATATGATGGGTGAGCACTCACTAGATAGAAAGGTTTACCTGAAAACGGCTCTGAACCTTGTCTGACAGAGGCCAAAGGGAAACTCATATGATGAGTGGATATGATCCGCCACAGAAAGGTGGTGGGGTTATGCAGCTGAAACAGTTGGCTCCACACACCCTATGTGATTTCCCACATTTCCAGAGACATTTCGCCGTCTCCGTCACTAAGATAGGAGGGAAATCTCAGATATGAACAAATGGAAATGGAGCATAGATTAAAAGCCTTATCTATGTAGGTAACATGAATCAAACTAAGGTTGTGGACTAACGTTTCGCTGTTTTATCAGAAAATGGCAAACGGACAATTTGCTAAGTTGCTTGACGAAAACAAGCTTAAGGGCCCAAACTATGCCAACTAGTACAGAAACCTTATGTTGGTCCTGACTTCAGAAAAACTAGATAAGGTGGCAAAGAATCCTGCACCGGAACGTCCAGGAGACAGGGCTTTAAAAGCCCGTAGGAGGGAATACCAAGAATGGGAGGAGAAAAACTCCTTAGCCCGCTGCTATATCATAGCCTCTTTGGATAATCTGATATAGAGGCAATTCGATCAGATCGAACTCACCAAGGACATATTGGATAGTCTGAAGACTATGTACGAAGAGCAGAACCGTTCTACTCGACAAAAGGTCCTAAAGCAGTTCATGACCACGCAAATGACCAAGGGGCAACAAGTTCATGACCATTGTCTCCGAATGATGGGTTACATTAACGAGTTGGAGGCCCTTGGGTCCGGGCTGGATCTGGTCACACAGATAGGTGCCATTCTTAACTCCTGGCCTCCGTTCTTCAATCCGTTCATAATGAATTACAATATGAACAAGCTGAATGTCAGCATTCAAGAGCTCAGCAACATGTTGCAACGGGCCGAGGAACTGATTAGAAAGGATGAGCCGATAGCCATGCTTGTTGAAGCTAGGAAATCTGGCAAGAAGAGGAGGGCAAAGAGGAAACCCCAGAAAAAGGCCACTAAGTCTAAGAAACAAAAGAAAGACAAGGCATCCGGTGCCTGTCACTTCTGCAAGCAAGTCGGCCACTGGAAAAGGAACTGTCTTGCCTACCTGGAATCTAAGAAAGGTACTTTCGAAACTTGTGTCATTGAGACTAATTTGTTAGTCACTTCTGTGTCCTGGTGTGTTGACTCCGAGGCTTCAACTCATGCGTATAATTCACTGCAGGGGTTCAAAGTAAGCAGAAGGCTGAGTGAAGGGGAAGTGACACTTTTCTTGGGAACGACTGCAAGTGTTGCACCTGCGGCAATTGGAACCGTAGAATTAGTTTTTAGAGAAGGAATTATTGTACTTAAAGATTGTCTTTATGTACAGAACTTAAGAAGAAATTTGATTTHTRTTTCTAAACTGTGTGCTGATGGATATACTGTTTACTTTAGTAATATGATTACTGTTAAACGGAATAATAAATTCATCTTATGCGGGGAACTAGAGAACGGTCTCTATGTTCTACATCCTTCTCTAGAAGCTAACTTAACCGAAACTACATCGGTCGAAATCCCCAAGAAAAGGACTCGCGATATAGTCAGTTCCACGTGCCTGTGGCATTACCGACTTGGCCATATTGGTATTGACCGAATCACAAGGCTGGTCCTTTGGATTTTCTAATCGTTAGACCTGTTCATGGGTCGGGTCGGGCCGGGCTTTTACTCTTCACTAACAGAAATATGTTAGGCCCAAGCCCAAGCCCGGCCCGACCAACGGGCCTACAAGTTGGGCCCGAGCCCAGCCCTAATAAAAAGCCCGAAGCCCGACCTAATAAAAAAAATTAGAAATCTTCCCTATTCAATAATCAATATAAATCAGAATTTATTTACATTAAAAAAATATATAAATTCAAAATTTATTTATATTAAAAAATATATATAAATTTAAAATTTATTTATAGGTCAGGTCAGGCTATTTTGGCAAATCCCGAGCCCGGCTCGAATTTATTGCGGGCTGGGCTTTTTGGCTCGAGGTTAAGCCCGCGGGCCTATATACCTGTTCAAGCCCGTCTGGGGACCAGGCCGGGCCGGCCCGGCCCGTCGGGCCAACCGGCCCATGAACAGGTCTACTAATCGTAGAAGATCTTTCCACTTGTGAACCTTGCCTCCGAGGCAAGATGACAAAACAGCCATTTAACGGTAAGCCTAAAAGATGTATAGGCACACTTGACCTTATACATACTGATGTATGTAGTCCCTTGTGTGTCAGGACTCGTAACCAACACGTGTACTTCATCACTTTCATCGATGATTTTTCACAATATAATTACGTGTACCTGATGAGACAGAAGTTCAAATCCTTTGAAAAGTTCAATGAGTTCAGACAAGAAGTCGAGAAACAGTTAGGGAGAGAAATTAAGGCCCTTCGATCGGATCGAGGTGGCGAGTATCTCTCTGACGAATTCAGGGACTACTTGAAGGCCAACGGGATAATATCATAGTTGGCTCCTCCTACAACACCGTAGCATAATGGTGTTTCAGAGATGAGGAATAGGACATTGTTAGACATGGTCCGGTCACTTCTCACACGCTCAGAATTACCCATATCCTTTTGGGGATATGCATTAGAGATTGTTATCTATGTGCTGAATCGGGTTCCAACCAAATCGGTTCCGAAAACTCCATACGAACTTTGGACCAGAAAGAAACCAAGTGTCAGACACTTGAAGATTTGGGGTAGTCCTGCGCACGTTAAAAGAACAAGTGCGGACAAGTTGGAATCCAAGACCAGTCGCTGCCTATTTGTAGGCTACCCAAAGGATTCAGTGGGTTATCTTTTCTATGACCCAAGTGAGCAGAAAGTGTTCGCAGTCGAAATGCCCAGTTCTTAGAGACTGATTACATCCTGGACACCCATCGTTAGGAAATAGTTCTTGATGAGGAGAGCTTAGGAGCAGTGGGAGATGTCTCACAAGTTCTAGGTAGTGACCAACCTAGAAGATCCACCCGGGTATCCAGGCCGCTGGTCCGTTATGGTTATAACCAGGATAGTTACCTGTCAAGGGATGAGAGATCCATCCTATTGACGCCCAAAGATTGCGGAATAAGGAGCGAATTTCAAGGATCATATTTTGAACCATAAACTGAACCATATCTGAACCAAAAGGAGTGGGAGAGGATTATACCTVATAYRRARAAATACTATCTCCCAATGGAGGTGTTCACGCCCAAGGAAGGATCCAAAATCTGCTCCCACTGAAGATGGCGCAGTGCAGGGTGGAGCAGAATCAGCAACGTT
>NW_010729128.1:313520-331987 GCF_000365185.1 Nelumbo nucifera
GCTGTGAACATTCTAAACTAACACAAGTCTCATTAAGTGTCCAGTTTAAGGGTATTACACAGAAACACACCACAGGAACATGAATCAAATGTGTACTTTATTCATTTACAATAAATTCATAATGTACATAATTCTGATTGAAGCTAAGGGCATACAACTGTCTAACAATGATTTTCCTTTATAGCTATAAAATAAATAGCATAACATTACACTATTCATTAAAGCTAAGAGCCATTCAGGGCTAAGTAATGGAAGTCTCAGCCTCTTTGTTGCCATGAAAGATGTATAGTAGGGGTTACGCCAAAACTGCTATAGTAAGATTGCAGAGTACGACTTGAAGAAGCAAAAGAGATAATAAGCAGAGGATGATTTAATCTGAAAATCATTACTTGGGGCATTAAAACACACAAACATTTAGGGATTGGTGAGGTTACAGCTCGCCAACTAATCGAGTCTTGGCATGAATATAATTGATATTGGGTCATATATAGAAGTGGGTCGGTCGAGCAATGCAGTGATGATCATGACCAAGAAGTTGATGAGCGATGAGAAAGTAATATAAGACATTGGTTTCCGTTTATTCAAGTCAGGAGGCATACTTCATTACTTCCTCGTTGTTAGTGTATAACAAAGCTTTCTAGAATTCTTGGACCGATTGTCTAGCTGGCCCACTTATCTTGCCACTTGTCCAGTCTATTGAGACAATTAGCATGTATTTATAAACAGTGTTTTAAAAGGCATAGAAGGCATATGCCTAGAGGTGCTCCCAAAATGCCCTGAGGTGTATGTCAGAGGCGCTGACACCTTTGAGACGTACGCCTCTTGCGCTTTTTTCATGAGGCGTGCTACAGTCGTACCCCTCATGCACATCTGATATAAAAAGAAAAAAGAAAAAAAAAATGAAAGGAAAGGAAAAGCAAGGGAAGGGAAAGAAAAAGAAAGAAAAGAAAAATAGAGAAAAGGAAAGGAAATGGAAGGGAAGAAAAGATAAGGGGAAAGAAAGTGGTTTGCCCCCTGCCCCTTCGGCTAGGGGGGGCAGACCCCCTACCTCCTTTTCAATGCAGCTCAATTTGTTTTTTTTTTCTTTTTTTTTAAGTTAGGGGATCTTGCTCCGCTTCGACAAGCGAGCGGAGCGAGTTCGCTTTCGCTTCGACAAGCCCCCCCTTTCAACTAATGTTATGCATCTTTATTCTTCTTAATATAAAAGATTTTTATTAAAAATAACGAAAAAATGAGATCCCACCTTCCTCTTCATCCTCCTCCTAACCCCCCTACTCTTAAGGAGGCTTGTGTTCTTAACTACGCCTCACGCCTCTAGGTAGTGGAATGCCTCGCATCACGCCTCTGCGTTTTAAAAGATTGTTTATAAATACTTGATTAATGAAGTGAAAATAATATCAATTTGCTCTGCTCACTCCGATACCTGTTCACATGGTATCAGAGCAATAATAGATCTTGTTGTGTTCACCACCATTGTAAGTCTATCCCGATCATCGCTACAAGTATGTTTGATCACTGCTTCTCATGGTGATGGATGAAGCCTTGAATTCAAATGTGATGTAGATGGTAGACCTTGGCTCGCCAAATTTTCTGCATGCTTTCGGACAACCCGAGAATGGCTTTGGTTTCGATTCTGCTCAACGGAGAAAATTAGCCGCTATGGCAATGAGCTATGAGAATCACCCTCCGAGCAAAAACTAAAATCTACTTCATCAATGGATCATTACCCTGAACGGTGATGGCTTTAGCAAAAGAGAATCTCGGGTTAAAATGCAATGCCATGGTTGCATCTTGGATATATAATTCACTGTCAAAAGATATATGTGACAATGTACCTTTTGTTGAATCAACCTTTGAAATATGGAAGGAGCTTAAAGATCGATTTTCTCAAGGTGATATACCTCACATCCACCAATTCAAGAAATATCTTAATGGCCTGCAATAGGGAGAACTCACTGTAATGGCTTACTTCACAAAATTAATGACCTAGTGGGACGAATTGGCAACAGTGACCCGACTACCTGAATGCACATGCGGCATGAAATTCTTCATTGAAGAATGAGAAAAGGAACAAGTACATCAGTTCTTGATGGGGCTTAAAGAATCTTACAACACGGTAAGGGCAAACATCCTGAGTCATGAGCCATTGATGTTGATCAACAAAGTTTATGCCCTGATCCTTCAAGAAGAACGACATCAGTCAATATCTTCCCTCCAAGGTCCAACCTCACTTGAAGCAGCAGTGCTAAATGTGTCTTCACGAAAAAACCAGTGCAATGCCACCACAACTAACTAGCAGTCACGATCAAAGTATCATTGTGGCCATTACAAAAACGGGCACACGAAAGACAGATGCTATGAATTGGTGGGTTACCCACCCAACTGGGACAAGTCACGTTCAAATTGCGCCAAGAGAAAACTCCAATGAATATAGATCATTCAAGCTCAAATGCAGCAACAAATTCTTGTGAAAACGACACCAATTCTCTAATCCCTAGATTCCATCTCCAGTAGTATGCCTAACTGATATCCCTCTTGAACAAAAACTCCTCTAAGACTATTGCAACAAATGTTTCTGGTAAGACTACAATGAACTCAATCCCCACTTGAATAATTGATAGTGATGCCTCATACCACATGATTTCTTCACTCTCATCTTATGATGATGTTTCTCTTCTTAACAAGCCAAAACATATACACTTGCCACATGGCAGCACCATTTCTACTACCCACAAAGGTTCCATTTGCCTAGGATCACACACCATCACTGATGTTTTACATCTTCCTAACTTTACATGTAACCTTCTTTTTGTTAACAAATTAACCCAACAGCTCAACTATGTTGTGGTATTCTTCTCGACATTTTGTGTGATTTAGGACTTAGCCTCGAAGACCATGATTGGGGTGGGGCATCTACATAATAGCCTCTATCAATTCTTTCTTCCATCAAAGAGCTCATCACTTCATGTGGTAGTCTCCAATAATAGTCCCAACATTTGGCACCGTTGACTTGGACACGCTTCTAGATCATGCTTGACTCTCATCTCTGGTATACCAATTCTACCCCCGGGTGTTTGTTGTGATGCTTGTCATCAAGCAAAACAACATCGAATACCATTTCTTATCAGCAACAACAAGTCCACTGTACCCTTCCAACTTGTTCATTACGATATAGGGAGGGTTACAAGACACCATCCCATACCAAAGCACACTATTTTCTTACTATAGTTGACGACTTCACAAAATGTACATGGGTTTACTTACTTCGCAATAAATTAGAAGTTGCCCCTTTTTGCTTATGTTTTTGTGCTATGGTTCAACAACAATTTGGTCACAATGTACAAGTACAATGATTTGACAATGGGCTTGAGTTTTTATCAAAACCCTTGCAAGAATATTTCACTGCTCAAGGCATCATACATCATCGTTCATGTATTGACACCCCACAGCAAAATGAGGTAGCTAAAAGGAAACATCATTGTCTAATTGAAGTGGCCTATGCCCTTTGATTTCAAGCACACCTCCCTATCTCTATTTGGGGTGAGTGCTTAATGACTGCAGTATACATCATCAATTGCTTACCAACCCCTTTACTGTCTGGGCTATCCCCTTATGAAATCCTATTCAAGCATCCTCCTTCATATGATCATTTTCGGGTTTTTAGGTGTCTATGTTATGCTCAAATAAGGCCCCCACCATTTGACAAATTTTCCAGTCGAGTAGTTCGTTGTGCATTTGTAGGATATCTTTTTGGTCAAAAAGGATACCGTTTGTACGATATCCACACTTGTCGCATATTCAAAGCCCAATACGTCACTTTTTATGAGTTTGAATTCCCTTACCAACCCTCCTCCACATCTACCTCAAAACCAGTCCCTTCACCTATCTTTCCACCACCACCAACACTTATACATGAGGCTGCCCATACTCAACACATTGAGAACACAGGAACCCATCGGACTATTAAAACTCCAACTCGACTTCATGACTATGTTTATGACCTACCACCCTCCATGCACTCCTCTAGTACTCATGCTGTCACCTTCCTATCTAATGTTGAATCCATGACATATGCCCAAGCTGCCAAAGACCCACGATGGTGTTAGGCCATGGCTGATGAAATCGTTGCATTGGAAAGAAATCACACTTGGACAATTGTTGATTTGCCTCTCAGTAAAAGAGCCATTGGCTCCAAATGGGTGTACAAGATCAAACAAAAAGTTGATGGCTCCATTGAATGGTTTAAATCTTGTCTAGTAGCCAAAGGCTACACACAAATTGAAGGATTAAACTACCATGATACCTTTGCTCCAGTAGAAAAATTGGTCACAGTTCGTTGCCTTCTTGTCGTTTCTGCCCTCAAAAATTGGGAACTCCACCAATTTGATGTGAACAATGCTTTCTTGCATGGAAAGCTTCATGAGGAAGTGTACACGACGATTCCTCTAGGTTTTGCTTCCAATGGTGATCATTGTTTTTGTAAGTTGCAAAAATCACTATATGGTCTCAAGCAACCTTCTTGCATGTGGTTTCAAAAATTTATAGAGGCTCTTCTCACTATGGGATTCCACCAATCTTCCACTGATTACTCTCTTTTTACATGGTCCTCTGGAAATTCTTTTGTTGCTGCCCTAGTCTATGTTGATGATGTAAGTGTTATTGGCAATGGCTCGACTCATATTGTTTCATTGAAGAAATATATCGATGATCAATTTCGCATTAAAGATCTTGGGCCTCCCAAAAACTTCTTGGGCCTTGAAGTAACTCAATCATCAAATGGCATATTTTTAGGTCAATAAAAGTGCATCAATGACATCCTTACAAATACTGGGATCCAGGATTGCAAGGCATCACCTACACCAATGGAGCCCCATCAGCATTTCGATGATCCTAGCAGCCCATTGCTTGATGACCCAACTCAGTACAGACGGTTAGTGGGTTGTTTAGTTTATCTCACAATTACTCAGCCTGATATATCCTTTGCCGTCAACATTCTCAGCCAGCATGTACATCAACCACACAGAACATTTTGATGCAGCTCTGCAAGTAGTATGGTACCTCAAAAGCATACCTCTCCATGGAATTTTTCTCTCTTCCAATAGTGATCTCATTCTATGAGGATTCAGTGATTCAGATTGGGCCAGTTGTCCCATCACTGACCGATCCACCACTGGCTATCTCACAATGTTGGGCTCTTCCCCACTATCTTGGAAGACAAAGAAACAACCAACCGTATCCCATTCCTCGGCGGAAGCTGAGTATTGTGCCATGGTTAGCACTACAGCAGAACTTGTGTGGCTTCAACGCCTCTTGACTGATTTGATCATCAATTTCTCGTCTCCCACTCAACTATATTGTGATATATTGTGATAGTAAAGCTGCCTTGCACATAGCTGCCAACCCGGTGTTTCATGAGCACACTAAACCCATCGACATTGATTGCCACTTCATTAGGGAGCATATTCAAAATGATTCACTCCAGACATTTCATCTCTCCAGCAACTGTCAACCAGCAGATCTTCTCACTAAGGCCTTGAGTTAAGACAAATTTCACCATCTTCTCTCCAAGTTGGGCATCTCAGTTCTCCATGCTCCAACTTGAAGGGGGATGTTAGTATATAACAAAGCATTCTAGAATTCTTGAACTAATCGAGCATTCTAGGATTCTTGGACAAATTGTCCAACTGGCCCACTTATCTTGCCACTTGTTCAGTCTGTTGAGACAGTTAGCATGTATTTATAAATACTTGATTAACGAAGTGAAAATTATCAATTTGCTCTGCTCACTCCGATACCTGTTCACACTCGTAGATAGTTGCATCAAAGGACAAAAGAAGTCTGCACCATGCGAAATAAGATTTTAGCAAGATGAGTTGAATGGGATATTTGCCCAAAAAGAAACAAGTAGTGGTCCCCGATTTGGACGATGAAGAGAAAGAAATCACCATTTATCATTACAGTTAAAAGTTGGTTGTTGTATTTGGTCTTATGGACAATGTACAGGCCACAGGGGGCTTGTAGTTAAGATTCGCATGTGTAATGGTTGTCATGTTTTTATAAAAATGGCATTTGAAAATATCGTCATCTAAGCCTTATCCCAACTACATGATACATGATTCAGTGTATATAAGGAAGCAGATACGTGATTCTGGAAGAAAATTTTCTCCACTATATTCCATTGGTAACCTATGTGATTACATTTGATCTCTGAAGTTGGTCAAAATGACAATTCATACATTAGCCATTAGGTAAAGATGGATAATATTTTACATGACACATACATAACGAGTGCGGATGCATGGTGGATGATCAATAAGTAGTCTCTCCAGCTGCATCTCCCTACCACTTACCAAAAGCATAGAATTAAGATATTCCATGCAACAGATATGTTCCCCCGTGCTATTTATTCCTGATAAAAAGAAGGCACAAGAATAGAAAGACATTAGTTTTCTGATGTGAAACATCTTTTACTTGGAAACAGGAAAGAGTGAGGGATCTTCTACCATACCTCAGGAGGACTCAGTGATGAAGAACTAGTGTTTGATACCGATGGAGCCTCAGAGTTCCTTGCTTCTGACTTCTCATTTGAATAACTATCAAAAAGAAAAGACCATAAGGTTATTAGGCATATCCAAGAAGATGAATCAGTATAGTTGGATGGAGACTAGAAACATTAATTTTAGAATAGATTTTTCTTTTTTCCTTACATCTATAGATTAAAAATTTAAAATGGCATGGGCATTCAAATAATGCACAAAGTGATCAGAAGGGGAGGACCTGTAATGCAGCAGGTCCAACCAAGGAGATCCTGTATAACCACAGATCTCCCCACCAGACAATGGTAACCATCCAAATGATCAATTTCTTTTGGCCATCATGCAAATATGGCCAACAAACCTGAAGAGGTAATATCAAGTGGTTTAATTCAATAATTTTGCTTTAGGAAATCTTCTACTTTGGAATACCTAGAGCTCAAAATTCTTTGCATTCCAACATGGTATATTGTTAGGAGTTCAAGAGTTAGCAGGTCCTATTACAAACTTTTTTACCGAATATACAAATGTGCAGTCAGATGATTGAAACATTCTTCCGTGGATTTGTTGTTGTATTATCTTTATGGCTGATTCAGACCATCTATCAGACAGGCAAAACACAGGGTTGGCCTCATGTCCAATCCCATGTCCATATCAGCCCTACACCCAACTTCATATTGGCAGTTTGCCTAATCAAGAGTAGCCAGCCATGCTTTGAATTTCCTAATATAAAATGTTGTCAATGAAAGAAACCCTATTTTGAAAGTGTTCATTAAAATAAGAAAGAAAAACTGTTATTTTGAACTTGGTTAGGTCTTTTGGGCCAATTTATCCCCATGAATAAAGGGTAGGAAGAGGAATATGGATACACTTTTGAGCTCCAAAGTAACATTCCTGGGTTACTTACGTTCATTAAATGACCTAGGTAGGAAATATGTTCCCTTATCACTTTCAAACTGATAATAGATCAGCCAATTATTGTCCAAGAAGATTGTTCCATTGCACAGATAATAGACCTATAATGCTGATAGCCTGATACCCAATTGTCTGGAACATGCACTTTGCATGGGGCCACAGTTATTCTCCAACTCAACTGTCCTTGATGGGACGAAAAGTATATGGTGCAATTTAATCTGCAACTGAAGTCTCTTATCTATGAAAGATATATTAGAAACCTCCAACTTCCTAGGTTATGGGGGCATTAAATATGAGCATTTTTTTTAATTTAGGTCACTTCTTTTTTCTAAATTCTAGTATTATGTGTCGATCTCTTTCTTGACAGATTATAAGTTACTTAAAAGTATTAGTATTTTATATTAATTGACATGTGGGTCCATAAGTTTTTCTTAGACCTAAGTTGAAATCTCATAACTTTTATTCAGCACTATAATCAAAACTTATGAGTTTGAGCTCACTTTGGAAAATCTAGAGAGGCTTTCCAATTACCCATCCAATAAAACTGAAATATTTTGAAGAATTTGAAGTTTGAACACTCTCTCTCTTTTTGATCAGCATTTCCCCCTTCTCATTCTATATAGATTAATCTCTATTCTGATGTTTTATGTCTCTCTTCTTTATCCACCCTGCTCCACCAGGACCTTCTCTCCCATCGTCCTACATTACCCCGTCTTATGGGGGGAAAACTGCATTGCATATGTCTCCTGTGAAAAAGCATGAGGACAGTAAACTATCATAGAATTCTACCCAATGGAGAACCCTAGAATTTCTTAACACATGAAAATTGATAACTAGGTTTCAACCAGAGCTGGTTGTTACCAGTACGGAAAACAATAAATAATAAATTTTGGTCTCTTCTAATAGAAATGTAAGTATTCTTCAGATTATCCTAATTCAATACTATCTTTATAATAGAAAATAGCATGTCCTTAGAATGGGTAATCTTCAATAGCTCTGAGTAGATCTGCTATATACTTACGTTGATAATATAGTCACCCAAACAAGCTCCACACAATCCACCCAAAGTAGCCTTTGTTCAACTGGAATCACACCATAAGTAATCAGGTGAGCAAATGGCCAGAGCTTCCATCCTGCCTGTAAAGTAAACCATGTCCAGGAAAAAAAAATGTTAACCATGTAAACAGTACACAGTGAACACCCATATACAAATTAGTGTTGAAAAACTAAATAATCAATTGTACTTACTGTGACTTGAACTAAACAATGAATTGTACTCACTGCCTCATAGCTAAAGAATGCACTCTTATTCCCTCAATCATGACTTGAACTAAGTTTCAAAAATCAAACTTTATAAACTTTGAATTTTACTTGGATTCAATAAGCACCTGACTGCAAGTCCTTCAAGTATATGAAATCATATCATGACACTTAGCCATGATTTTAGTACTTGACCAAATTAACCGAATATTTTGGACAAGCATTTTAGATTTTTCAGGTGATATAAGAGACGAACTATCTATGTCACCCAGATTGAATTGACTAACTCAGAACAAAATAGCTATGTGCATGAAGCTTTAAAACATTAATCTAAACATTGTACCAACTTTTAGGATGTTGTCCTTCATTGGAATGATACCCTACAAAGTGATGGACAAGAAACCACAACAGGAACAAGAGCATATAAGAATAGTGGTGCTAGGCCAGTCTTGGGGCCCATCATTTGGGCCAGTGCTAAAAGGCTCAGACGCTAGGGACTGATCCTATGATAATCCTCAGAACTGTTCTAACATCTTTCTACAATTACACCACATCTCCTTAACAGATGGCTTGGACCAGTCTACCCCTCCCAAGACCTCCAATAGCTTAGACCAACATTGGGGAATGGGCATTTTCTATGGTCAGAGGAGAGGTGGAAAGCAAAATTTCCAACTAGGTTTGATCATCTTAATACATTTCCCATAAGAACTTGAAAAAGAGAAATGGTAAGGAGGGAGAACGGATAATTTTCTTACAGTTAGCATGGGCCAAAACGTCGCCTTCAGTTCACTAAAGATATTGGATGGAGATTCAAATCGCAAGAATCCCAATATTACATAGTAGATGCTGTTCCAGATTGCTGCCCATGCAGTTTGGTCAAATATGACTTTGGCAGGGACCACCCACCAGTCCTGGAAAGGAAAGAGTGCCTGGAAGACAGAGGATTCTGTGTTGGGCTTGAAATAAAATATACTAATAAGCACAATAAATAGCTTTAAGAAACACAACCATGATTTATCACCTCACAGAACTGGTAATAATAATGAGAAAGTGAGCCATGAAGAGAGAACCCAACAAGGCCTGATCTGAACATCCGTGCCCTGTCAAACTCAAAAAGAGGTTTTCCTTCGTAGCACTGCAAATTTATTAGGCCATGATCAGAAGGGGAAAAAGTAAATATAAAAATAAATATAGTTTTCTTTTAAGATGCAGGCGTACTTGTGCAATCCAATCTCCTAGAGAATAGACAACCCCACTGATCATCATTTTGGCTAAAACAGGGTTTGTTTTCAAAGCTTCCTCATAAGCACTCCAGTTGTGTTGAGGCGCATACCTTAGTATCTCATAAAGGGTCCATCCCTAAAGAAATAAGGAAACATGAGTATAAGTAGACAAATCAAGAAACAATCTTGTTATGTCTAATGAGACATGGAGCAAGAAACAAAATTCAGATTCCAGTTATAATTCTTGTGCAATATTAAAAAAAAAAAGAGGTAAAAAAGGAAGGAACTAATTTAAAATTTCAAAGAGGATAAAAAATATTAAAGAAAAACAGAGATAACAAAAAGTAGGCATTTGATGTCAAAATTATGAAAACAAAGCCACAGGGCTTGGAAAGAAATAGAAAAACCATCCACTTCATAGTTAAAGCACCACAAACCGAAGGCAATAAATTGTTATAAACTAAAAACCAGGACAAGAAACATAAATTTTATAGCATAATAAAATGAAGAATAAAAACCACCCATCTGAAAACCTCAAGGCATGAAACGAAACTGGCATAGCCAAAATTACCCATCCAATCCTCGACAAACACGTGAAGTACCCAGAGGGCAACCTCATCACTTCGTAGGCTTCAGGGGGCATCCCTGGTATTTTGTCCCTGGCCTTAATGGCAAGCTCCCCTCGGAGATGTTATGACCTCGGCCAAGTTCTCAGGCTCATTAATGCCAAGGTAATGCTCAGCCATGTGGTCACTATCTTAATGAGCTTGGTCTTTATTGTAATCTGATGTGTGGAACTGTTGCAAGGAACCGGTAACTCAACCATCAATAGGGGCAAGGAGCCACAGGTACCTCTCTTACGCTCTCTAATTCTCATTCTTGCTCTTGCTCTTGTCTCACCTTGGCACTTCGGCTTTTCAATCACCTCAGCTAACTTAACCATCGGAGTTGTCGCCCCTGACGCCCCTGAGACCACATCCTAGGGCCTCAAACGTCTTTTCTGTGCTTGTAGGTGAGGCCTATGACCAGATCACCTTGGTAATTCCCAAGCTACCCCCCTCAATACAATCTCTGGTAGCATCACAAACAATCAAGAGTGCATACGAGAGGAGAACCGGGGGGGGACCAATCCCCAACAAAAAACATATAGGAAGAAAAGTACTTAATCATAATCAAAATCACAAAACAGTTAAAAGCTCTTAAAATGACATCAAAATTTACTAAAATGAGTCATTTCATGATAAAAGTTATTATTTTGATAATTTCCCACAACCATTCACTTCCGAAGTATCTAACACCTCTAGACCAACCAAGAGAAAAGGGCATATTATTATCTTCATATCATCAAAATCACAGGAAAAGAAGATTTCCAAATCATGCAAGCAAACTGGTTAGTGCAAATGCATTTCATGGAAACATCCCATACTATATTACTCAAATACCCAGCTCTTTCTATTTCCCTATTTTTTTGTTTTCTTTTTTTGGTGGGGGATTATTATTATAGGTTTGCCACCAATAAAGTTACCGATGTTCAGTTGATATCTTCCTATTGAAATCATTCGAATGCAATAATCACACAGAAACTTATAAGGCATATAATTGTCTATTTTAAACATCAATAGAAATACAATAAACAAATCCTCTGTAATTACAATGACAAACCAATATGGTAATTCCAATTGAAAATGGTAAATGAGATCACTCACATGCCAGTAATCATGGTCGATGGTAAGCAATTTAGTGATAGCGAAGGTACCGGCAGCAAGGACAATAGTAGCGTTAATTGCTCGGTCGATTAACTTATCAATATCTTCCTCTTCCCCCTTCCTATCCGAAGGTACAGACGAAGAAGAAGAAGAAGAAGAGAACCCCTGAAAATCCCCAGCTCCCTCGAACGATAACCGGCCCTCATTGGCGAACCCACCAACCTGATTCAAACTCTCACCTTCCCTCTCTCTTTCAATTCGAGCAACCACTCCGTCTTGTTGGTCCGTCGAATCACTACTCCGAACTGGAATCACGTCAAGCTCTTCAGCTACAGACAGAACAACCCAATCTGTTCTCTTTCTTCTCAAGAAACCCGAATTTCCCGACTTGTGAGCTTTACAGGAGTTCTGCAAAGACGAACCAGATAGACCCTTTACAGTAAAATTGCACCTAGCTTTCGATTCTCTGGCGGGTTTCGCGACTGGAAGAAATCCCTGGGCTGTAACACTATTTACAGAAGCCATGTTCCGGTTCAGTCGGGAAGAACAAGGCGATTGATAAGACAGAAATCAACCGTTCCAGTTTCTCCAAGTCAGGGATGACTGCAGCGAGAAGCTTTTAAAGGTGGTCAATTAACAAGAGGTAATAGTAAGTAGTAACACGAGACAACGTATTAATATAATTTGTAGTTAATGGCCGTTGATCATCCAACGGACGGGAGATGCCACGTGTTAACAAAAAATTAGATGTCATGCCAAGTAAGCATTTTTATCTCATCGGACGGGAGATATCTGACAGACGAATTGGGCTTTCAGAAAGAAAGCACAAGAGACGAGTCGACTCCGAGTCACAGCCTAGGATATTCTGTTGGACTGTTGCTACATTCATTATTCCATATATTTGGGGGCAGATGAATGCAGTCCACAAAAAGAAAGATTCTTTTTCTCATGTGGTTATTGGTTGTTAGTACGTCAACCACACGACTTCCCATGCCAAACTCTTGGAATTTAATCCATAAAAAAAAAAAAATCTTGTAATTTAATAATACAAAGAAAAATATTGAAATTTTGAGTAATAGAATGGTCCAATAAAAGCCCAGCTTGGGGCAACTGGATCTTAAATTGGACCCTATTGTTGATATGCTTTTGTGCATTGGAGAAAAAAGGACCCTTAATCCGAGGCAAATCCATTTCAAATAAGAGCCATATATATTCCTATCCATAGTCATTATTTTAAAAAGTTTGAGGCCCTGTTTGTTTCGTGGAAATAGGAGTCTGGAATGGGAATCGAAAATAGAATGGGCTATTCTGATTTCAATTGAAGACATTATTAAGACCTGGAACTGGAAGGATTATTAAGACCTTGAACTGGAAGGATTCAAATAAGACCTGGAGTTTTAAATCCATTTTGTAACCTAATAATGAAATTTAAAATTATTATTTATTATATTAATTTTATAAAACTCAGAAAAATAAATAAATAAGAGATATGCAAATAGCCAAATAGAGACGTTTAGCGGCCGTTCCAATTCCATAGCTCTCTCTATAGACTGTGTATCGTGTAATGGCGTCAAACGTCCAGGCTTCACAAAATCTTTTTTATGGCCATGAAGGTTTCTCGAATCTGATTTTTTTTTTATTATTTCCAGTTGTGTAAGGATATTGAACAAGTTGATGGGTTGAAAGCTTGCAGGGAAAATCACAATGCATTGTAATCTCAATTAATGTATCAATTGGAAAGATTCTGTGCTGGGCCCCATTTCATTTATATATGGCTATTACAAGCCCATGGGATATTTGAGTAGATCCAAGGCCCAGGAATTCATTGCGTCAGTGAGGTACACATGGATTTATCGTTGAGAAATGAGAATGAAAACAGCCTGAGAAGTGAGAAAGCAGAAAACTTCAGGTGGGTCCTTACTCCTTACTAGTCCTATGAAGCCACGGAAAGCCATCCAATTCCAAGCCCACCGAATATCCACGATTTATGGGCCCGTGGGTTGCGGGTTGCCCTTACAGAACGTTAACGTTAAAATATGGGATAGCCGGTATGGACCGTATTGTTGCGTATCATGCAAGTGAAAATTATTTTAAGGGCCTGTTTGATTTGTAAGAATAGGGGTCTGGAATCTGAATTTAAGTAGGTCATTTTGATTTTAATTGTTTGTTGGGCAGAATCAGAATTCCATTTCTATTTCTGATAAGATGGCATTTTTATTTGAGTGAATGGCTATTCCCTCCCCCTCTTTTGAAAATGAAATCCCATTCCAACTAATTTCAATTCTTACTCGAATTCCTATCTAAAACAAACAGATCATGAGAATGGATCCAAAATATTGAAATCTCTTAACCTTGATTGAACCTTGATTCTACACAAAAAATTCAAGCCTCCCCGGAGAGATCATTTTTCTGCTGAACGTGGAATTTCAAGTTTGTCCTTTGTTTAGATTTTTGAGGTGGTTACGTACCGCTTGTCACGGTAGAAAATTAGAAATGGAATGTCTAAGAGCTCTGGACTGGACTGTAGTCTCTAGCCATTGACTTAGGCCCACTGGCCTCACAGCATATTCCTTGGGCCCATGATACAGCGTGAACCTCCCTGCATTTCCTCTGTGGTAGAGATGCCACGATAACCAATGTAGCCGAAGTTCACCGGCCGTGTCATCCTTGAATTTCACATCTCTAAGTCAACATTTTCTGCATATATTTAAAAGAGCCTAAAAGAAAAAATAAATGATTTTGTTAGATTTTTTTAGCATGTGTTGGCAATCGTCAGTGGTTACCTTCGAGTTTCGAATATGCTGACCTGTTGATCACTTTCACCCAACCACACATTGGAAATATCGATTTGAAACCAATGTTCATGATGTGCGACGGCCAGTAGTGTGCTGGGCCATTGGGAATATCGTCACCTTCTACATTCTTCTGTTTTGTGTAATGAAAATAGAATAAAACGTATTACATTTAACAAATTCCTAGTCAATTTTGAAAGGCAAATACGATATACCCAAATACCAAAGAATAAAAAGCCTAGTTACTCTCATCAAACATCTCATAGAATGGATTAAAATTATAAAAAGAACAAACTGAAAGATTAAAAATAAGAACAGGATATGATAAGTTTACTGTTATTAATCAAAGGGAAAATTTCTTAAATTATCTTTATCGTTTAATTAATTGTATCTTGTAAATTTTTTAAACTACCTAATTGACTAATTCTATTTACATATTATCTTAAAATATCTTTCTCATAATTGACATCATCAATAAATGCTAACCGAAGAATTTGAAATGCCAAAATTATCCTCCACACTCATGGATGCATTAAGAACATCTTCCTGTGAATAATAACTTATAAGTACGGAAGATGTTCCTACTAGGATGTTCGTGTGAAGTCGGTGTGAGGAGCAGATCCGGTCTTTCCCCCTGACAAGACCATCCACACCGGACTCTCTCACCCCAACGTGCGCGTCTCTAAAATATATTGAAAATACTAAAAGGAAAATATTTAATGAAAAAACTGAAAAAAGCATGAAGAGAGACCACCACTACCGCCACTGTCACCATTCCTACGAAAAATGTTTAATGCCTTGTCTCCCTCTGAAAACCTTTTCAAAATTTCTGTAGGTATTCCATTTTCACGTTTTTTATTGACACCAGCCAAAACTGAGAAACGACGGCATCTGGATCCTTGAACATTGCGGCATCTGGATTCTTGAGCATTACAAAATCGTATCCCTTGAATTTTCAGATGTTCTTATTGGTGATCACCTGTAACGGATAACACTGTTATCTGTGGATTAGGAGATTACTAATCTTATCTCCTTGTAGTTGTTATCTGCTTGTAACACTGTTATCTGGGTTTTCTTTCAGGTACAATAAGACGAGGTTCATTTTCCCATCTTCCTTTTCCTTCTGGAAAATGTTGAAGCAGCCATAACAGATCAAATGAGAGACAAGAAACAAAGAAAAACATTCATAAAGATCGAAGTGGTTTAAAATATTTACCTTGTAGCTCTGTATTTCATTCAGCAAACGACTTGAGATCATCAGCAACTCTGTGAGATATGGAGTTGGGCACCTCATCAGGTGTTTTAGTAGGGCTGGAGCCATGAAACATGAGGCTGGAAGAACCAGCGCATGCACAGCTACAGATATAATGGCAGTTTCCAGGTAGTCACAGATGGGAGGGGCGTATCTGCTCTTTGCTCCACTTGGCTTCAGTCAACCATGAATCAAATGTTTGATACCACTTCCATACATAATTAACAGGCGCGTTAACTGTTAAACAAATTAAGTTGTATAAACTAACTAATAAACTACGTACGTACGTGCATGTTCGATCATAAATGAAATATGAATCTGAAGATTTGATGAGATTATATTTATGGAAGCAGCTTACAATTTGTCGAAGATAGTTTAGTATGATGCTACCCCTCTGTCGATCGGCATATTTGGCCGCAACCTCGTTAACGAGATTGTCAAGAGCATCGAAGATAACTCTACCATGTCCTCTCAAACTTCTACCTTCCCATCTATATGTCATTAAACAGTGGAAGGGTTTCAAGATAATTAAAGAAAGACCTAGTTTCTTTTAGTTTAATTTCATCTTAAATCTTATATATGTTTGTTTGTAGAGAAAATTGAAAAACTAGTACCTCTGAACACTGCTTCAGTTAGAGTTTCTAACTCATCCAATGAACCTTCCATGTCAAAGAAATCATCAGCTACTGTAACGATCACCGCACTCTTTGCAATTACCATTCTTACATCGGAATCTAGAGGAACCGAGGAGTTACTAGCAATTGCGTAGCAACAGTATGTAGTTTTCTCTCGACCAAATCCAATGGTACTAAGGCTCCACTCCTTGGACCAACTGTTTTAATAAGCCATGAGAGATGAGACCACACAAGAGCAACACAAAAAGGATAATGGATTAATCATGCTAGCTAGCTAGAAGCAAAATTCATGGTTGCATGGTGTACCTTTGCAACTCCTCCAATGCATTTCTGTAGATTGATTGCCAAAGTTGGAAGTTCTTTGCAGCAAGTTGCAGTAGCTCACGGTTGAAACGGTGTGATAGCCTTATCATTTATACAAGATTAATGGTTATTTAGTTAAAACGTAAAGAGAACAAATTAATCTACATGTTTGGAATTTGAAAAAAAAAAGTAGGGTTCTTACTCAGAGTTCTTCATACCTGTGGAAGGAAGACTTCGCCATCGACAGAGTGTTGGTTGCATTTTCTTCAATGCACAGTCTATGCTCTAGACGATCCATTCGGGTAAGCCATGGAATACTCAACTCATGTTCAATCTATTGGGGAGGATGTAATCGATTTAAAGGATTCAGCCTTGGAGCTTAATATAAGAAGTTGCATTGGTTATATCTCTATGGTGGTATTTATCAAAAGGGCCGGAAAGACATCATACCTGGGAAAGCTCTTCCAGTATTATATCTTTCCGGCAGAATAGATTTTCCCAATATTCTAACCATCAGATTTAGCTATTTGTTTCAGAGTAATTCCATAATCTCCAGCAAATTCACAGTCCCCCCGGTGTCCTTGAAAGAATGGATATAGTTGCAATCATCGTCGTTTATCTTTATTATGCATGTTCATATTCAAAACAAAAATTTTGTGCAGGTAGGGCTCAGTCAAAGGCTACTCTCTCTATTCCTTCTATATGGGAGACACTGCATACATTATTTGTCATATTGGAGTTGTAATTTGGGGGAAGGTGCCAACTGGCTCAATTGATAGGGCCTATTATGGCTGGTAGTAGGACCGGAGACTTGGGGTTGGGGATTGAATCACACCTTTCACAGGTTGGGCTTGGATTTTTAAGCACTAGACCAATAAACTTACGCTTAAGCCCAAAAATTTAAACCATGTATTTACATATATAGTATAGTATGTTATTATAAAACATGCATGTAGATATTTATATATATATATGTAAATTATTCTGTTTTTATGTTAAACTATAAAGAACAAATTAAGTGCTAATTGATGGAGGACGATTTGGCCCGACCTCATAGCACGGGTATACGTGTGCGTGACCTTGCTCAAACGATGACTTAGCGTGACAGCACAGCAGGCGCAACCGCAACTCGGAGGGAAGGTCCCACCGAGTTCAGCCCGACAGCTCGACGGAATAGACTACTCGCCGGGAGCCGCCTGGCCTGCACCGCTACCCCGGGAGCAAAGGCACCCCGAGCTACCTCCGAGTTCGGGCCCCCCTAACCTTTCCTAATACCCGAGCTCCTCCCTGTGGATCTCGGACCACTCCCAAACAGGAACACACCGATCTGCCTATAGATACCCCGAGGTAAAGACACCTCGGGCCAGACAGCTCGGCTTAACTTGCCACAGGCAGCTTGCCGCTTACGAGATAGCCCGGCACAGGATAGCTCGCAGAAGGGTAGTCTGGCATATCACAGGAAGACCTCCTGCCCGACCACCGTACCCAACAAATCTAGAACAACAGCCATATCCCTCGTCGTGCCTGCCACCTTTAGAGGGTACCTCACACCTGACAGGCGCGTACCCAGCGATGACTGCCCCGCGCGTGCCACCTCAGCCCCTGCCAGTAACAGTTGTGGCAGGCTGACAGTGGCGGTTATACCTGCCCTATCAGAGGCCAGTGGGCCTCATGCAATGGATTTCTGTTATAAGGAGCTTATTATCAAGGGAGAGACGTATGATCTTCTACTCACGCGGTTGGACAGTTTTGTATGCCCTTAGCTTCAATCAGAATGATGTACATTATGAGTTTATTGTAAATGAATAAAAGTACATATTTGATTCATGTTCCCTTGGTATGTTTCTG
>NW_010729128.1:337759-352315 GCF_000365185.1 Nelumbo nucifera
ATGAATCAAATATGTATCTTTATTCATTTACAATAAACTCATAAAGTACATCATTCTGATTGAAGCTAAGGGCATACAAAACTGTCTAACAGATTACACCCCACTGAATGCGAAGCGGGCCGAAATCCTGATGGCGATCAAGGATGCCCTGTATGTGAAGGGGCCACTCCGTCTGAGGGGAAATCCCAACGAGAGATATAAGAACTTGTACTGTAGTTTTCACAGTGATCACGGTCATAGTACCGAAAATTGTAAAAACCTCTACGGCGATATTGAGGAGCTAATCCGTTGCGGATATTTAAGGAACTTTTTATAAAATAATAATAATGATAATAATAAAACAGGTCAGCGAAGGGAGCACGGTAAGGACGCTCTTGAGTCCAGCAGCAGGCCAGCCGAACAGTCGCAGAAGCAGCCTCTGGAAGAGAGGCTAGTTCGGGGCACCATCCACGTGATAGTGGAAGGCTCGATCATTGCAGGTTGTACTTCAGCGGCAGCTTGGACATCAGTTCGTGAAGCTGCTCGGGAAGAACAGAATCCTCCGAAGCGGCCAAAGACAGAAGAGCCAGTTTTCTTCACAGAAGATGATGTGCGAGGGGTCCACTACCCTCACGACGACGCACTTGTGATAAAGCTGAGGATCAACGACTTCGAGGTCAGGCGCATACTCGTTGACTCAGGCAGCTCGGCAGATATTCTCTTCAAAGTCGCGTTCAACTAGCTTCAGTTGCAGGGAAGTGACTTGAAGCCCGTGAACACTCCTTTGGTGGGCTTCAGCGAAGAAGAAGTCTGGCCCCTTGGGAAAGTAACAGTACCTGTGGAAGTCGGCACATGGCCCTGCGTAGTCAGACTCAACCACGACTTCCTGGTGGTCGCGACCCCCTCCCCATACAATGCCATAATAGGTCGGTCGATCATCCATGTCCTACGGGCGGTGGTCTCCACTTATCATTTAGCAATGAAGCTCCCTAAGGACTTCGGTGTGGGGGTAGCGCGGGGCGACCAGCTCGAGCCCGCAAGTGTTATGTCACCGCCCTAAAGGGAAAGACCAAGGTGGCCGATGACCTCGAACTGGAGTGGCCTACAGAGCAAGGCGAAGAACGAGCTACACCCACGGAAGAAACAGTCGCTATTTCGACCTCAGCTGCAGACCCAGCTCAGACGCTTCAGATCGGTGCTTCCATCCAAGAACCTCTACGATCCGAACTGGTAAGTTTCTTACTTCAAAATTTAGATATTTTTGCATGGTCCATGGCAGAGATGCCCGGTATAGACCCTGACCTTATAACTCACAAGCTGAATACTAATCCTGTAGTTAGGCCTGTTAGACAGACGAAATGCAACCTAGCCCCGGAGCGGTGGAAAGTGGTCGACGAGGAGGTCGAGAAGCTCCTCGCAGCTGACTTCATAAGAGAAGTCCATTACCCGAGCTGGGTAGCCAACCCTGTTCTGGTAAAGAAGGCTAACGGCAAGTGGCGCATGTGCGTCGACTACACCGAGCCTGCCCGAAAGATTGCTTCCCTCTCCCCAGAATTGACTGTTTGGTGGATGCGACCTCAGGGCACGAGTTGCTGAGTTTCTTAGACGCATATTCGGGCTATAACCAAATCAAGATGGACCCGGCGGACGAAGAAAAGACTGGCTTCATCACGGAGTTCGGTCTATACTGTTACAAGGTTATGCCCTTCGGGTTAAAAAACGCAAGGGCAACCTTTCAAAGTTTAATATGAGCTTGAACCCAAACAAGGTTTGCAAGAATTAATACAGGACTTCATTCTGTTTTTAAAATTTTGCGTAAGTTTAATATGAGATTGAACCCAAACAAGTGTGTATTCGGTGTGACCTCGGGTAAATTCCTAGGATACATCGTTAACTGGCACGGCATTGAGGCCAACCCAGATAAGATTAAGGCCATCTTAGATATGAGACCACCCCGGAAGTTGAAGGAGGTTCAGAGGTTGAATGGCCGCATAGCCGCCCTGAGTCGCTTCATGTCCAAGTCGGCGGACCGCTGTCTGCCATTCTTTAAGGCAATAAAGAGCAAAGGGTTCGAATGGACACAAGACTGCCAGCTCATGTTTGACGAGCTCAAGAAATACCTCGCTAGCGTGCCAATCTTAACCCGGCCCGAGGAGGGCGATGTTTTAGAACTGTACCCCTCGGCGAGCGACAAAGTGGTCAGTTCGGTACTAATAAAGGAAGTAGATCGGGTCCAACGACCCATCTATTATGTTAGTAAAGTATTGCAGGGAGCAGAGACGAGATATCCGGAGATAGAGAAGCTAGCATACGCACTGGTAATTGCAGTTCGGAAGCTCCGCCCGTACTTCCAGGCTCACACTGTTACCAACCTCTCCGACAAACCTCTGAGGTAAGTCTTACTTAAGCCCGAGGTCTCTGGTCGGTTGACGAAGTGGGCCGTTGAACTTAGCGAGTACGACCTCTAGTACAAGCCGCGAACTGCCATTAAGGCTCAAGCCTTAGCAGATTTCATCGCCGAATGCACATTCAGTTCCGAAATTCCTAGGCCGGTTGAGCACGAGGTCCCCAGTTCGGGTGAGCCCGAAGCTCCCAGGCCGGTTGAGTCTGAGCCCCATGAGGTAGCAGCCAGTGTGGCATCTCTCCTAGTTTGGCCAAGCGTGAGCTGGGATGAGGAGCCCTGGATCCTTCACGTAGATGGCTCCTCGAACCAACAGGGCAGCGGAGCCGGAATAGTCCTGTACGGCCCAAGTGGCACGAAACTGGAGTACGCCCTATGCTTCAAGTTCGCGGCATCTAACAATGAAGTGGAGTACGAGGCGTTGATAGCTAGACTAGCCTTAGCCAAAGAAGTAAAGACCAAGCACAAAGTTATCTGTAGTGATTCCCAGCTCGTGGTCAACCAGGTCACTGGCGAGTACGAAGCTCGCGAGCCAACCATGGTCGCCTACTTAGCCAAAGTCAGAAAGGCCCTGCTCAACTTCCAGTCACACTTCATCAGACAAATCCCTAGGTCGGAGAACGTTGAGGCCGATGCCCTATCCAGGTTAGCCAGCTCCAGCGGCATCACCATGAGAATTGTGTACATAGAGGACCTGCCTTGGCTTAGCATTCTCGGGGGGGTAGAGGAGGTCGCTCCCGTCGTTCAAGCAGAGCCGGGCTGGATTGACCCACTCGCGGGCTTCTTGCTACACGGGACCCTCCCTGTATACCGCAATGCAGCCAGAAGGGTGCAGCGCCAGGCAGCCAAATACGTCATGATAGACGAACGGCTATGGCGGAGATCCTACACGCTCCCCTACCTGCGTTGCTTGCGACCTACCGAAGCCGAGCTCGTACTCCGCGACACTCATGAGTCTGTGCGGCAGACACTTGGGGGGCAGGGCCCTCGCCCAAAAGGCACTTCAACAGGGGTATTATTGGCCAACAATGAAGCAGATGCCATTGAACTCGTTAAAAAATGCAATAAATGCCAGAAGCACGCTCATATCCACCACCAACCTATTGCCGACCTCAAGTATTTCACCAGCCCGTGGCCCTTCGCACAATGGGGCATCGATCTACTCGAGCCATTCCTGCCAGCAACGGGTGGGAGAAAGTTATTAGTAGTAGCAGTGGACTACTTCACTAAGTGGGTAGAGGTTGAACCCCTTGTAACGATCACAGCCCGGAACGTCCAAAACTTCTTTTGGAAGAACATCATGTGCCGCTTTGGGTTACCTCGGGTACTGATTTCTGACAACGGCAAGCAGTTCGAGGACATCAAATTCCAAGACTGGTGCCAAGACATGATCCGACAGAACTTTACTTCAGTTGCACACCCTCAAGCAAATGGTCAGGCAGAAGTCACAAACAGAGCCATCCTCCGCGGACTAAAGGCACGGTTAGACCAAGCTAAAGGGTTGTGGGTAAATGAGCTACCCAGTGTTCTATGGGCCTACCGGACCACGAAGAAGACCGCCACGGGAGAAACCCCCTTCAACCTCACCTACGGCACCGAAGCAGTTATACCCACAGAGATTGAAGTACCTACGCTGTGACTAGAAGCGTATAGTGATCAAACGAACGAAGATGAGCTGCGCACCAACCTCGATCTACTCGACGAAGTAAGGGACCTTGCGTACATCAGGACCGCAGCCTACCAGTAGAGAGTAGCTCGGTACTATAACACCAGGGTCAAGAAGAGGAACCTCCGTGTTGGCGACCTAGTCCTTTGTAAAGTTATGGTACCTGAGCCCGGCACTGGCAAGCTCGAGTCCAATTGGGAAGGACCTTACCGAGTGAAACGAGTGCTCAAGGAAGGAACGTACGAGCTCGAGACCCTCAAAAGAAAACAAGTACCTCGGGCATGGAATATTGTCAACTTAAGACAATACTATCTGTAACAACTGAGTAGGCCACGAGCCACTCCCCAAGCCTAAGGGCTAAAATACCGAGCTAACATGACCTCGGCGCAATAAGACCCAGTCGCCTCTACGGCATGGGCAAACTCTAGGAGAATGGATTATAAGCCGCTCCTCCAGCCTAAGGGCTAAAATGCCGAGGTAACGAAAGACCTCGGCACCATACAAGACCTAGTTGCCTCATCGGCATAAGTAAGAACTTGCAATGCCTAAGGCACAGGCAGTTCGGGCGAGAACCTTATGACGGATAGCCCGCCCTAGCATGCAACAAGTTAAACCCATAAAGGACAATTGATGTCAACTTAACCCAGGTGCAGACAGGTTGGGCATGTACCCTACTATGTCACTCACCTCGGTGTACACAAGGCTACCCCTACTAAGTGTTGGAATACAGTTCAGGACCACGACAGTTGAGGAACCCTCACTTCGGGTAATTAGCCTAGTAGCCTAACAGTTTAGAATAAGACAACCACTTCGGCAAGTAAAAGAAAATTGCACAAGTGTTTGGCAAAAAATATTTCTTCATTACATAAACTCCATTACATAAATTTCATTACCTAAATATGTTCAGTACAAAAGAGAAGGAAATTGAGCTCGTAGGCCCAGTACAAAGGAAAAGGAAGTCGAGCTCGCAGACCCAGAACACAAGGAGCACCTGACTATTTGGGAGGCTCGTCAGCCTTACTCGGGGCTTCTTCAGGGGTCTCCTCGGAAGAATCAGTCAGATCGGTAGCCTCAACCTCCCCGTTGCCGCCATCATCTTCAGAGTCTGGGTCATCCACGGCTTGGCGTGCCATATCATCCGTGATGTTGAAAGAAGTGAAGGCACTTATATCCAGGTTGGGGTAGGCACGCCTTATCCACCACCGGCCGAGCTTGAACCCCCTACGGTAGGCCTTTGACATTACGTTGTCGAACCTCGACGACTTGTCGTAGTCGATGGCGGACTGAACCTTTGTCTACTTTAAAGCGTCGTCGAGATCTCCGTCTTCTCCTTAATATCGGCCTTAAGAGACTCTACCTCGTGCTCCAAGGCCTCCTTGGTTCCCTTGAGGGCCTGCATCTCGAGCTGCGAAGCCTTCTGGGCCATTTTGAGGCTTTCCACCTCGAGCTTCAGGGCTTCTTGACCAACTCGGAGCCTGTTCACCTCGGCCTTCAGCATGTCTCGTTCACGGGCCAGCTCCTCCCTCTCTAACGCCAAGGCGTAATTCAAGCTCCTCTGAGCGGCGGCAGCACTCTCCAACTGATGGACCTTGTCCTGTGTTGCCTTCAGCTCGGCATGAGCCACGCGGGATGACTCCTCAGCAGCCAAAGCGCACCTCAAGTGTTTGTCAGACTGGAAAGCTAAGGCGTGCACGGCAAAGTTCACCTAGTAGAAGGAAATTGGTCAGTAAAAAAAAAAAGGGAGGGATAGAGTGTTGGCTCACGGAATACGAACTTACCACCATGATGTGGCTTGCAACACGACCCCCGAGCTGACCTGGGGAGAGTTCGGCCCAACTCACAACCTCTGCATTGATAACGCCCCTCTTACTTCGGTCGAGGCTGACCTTGGGATCCAAGATGGACTCCTCCTCTCCGGTCCCTGAACTGGACGCCGCCGCATTTGTAGCGCGGTGAGCCGACTCTTCGGTGGCCTCGGCAGCTACCCCAGCAGAATTCGGAGCCTCAGCGGCAGCCCCGGCTAGCTCGTCCACCAACCCCTCCGCTGCCTCAGGCTTTTGGGGTGGAAAATCACCCTCCAGATCTATCACTGGAGGGGCATTGTTGAGCTCGGGTTCAAGGGTGGAAACCCGAGGATGATCGGGCTCGGGGGAGGGAGCCCTCAATGACTCCACACAAGCCTTCTTGGCGGCCCTCTTGGGAGCCCACTTCTTCCTCTTTTTCATTTGGTTGAGGAGCCTAGGAGCCGTAATCCTTTCTTCTTCGTCCATGGGACCTGCAACAAAGTTGGTGTCAGTAAACCCGAAGACACCAAGCAGATAAAAGCAAAGCACCAAAAGATAGAAATAGACCTACCCGGGCTCAAACTGGCCTGAACGAGCTTCTCTTCGGTGATGTACTCCCGATGATCAAGCTCAGCCTGAGCCCACGAGTGGAAGGTCTCCCATTCTGCTGGTTGAGGGTGATGCTGGTAGCCTAAGTAGCCACCGTCCAGCTAGTAAGGAAGGGCCACCCCGTGCTGGCCCGGACCACAAAATAGTCCCGCTTCCAGGCCGGGACCTTGCTTAGGAACTTATGCAGTAGCTTGAAGCCTAGGCGAGGAGACAAGTAGTAGACCTGCCCATGCTCGGGGGGAGCGCTAGAGGTGCTCTTCTTTATTAACAGTATGGAGCAGAGCATGTCCGCGTCCAAAGAGAACTGCCGTTCGCGGCAGAGGGAAATGGTTCCCACCAAATTCCGAATGGAATTGGGGTGAAGCTGATCCAGTGTGATGCTGAAACGCCCCAACACCTCGGGGATAAGGGGGTGAAGAGGGAGACGAAGCCCACCGACGAGTTGTTCCCTGAAGATCACGACCTCATCTAGACCGTGCTCCCAGGGGAAATTGTCGGTGGGAAGGTTGTAGGAGTACTCTAAAGGAAGGTTAAACTGCTGAATGAGGTCTTGGAGCCTCTCTAGCGTCAGAGTAGAAGGACCGAACTGGTCCAGCATCCGACCTCGATGAGAGGTGGATGCCAGTTTACCCGAGGTTGCTCGTGCCTCGTGGGAAGGCCGGGCAACAATAGGGTCACCATGACCCGAGGTGCCCGCCTCGAGTCCGTCCGAGAAACTGCCCCCGCTAGACATAAGGAAGAACGAACTGAGAAAAAAGGAAAGAGGGAAGACTCGGGGACTCACTAGAAAGAGACGAAACCGAGCTGGAAGACTCGAGCTAGAGACCTCCGATGCGAGTTCAAGGCGAAAAACACTTAGCGACGAAGGAAAATGGCCAAGATCCCGCTATTTATAGCCGCGGGCCCCGGTAGCCAATGGTCAAGATTGGATCAATCCAACGGACCTCAAAGAAACCGGCTGCGAGACTCTCAAGGCGAATTTGGTTTAGCACGTTTTTTGGCGTCCGCGCAGCATAAAGCGTGTGACGTCCGTGCGTGAATTGCACGAGACACGGGTTTTTCCCTCCGCGCAGACCGAATACCCAACCGATCCAGCCGCTAAACTGCCCAACATCGCGGCGTGAGAACCGAGCTAAATCCACCCAGCAAACCATGAACTCCTTGCACTGGGGCCCCGTCCCCAGCACGGGGAGTGGGGGGCAATTGATGGAGGACGATTTGGCCCGACCTCGTAGCACGGGTACACGTGTGCATGACCTTGCTCAAACGATGACTCAGCGTGACAGCACAGCAAGCGCAACCGCAACTCGGAGGGAAGGTCCCATCGAGTTCAGCCCG
Organism: Nelumbo nucifera; assembly: GCF_000365185.1. The sequence continues at coordinate 345,537 of NW_010729128.1, forward strand.
ACAACTCGACGAAATAGACTACTCGCCGGGAGCCGCCTGGCCTGCACCGCCACCCCGGGAGCTAAGGCACCCCGAGCTACCTCTGAGCTCGGGGCCCCCTGACCTTTCCTAATACCCGAGCTCCTCCCAGTGGATCTCGGACCACTCCTAGACAGGAACACACCGATCTGCCTATAGATACCCCGAGGTAAAGACACATCGGGCCAGACAACTCGGCTTAGCTTGCCACAGGCAACTTGCCGCTTACGAGATAGCCCAGCACAGGGTAGCTCGCAGAAGGGTAGTCTGGCATATCGCAGGAAGACCTCCTGCCCGACCACCGTACCCGACAAATCTGGGAACAGTAGCCATATCCCTCGTCAGGCAGCGTCGTGCCTGCCACCTTTAGAAGGTAACTCACACCTGACAGGCGCGTACCCTGCGATGACGGCCCCGCGCGTGCCACCTCAGGCCCTGCCAGTAACGGCTACGGCAGGCTGACAGTGGCGGTTATACCTGCCCTGTCAGAGGCCAGTGGGCCTGATGCAACAGATTTCTGTTATAAGGAGCTTATTATCAAGGGAGAGAGGTATGATCTTCTACTCACGCGCCATTTGCACTCTTAGCCTTCATCTTCTCCCTGCTTCACCTACAAAATTCTAACTTAAGCGTCGGAGTGTTCCCGCCGGGTGACCCCCCGGGGATTCTTCTTCTTCTCCATTTCAGGTACCTTCCAAGAGCCACGTAAGTGCCAGCTAGGAGTGACCGGATTGTGCACCATCATTAATGAAAGGTGAAAGTCCAAATCATGAGTAAAAATTTCAAATCCGATGAACTTGCTCAAACTTGACTAAAGGTTATTTTTGTTTTTCATTTTTTTTTTGAAAAAGGTAAAGTAAGAATTCATTAAAAAGCTAGGTTAAAGAAGGAAAATAGTACAGAAAAAGAGGTCGACAAACCACCCCTGGAACTGCTCACTACCTAAAACCCATCCAAGACCAACCTGAGTAGGGTTGGGCTCAAGCCTAAGATCATTATGACCTTTGGGCTAGAACTAATGAATTGGCCTCAAACCTGGTTAACTCTCATTGATTCCCATATGGGATGCAGTTGGAAGCTAGCCAGCAATGCTATATGGAGCAGAATGTAGGATGCCAAGAAACATGTCCAAAAATTAAGTGGTAGAAAAGCCTATCTGAGACTGATGAGTGGAAATTTTAGAAATAACAGCAATCAGAAATGAAACCATTTAAAGGAAGTTAAGAATAGTTCAATAGATGATAAAATGAGAGAAAGTAAATTAAGATGGTTTTATCACATTTATAGAAGACCATCACACTTGTAAGAATGAAGCAGCCATCTTGAAAAGAGGCTGAAAGGGCTAGAGGTAACTAAAAGGAATTTGGGTTGGAAATGGAAATAGTAGGATATGATTTATATAAGAACACATATTTATCCAAGTTGTGCTTGAGAGACCAAGACTACAAGAGCCTGCTTGACTTTGTGCCAACTGGTTTCCTATTATGGAAAAGGAAATAATACCTTGTGAAGTAAGTCTCATACTAGTTAGGCTGCATTTGACATTCCTTATTTGAAGGATTTATCTCCTTTTTGGAGTTAAAAATTTAGTATTTATAGGAACATTTTAACATCATAGAGGAGATAAGTCCTTAAAATAAGAGAATCTAAGATCATGTGTCAATAAAACACGTTCCAACCCTCTACCAACATAATCTCACACCACACATCTCATACATGGTGGAGCCCACTTTTATAGCAGGCCCCAGTCTTGGTAGAGGGTCGGAAGGTGTTTTGTCGGTAGAAGATCTCAATTAAAAATAAGAAAGGCCAATTATTACCAAAAAAATGCCAAATGCAGCCTTATTTATTGGGAAATGGGATCACTGAAACTTGGAGGAAAAGCTCTGAGGCGCATCTGAATACACTATCTTTATAACGTTATTTTCCCCTACTCAATTTTCACTGAGTTTGCTGTTGGGTTATAGGCAAATCCGTTCCCAGGATACAACAGAGCTTTGGACGAGAATCTACAACCAACAAAATTGAAGAGTCTCCGAAGAAACCTTCCACGAGTATAGCAGACCGGACTAAGAGAGAGAGAGAGAGAGAGAGAGAGAGAGAGATTTTCGAAATTGCTATGTGTGAGATGTTTGATTCATGCCCCTTAAATAGTTTCTAAAGAGTTATAAAGAAAAGGTAGGTGCTGGTTCAGAGAAGGCACCTTGAACAGTAACAATTTCAAACATTGTAACTATTTAAAAGTTAGTTAACAGTTAATGACTGTTAACCTTGAATTGTGCCTCTTGATCAAACATGATCGAATCGCACCAAAACCAATGTCATCCTTCACGAGCCACGTGAAGTGCGAGCAAAGTGTGCCTCTAAAGCACCTCATTGCGCCACACACATGCGTCCGTGCGTTGCGCGTTATCAAACCTCCTTACTCTCCTCTACTATTTCTTAGAAGTATAAATCAGCTCCTATCAAAAAACCCAAGACAAAACTTGTAAATATCTAAGGTGGGACAAGTTCAAAACTGGTTTTAATAAGAGAAAAGCTGTTTTCTAAAGGGTTTATCGTAGATAAGGGCAACATTTTGCCCTGAATACCAATAAAAGATAATATTTTTATAAAATAACTAAAATAAGATAAATTATTTTGAAAAATATCAATGAAAGGCAATGACACTGTTCATTATATTCCTCGAGGCCGGAATTCCCTTAAGGAAAACCGAAACACGAACACGGTTGTCTCCACTGTGCCACGAACACTTAAATCTAACGGCTGATATTCACGATCCGCATTTGTTTTCTGATGCGCGCTACATGAAATCACTACTGTTTTACAATGCATTACTTGTTTGACTGTCTCTGACCATTGCAGCGCCACGACTGTTCATTTCTCGTAAGAGAATTTTCCACCAAAGCTCTTTTGAAATGCCTGAAATTCTCTCTCTCTCTCTCTCGTTTGACAAAGAAAAGTCTGAGACAAAAGCACCCGGTCCGTGAAACTAGTACCAGGACGGAAGGACGTCGTACTCTTCTTCTTTCCCCCTCTCCGTTTGGTTTGGCTATGAGCAATCGTGGAAACTCTACGAATGATCCTGAGTATTCGGGCACTGTAGGTGGGGCTCCCTTTGCAGCTTTGCTTAGATTTCTTTTGAAAATTTTTCTTGTGGGTGTTCGAGCTCTGAAGACCCGGATTTCTCTGGAAGCAAGAGATGGGTGGGTTCTTATATGCTTGAATCCTTGGAAACTTGACAAGAGGTTTGGATTTGAAGTTGGGAGTGGGTGCATTTTCCGTTTCAACGCTTCCATTGAAGATGCCCGGCCCCCTTTACATCACGTTTTTCTACTAACGGCTCTCGACGATTCTTGTTAACGTTGCGAGCAAAAGTTTGAAGCTCAAACGGGTCAGATCGTTTAACTGGTCGATGGTGCTGTGCATTAATGAGGAACACATGTGATTACTTTGTTTTGGACGGCTCCGCGGTTGGCTCCGATTCAGTTGTGAGGTTCAGGATGAATACAAACGCAGAGGAAGGCGATGAACAGTGTCATTACTCTTCTTTGATATTTTTCAAAAAAATCTATCTTATTTTTGTTATTTTATAAAAATATTATCTTTTATTGATATTTATTAAAGGCAAAAAATTGCCCTCAATATAATTGATTAATCAAATCTATTGAATTTAATCTCTAATAAAATTAAAATCCAACATTATTCAGTACTGTTTGAATTCTAATTTCATCATTGACCTGTCTGTGTTTTGTTGGGGGATTGAAAGGGACAGCAGAGATGCGATATGGCCATCAATCCGGGGTTCCTCAAGCTCGTTTTCTCCTAAAAACATTACATCAGTGGCTTTATAAACATTAAACATTGCATCCAGGAAGTACTCATAGTTCTCCTCTATATGAACTAGTACATCTTCACGATTCAAAAACCAACACAACCTTCCTGCATCCATATATACAGCGATAAACAGCAATTGAGACTATCGTACTGCCATCCTGATGAGAGAGAGAAAGAGAGAGAGAGAGCTTACCTGGTAATAGCATGTACCCATGCATTCTCAAGAGTCGAAAAACTAACGAGTCCTTGTATATTTGTATTGGCAAAGCTTTTACTACCATATCTTGTGGTCCTTCATCCATATAACTCCTACATGTTCCAAGCATCAACTTCATCAAACCACGAGAAACATTAATTGCTTCAAGAATTTAAGCAAGGAAACCATCAACCTGTGAGTAACTCAACTACGTACATCTTATATTAATCATGTTGTTACCTATATGCATGGGCCAATATATCTTCAATCTCTTCCAGGTAATACTCAGCCAACCCCATATGTTCCAATTGGTTGACGATGCAAAGCTTTATAAGTTCTTCGCTCATAGGATAGTGGAGGAACTAGTGCTCAGAAGTAAGATTTTGGTTAGTCTAATTTCCAACGAAAATCACCTTCAAAGTGAACTTTGTTTTTATCTCAGCAATCGCATCGATCAAATATTAAAGTTAATTGGTATTAGTGAAGAAAGTGTTAGCTAGCTCCTACATACCTTGCTTACCACATCTTCGAACTAGGGATTCTAGGTACAACTTACACCTCTCATCTCCGGTTGCCATGAAGGCAAATGCTGTGGCGGAGGGTGATTGGAAGATTGAGCCATCCTCACTCAAGTGTTTGAGTATCAGTTCTTCATTGATATCATACGATGGAGGCAACGCTTCCAAATATGACATCAATGGAAGATAAGTAAGTTGATCAACGAGTCCCTCCCTGTACAAATACAATAGTAATTAAGTACAAGCAATGATCAGTTGGCCTAGCCTACAGATATCAATCAAGGTGACGAGCTAGGACTACTGTACTGATGAGGAGCGTCCTATATATATATATATATATATATATATATATATATATATGATGAGATGATGATGACTTATAACATAAATAACGTTTCAAGAATCCGTTGTCTCTCACTGAAAACATCTTCTACCACTCGTTCCAATCCATCATCAAAGATAACCTCTAACTGTGTAGCTCGTGCAAGTTCAACCATAGCGGGGAAGATAATGGCGAACCAACGAGGATAGTGATCACGTAGCTCTGTGATTAGCTTCTCTCCGTTTGCATGAATGAATGTCATTCCTGAAAACTCCAAAAGACTGAGTTTTAATTACAAGTACAAGTGAGATCTAGAGAAAGAGAGAGATAGAAATAAGAAGCGAATGATGAATGAAACAATGTTAAGGTATTGAATAAATAACATGGTAAAATTTAGACCAAATTTAATACCTCTGTGAACATTGTTAATTCCAACGTTCCATCTGCAGAGCGCAACGACGCAGGCAAGAGTTGCAGGCAGGCAATCAATTCTGGGAGCGTCGTGATTATTGTAGTCACCCCAGAAACCTTGGTCGTTTTGATTAGAGAGTATCCAATTCAAACAATCCTGGAACATGGGACGATCAGGACGTTGAGGATCAGGGATCATGATTAGCCATGCAGTGTCATAAGCAGACGGGGATATTAGGTTGTAGATATCGACAGATGAAGGGAACATCTCTTCCTTTATAGTCTTAATCAGTTCATGAATGCAGGATTTTGCCTCCATGACCATGAAGATATAGAGGATACATAAGCTAAATCAACTTAAATGCACAAGCAATTAATTTGGAAAATGCTTCTGCAATACCTGGCGTGCGGAGCAATTCCCAGTAGGCTATATATATATGGTTTGTTAACTTTTCCAATCCGTCAACTGCTTCAAAAATCAAAAAAGTGGCGCCCATAATTCTCCTTGTGACCAAGGGTGATTTGGCCCGACCTAGTAAAAAGGGGACACGTGGTGGATGTGAATTGACTAAGAGATGGCAGTTCAGCCTGACATGCCTAGTTCGCAACAGTTGAGCTCGGACATTCAACCACCTCGGCACAGGGTCACCTCGGGACAAGGTCGCCTCGGGACAATGTCACCTCGGCCCCAAGGCACTTCGGCATTCAATCTAGTTTGGAACTAAAAAGTATCAGCTCGGGGATATCGACCCGGACCACTACGTGATGATTCTGGAAACCCCTCTAACAGGCCCCGAACCTCATGGGATCACACCGCGTAACGGAAAGCCTTCTTTTCTCCCCACCCGGTTCGGGCAGAACTGATAAGCTTTATTAGTTGATAACGTTATCCCCCAATTAAAGCGGAAACGGATCCCATCGTGACAAAGATCCCGGAACCGATCCGCAAAACCCGCGAGGACTCAACTATATAAAGGCTCCGACCCCAATGACACAAGGTATGCGTGATTTTTCTGCTCTCTAGCTCTCTAAGCTCTCAAAGCTCTTCAGCTCGCATCAGATTACTAACTTAAGCATCGGAGCGACCTCATCGGGTTAGCCACCCCGGGTTCCCTGATCTTATCTTGCAGATTCACCTAGCTCGTCGTCCGACAGGAAGCCAGATCATCCTCCAGCAAGGAGCAGTCAAATCGCGCTACATCAATTGGCGTCGTCTGTGGGAATTACAATAAAAAAGCCTTCCTCACGATCAACAGCTTTCATCTGAAATCAATGGCATCTTCCAGTCACGCCGGACAGAGCAGTGAGATGAATGTCTCTGGGGGGCAACCTCAGCTTCCATCAGTGTGCATTGGTCAGTTCACCATACCGCTTACTGTGGCTGTTAGACAGTTTTGTATGCCCTTAGCTTCAATCAGAATGATATACTTTATGAGTTTATTGTAAATGAATAAAGATACATATTTGATTCATGTTC
>NW_010729128.1:370251-412061 GCF_000365185.1 Nelumbo nucifera
TTTAATTCCCGGGATCCATGTGAGTAGAGAGTGCAGCACTGTTCCTTGCAGCCGAGGGAGAGGTCCTCTCTTGTCGGGCAGTGCTTGATCATTATGGGCTRAGAGGTTAAGTGTAAGGCCATTTAGGATAATACCTGATGGGCTAATCTTGCATTTGCCCACAGTCCCTGGGTTTTTATAAGATGGCTTGGCCCAGTGACCACTTAGTGTAAGTGTTGGGCCTATAGGGTCCATGTGATGGGCTCAAGGGGTTCACTGGGCTTTCTAGTGAATTCGGTTAAGCCTTATAACAAAGGCTGGGCCGAACCCATGCGGCCGATGTGGAGATCAATGCTTGGGTCCCACGCCATACAAAGAAGCCCAACTAGGCAGCAATTTGGAAACTTATTGAGCACTAATTATTTATTGGGCCTAAAAGCCCATTTCGAACTGGGCTGATATGATCACCCACTTGAGGGGGCGAATCTGCAGATAGGATTAACTTCCTGATGAAATCAGGAATGGGTTGTTCTAATCTGTAGATAGGATCAAGATTATCCCCTATCCAAATACATATTTGGATTGGGATAACTCCCAATAGGATTAGGAGATTTCTTAATCACCAAGAAAGGAGGAAACCCTAACAGAGAATTACATGAATTCGACCTAGGGTTTGGCAGAAATCTCTCTTTGCAATCTGAGATAGGATCTCATCTCCCCTAAGTTGAAAACTGCATTCATGCCACTTTCAGCCTTAGGGATCTCCTCTAGCCGCCGCCACCATGCTGCATAGTTCGAACTCCATTGAAGGGAGAATCAATAAATCTGTTCTTGATATCAGTCTTTGTTGAAAGGTTGATTCGGTTCGGTGCTCTAAGCCTCCAACGAGTTCTTGTGAAGAGTTCGGTACATGAGACGTACACTTTTGGTTCTGCCCCACAATCATTGTGTCATCTTCAACGGGAGCAGATCTTGGATCCTTCTTTGGGCGTGAACACCGACGTTGGGAGATTTTGATTCTCCGTATCAGGTATAACCCTTCCCCTGATCTTTGGTTCAGATCTGGTTTGGTTTGGTTCAAGTGGGATCCTTGAATTTTGATTCTAAACAAGGAATACGATTCCCAGTTGGAAGAAAGGTAGGAAATTTTTGAAATTCGCCCACCCATTCCGCAACCTTTTTGGCGTCCATATGATGGATCCTACCATTCTTTCACATTATACTCTCCTTCGGGGGCTGAGGCTCGGGCGCAGAAGTGCTCTCCAGTTCGCAAGGCAAAGCGCCTTCGTCCTAGTCTTCGTCCAGGTCCACAATGGGAGTCTGGGGATGGACCTCCTCCTCCGGAAGCTCGACAGAGATTGGCTCCGGCGCAGCGACCTCGGGTGGAACGGGGGCAGAAGGACCGGCCTCCCGGCGAGCCTTCTTTGAGGCCTTCCTCTTCTTCCCTCTTTGGAAGCTCTTCAGAAGGTTCTTTGCATCGACCTCTGATGACTATTGTGAGAGGAAAAGAAAAGGTTAGTCACGAACTAAAGAAAATTCAAAGTAAATAAGTACCGAGGTGGAGGCCTACCAGGAGGGCTCAGCCCAGCTCGCACAAGCTTCTCCTCAGCCAAGAAATCTCTCATCTCCAGGCCGAGGTCCCTCTAGGAGTTAACGACCGCCCTAGTCTCTGCATCTAACCTTATCCCGGGGTCTTTGATAGTCACCCTCCAGTGAGTTGGGAAGGGCCATCCCTCAGGGTTTCGAACAAAAAAGTATCTTCTCTTCCAGGTCGGTACTTGGTTCGGGTTGCCGAACAAGATTTTGAAGCCGGGCCGAGGAGAGTTGTAGTAACTTTGTCGGACGTCCCCATGCAGACAAGCAGAGTTCCTTTTGATTGAGCAGCTCAAACTAAAAACGTCTAAGGACAGAGGTCGGTTGTACTCATGGAACAGGGAGATGGTACCTATTATAGTTCGGATGGAGTTCGGGTGTAGTTGGTCGATGGTGATGTCAAAAAACTTGATTATTTCTATAATGAATAGGTGGAGCGGGAAGCGCAGCCCAACCACGAGCTGCTCTTCGAAAACCGCGAGCTCATGGTGACCATGAATCCAAGGGTACTGACCTAAAGGAATACTAAAAACTAGGTTATTAGGAAGACGATAACGAGCTAACAAGGACAGTAGCGTGTCCGAGGTCATAGTAGAAGGCCCGAAGTCATCCAGATCCCGACCCCGAGAAGAAGATGGGACCTCCTCTCTGGAGGTCGGTCCCTCCTCCCGAGCTATGGGCTCCTCAAGCCGAGATGGCCCAACTTCAGGTAAAGAGGTTTCCTCTAAGGGGCGAAGGAAGGAACTACCTAGCGAGGAACTGGCCTCGCCAGCGGGAGCCAAGGACTGCACCTTGACACCCTCGAGCCCACTAGAGTCACCAAGGAGCCTATCTATGCTAGTACTAGACATGTTGAAACAGGAACAAGAAAGGAGAACAAACTAAGAAAAGACGAACTCACCAAAAAGAAAATGACCTCGGAATACAAAGGAGGAAGTAGCGAGCTGAAGGACTCCGACGCGACCTCGGGAGAGCTCAATCACAAGATTTTTGGCGAAGAAGAGGGGCCCCTCAGCCCCCTATTTATAGTTCACCGCGAGGTGATCAATGGATGAGACATGTTCGATCCAACGAATCTCATGAAAACCGATTGCACGACGCCCGATGACAAAATTAGTTGAGTGCATTTTTGACATCCACGGAGTCCACCTGACGTGACCTGGGTTAATACTAGTTGAGCCAGAAGTCCGAACAGGTCCGACCAAATGATTCGCCCGGCAAACCGCCTAGACCTCGTGCCAAATCCACCTAGACTCGTCATGTACTCTCCGCACCGAGTCGAAACCCCTGGTTCAGGGAGTGGAGGGCAATTGATGAAGGGTGATTTGGCCCGACCTAGTAAAAAGGGGACACATGGACGTGACCTGACTAAGAGATGGCAACTCAGCCTGACATGCCTAGTTCGCAATAGTTGAGCTCGGACATTCAACCACCTCGGCACAGGGTCACCTTGGGACAAGGTCACCTCGGCCCCAAGGCACTTTGGCATTCAATCCAATTCGGAACTAAAAAGTATCAACTCGGGGATATCGACCCGGACCACTACGTGACGATTCCGAAAATCCCTCCAACAGGCCCCAAACCTCATGGGATCACGCTACGTAATGGCAAGCCTTATCTTCTTCCCGCCCGGTTCGGGCGGAATTGATAAGCTTTATTAGTTGATAATGTTATCCCCCAATTAAAGCGGAAACGGATCCCATCGTGACAAAGATCCCGGAACCGATCTGCAAAACCCGCAAGGACTCAACGCGTGATTTTTCTGCTCTCTAGCTCTCTAGCTCTCTAGCTCTCTATCTCTTTAAGCTCTCAAAGCTCTTCAGCTTGCATCAGATTACTAACTTAAGCATCGAAGCGACCTCACCAGGTTAATCACCTCGGGTTCTCTGATCTTGTCTTACAAATTTACCTAACTCGTCGTCCGACTGAAAGCCAGATCATCCTCCAGTAAGGAGTAGTCAGATCGCGCTACACCTAATATTTCGAAGTATTCATATTTACATGAGCAACGATCGATCGTTTTAATTTTCAAAGCATGGTCACAATTCCCAAAAGAGAATGAGCAGAAATTTGAGGGGAATCTCCGACGGAATCCGGCCGGCCCCCTCCCGATAAGAACAAAAACAGGGGTGGGACCACCCACCACCGACGAACACGTGGTGGGAGTCGTGGGACATGAGAGCCGATAGGTAACTGTCACGGTAACTCTCTCTTCTGTAATCTGTATTAAACCTGGGTTGGAGATCAGATAATCAACAATTCAACAGAAAAAAAAAAAAGTTTAATTAGAAAGAGACATTGACATTGAGATGCTGTGCTGTCTTATATACCCAATAATTTCTACACCAATGTCTTGACCGGCATACTAGACTTACTAATTACTTAGAGGTATCAAAACCTAACACCGTGCGTGAAAAAAATAATAATAAGGAATTGGAACAATAAAAGAAAGATTTTCTTTTAGTAAATAGGGGGACTACTTGGTTTTCTCTAACAGTGGATTGTGTTCTACTTTCTCGGAAGAATATATATGTTGTATAATTACGTATAATTATATAAATTTATACTTGATAAATTTAATATATTTATATTTATATACAATTATTTTATATATAAGTTAATGATAATTAAATTAAAAAAAAAATAAAATTTTTGGTCATTTTAAACTCAATAAGAAACGACTATCTCGTCCCTACGTAATTTTTGTCTTTTGGGGATGGTTAATGTTATATTTTGTTTGTCTATATAAACCAAAACTATTACTTCAAAAATCATATAGAACTTCGATTAGATTATTTGCAACTATTGACAATTAGTATTTGGTAAAGGTCCTAATCCCTCACAGGAATCCCATCTTTTTTTTTTTTATTTTTTTTTTTATGGTTAAACAAACCTCTTACAACGAAAAGAAAACAGAATTATACTCACTGATAATTAAGAACCTTCAAACAAAAGGAGGTTCACTAAACCACATAACCTCCTAATTAGCAAATAAACCTTTTAACTTTCTAAGCAATAAGATGGGCTGCTCTATTACACAGTCTATATTCAAATAAAATTAACATGTTGAAAATAATTACTACAAAACATAATATTTTTCAAAATAATTCCCTCTGGCATCAACCCTCCGATGAAAATTTTTTCCTGGTTTGAGGCACCATTTATTTAGTGTCCATTTGAGAGCGACTTTTATGCAGCAGCTTCTGAGAAACTGAAACACGTGAAGAAGGGGCGGAGCCAAGTATATCGGTGGGGGTCCTTGGCCCTCTCAAACTTTTTGTTAAAATCATCATTTAATTATATAACTAGTAAGTTGAGGCGGGTTTAAAAATGTAGTAAAATGGTGGATCCTTGACCCCTTCAAAACTTGATCTGAAATTTTAAGGATCACTCTCTAATGTTACTCCAACTCCCAAAATTAAAAACAAAAATTTGTTTATTTTTTTTTTTAAAATATCTGTAATAGACCCAAACCTTCTCATCCCATTCCATTTCTCTTGAAACCCTACTTCTTCTATTCCTATTTCATTTTCTTATTTAACACAAGCAGCTCAATCAACGTAGAAACCCTCCCAAGTGGGTCCTTAAATCACAGCCCATTGTCATTGAGCCACTAGCACAAGACGTTCAGCTGTCATTGAGTCACTTAATGGCTAGTTAATGATAGATTTAAATTGACATATTTTGAAAGTTTAGATATTAAATTGGCATGTTTTAAAGTTGGGAACCAAAATCATACTAGAGCCAAAGTAGATGGTACTAATGCAATTTTCCCTTTATTTTATTATATGTTATGTTATAAGATATTTTCTGATCGGTTTGGTCCGATTCGGTTGACGGTCTGGACCGTACAATGATCACCCCAAACCGAAACTTTATATCGTTTGTGCACTATAAGTCTAAAACATTGCGAGAGAAGAAACATGCGGTGGACTGATGAGAAAAACCCTCGTCAGATTTGTCTCTCTTTCTCCTCCGAACTCTCATTTTGCAGAGAAGCTAGGCCTCCATGAGCTCTCCGTCTTGCTTAACAACACTCGGCCTACCACTCTTCACAACAATGGCAGATCTCATAGGCTTCTGCTCGTACTACCAGAATCGTCGCAGCGCGGTTCAATTTCGTGTTACTTCCATAATTCGAGGTGCGTTTCTACCTCCCTTCCGCCTCGTGAATGGATAGAACCCTTGATTGATGTTTCTGATCTCGTCGTAAACATTAAGAATATGGAACCTTCGCCTTGGATCAATCGTATTGTTTCTTTACTCGACGGTTCTTCGAGCATGGAGTCCAATTTGGATGATTATTGCCGGAAGTTTTTAATCAAGTTATCGCCCAACTTTGTAGCTTATGTCTTAAGGTATACTGAGCTTAGGGAAAAGCCTGACCTTGCTTTTCGATTCTTTCATTGGGCTGGTAAGCAGAAGAATTACTCGCATAAACTCGAATCGTTCGTTTCGCTGATTGATGCTTTATCTTCATTGGGCGATTCCGAGAAGATTCGGTATTTATTCGCCGAAATGAGGGACAGGGAATTCGTAATGAGCGCGTCCGCATCGCATTCTCTTATCAAAAGCTTCGGAGTTTTGGGAATGGTTGAGGAACTATTGTGGGCTTGGCGTCGAATGAAAGAGAATGGAATTGAGCCGACCTTGTTTACATATAACTTTTTGATGGATGGATTGGTGAATTCGATGTTTGTTGAATCTGCAGAGAGGGTTTTCGAGTCTATGGAAGCTGGAAAAATTCGGCCTGATGTAGTGACCTATAATACAATGATTAAAGGGTATTATAGGACAGGGAAAACTCGTAAAGCAATGGAAAAATTCAGAGAGATGGAGGTGAAAAATATTGACCCTGATAAGATTACTTATCTAACTTTGATCCAGTCGTGCTATTCAGAGGGGGACTTTGATTCATGTCTGGGTCTATATCATGAAATGGAAGAGAAGGGGTTGGAAATCCCTCCTCATGCTTATAGTTTAGTGATTGGAGGGCTCTGCAAGGATGGTAGACCTGCTGAAGGATATACTGTTTTTGGAAATATGGCTAGGAAGGGTTGTAAAGCAAATGTGGCAATTTATACTGCTTTAATTGATTCCTTTGCAAAGAGTGGGAACAGGGACGAGGCGATGAGGCTCTTTGATAGAATGAAGGATGAGGGGTTTGAACCAGATGAGGTCACATATGGAGTCATTGTTAATGGATTATGCAAGGCCGGGGAGTTGGAGAAGGCAATGGAGTATTTCAACTTTTATAGAGAGAAAGGGATGGTGGTTAATGCTGTACTTTATTCTAGTCTTCTTGATGGCCTTGGAAAAGCTGGGAGAGTGGATGAAGCAGAGAAGCTTTTTGAAGAGATGGTTGAGAAAGGATGCACACAGGATTCATACTGCTATAATGCACTTATTGATGCCTACACCAAATCTGGAAAGATTGATGAAGCATTGGCTCTTTTTAGGAAAATGGAGGATGAAGGTTGTGATCAGACAGTATATACATACACAATCCTCATCAGTGGTTTGTTCAGAGAACATAGAAATGAGGAGGCACTGAAGTTGTGGGAGATGATGATAGATAAGGGTATCACACCTACCCCTGCTTCTTTCAGAGCTCTTTCAACAGGGCTTTGTCTTTCTGGCAAGGTTGCCAGGACTTGTAAGATATTGGATGAGCTAGCACCCATGGGAGTTATTCCTGAAACAGCTTTTGAGGATATGATCAATGTGCTATGTAAAGCAGGCCGTGTTGAGCAAGCCTGCAAGTTGGCAGATGGAATTGTTGATAGAGGTAGAGAGATACCAGGAAGAGTTCGTACACTTCTAATCAATGCCTTGAGAAAAGCAGGTAATGCCAACTTGGCCATGAAGTTGATGCATAGTAAGATTGGTATAGGTTATGACAGATGGGGTAGCATTAAAAGGCGAGTGAAATTCCGTATGCTCTTGGACAGTTGAGCAATTGAGGGTGGTGTCAAACACATGGAGGATTACTAGCATGCTGAGGGGAATCATGGCCATTAAAGCTTGTCCTGTTAAATTGCTTCAGGTACACCATTTGGCTATTTATCAGTTAAATTGAGAGCTTTGGTATAAACTTATGTATTCCCATTAATGTTGTTAAAATCTTATGATTTATGATACGATTTGAATCTTATGTCTGAAAATCCTTTTTTGCAAAAATCTTATATTTCTTGTTTGAATCCTGCAATTTGATTCATAAATCTTATGATTCCTATGATTTACTGCAATTCAGATAAACTTAATTAGGAATGAGTTTCTACTTTGGCATTTGTTTGTTTATATTTAGTTTTGTCAAGGGAGACTTGTTTTAAAGCCCCTTGAAAACAGATAATTTCTTGAGTAGTTTGCTAAAGCCTTAGGCGATTAAATCAGTCTTCTAGAGTAGTGGATTAATCTTGCTCATCCAAGGATGTACCAGAATTTTCAAATTCCAGATTTTGATGCTTATGATAATCAAATTAAACTGGTCTTTCATTGAATGGTCAGTCTCTTTGAATGGTGAGTCCTGTATACTTGAATGTGTGGTATATATGCAGCACTGATGATGATTATGATTGTATTACTAAAAAGGTCTCAGCCAAGTGTGGGTCTTAATCCTCTGTATATACAGCTTGTCCTAAGTTCAGTCTTTATATGTAGTCAAAAAAGCACAATCCGTCCGATATAAGAAATACTGATATATAGTAAAAGAAAGTATACTCATGGGTATTCTGTACTGGGTCACTTTTCTTGAAAACCAATTCTTATTGAAAGTTATAACCCTTTTTTAAGATCTAGTTTAATTCAAAGGATGAGAAGTTCTGACAAATTTTGCATCTCAATTAAATGGGGTTTTTAAGCTTATTTTATTGATTGGCTCAAACTCAAACTGGGCAGCAGTAACATTTATCCTATTAGGTTGATATTCTGTTATTCACCTCCACAATGTCATTCTCTTTCTCTGTAGGAGCAATTTAACATTAATATTGTTAAGAGAATGGAAATGATGGAGAAGGTGTTGATGAGAATGGTGGAGATGGGGGTCCGTGGGCAGTGGTGGAGGCAACATTGGGATGGTAGTAGTAGCTGATATCTTGGTATGCCATTTGGGTGGTTAAGTTTAACAAAATAATCCTAGGAGGTCATTCTAATGGTTGAGATTGGAGGAAATGGTGAAGATAAGTGGACCAATGGAATAATGAATAAACTAGTGGAGAAAGTAGTTGTCTAGAGAGAATTCAGATGTAGTAGTGATGTTTGATTTCATTTAATGGCAGAACTTCTATGTTTTGTCAACACTATTGGCTGAATAGAGAAAAGAACAAGAATAATCTTAGAGGTGTCAAGAATAATCGACCCCCACCACAAAGAGTCTCTTATATATTAAAAAATATGTACAATTACAAGAATGCCCAAATAGGGCTGAAAGAGAAGAGAAGAATAAGATGTATAAGTAATATACAACAGGAGCTATACTAATAAGATACATCAAGTTACAGAGTCTCCATACTCCCTCTCAAATTGATGCCTAGACATAAGCATCAGTTTGCCTATAAGAAAGAGGTGTCGAACTCTAGTCATAGCTTTGGTGAAGATATCAGTAATCTGCATATCCGAGGCTACATGAGGAAGCGATATAGATCCAGTAGTGAAAAGATCTTGGATAAAGTGGCAGTCCACCTCAATGTGCTTGGTCCTCTCATGGAAGACAGGGTTAGATGCAATCTTGATAACACTCGTATCGTCTACATAGAGAGGACTAGGAGTAGGAAGCTGAATGCCAAAATCCATAAAGAGAGATCGTAACCAAACAATCTCACTACAAATCGAAGATATGGCCCTACACTTTGCTTCAGTGGAAGGCTTGGAGACTGTTGTTTCTTACCCATAAAAACACACCACCCAGAAGTTGACTTACAAGTGTCTAGACAACCAGCCCAATATGCATCAGCATATTGTCACGGGATGACACAATGGGTTGCTGGGCTAGAGGTTTTCTAGATGTTTCTTGAGGCTTCTAGCCAATTCTGCATGTTTTTGGGGTGTTCTGGAGCGCTCTAGGGTGTTTTGGAGTGTTCTCCATGCGTTTAGAAGGGTCTAGATGTTGGTGGAACTCTCTAGAACCTTGTGGAACAATCCGGGTTTGTGTGGAACAACCTAGAGGGGTTGGGAGCAATCTAGACTTCCTCTAGAGTGTTCTTGTATCTTATGGAGAAGGCATCCCCTAGAAGAGTATAGAAGGTAGGATGTTCTAGAGGTGCTTCTAGATGATGCCAAGTGTGCATAGTTCTAGAGAAATCCTTTAAGGAGGTGGAAGTGCCTATAAAAGGGGACCCCCTCTCTCATTTGCATTCAACGAAGCAATCAAGTGTTGTATCCCTCTCTTGAGCAATACAAAGAGTTCCTTTGAGTTCTCCATCAGTCTTTCCTTGTGTGCTTTGTGCCTTTGTTGCCTAAGTGTGTGCCTTAGTGTGAGGGACGAGTTGGTGAGCTACTTGGTCTCAAGAGCCAGGAGAGTGCTCTAAGTAGGGAAGGCTTACTTGTGGAGCAACAACTGCTGCCCAAGTGTCGCACGAGACGCTAGAGGAGTCTAGGTCCGATGAACAGTCCCTGAGAAGTTGTGCTTCTAACATATTGAATGGTGGGATGAACAACAATCATATGAGGCTGACGAGGAGCAGAAACAAATTGACTAACAACCTGAGCAGCATGAAAAATATCAGGCCGAGTCATAGTGAGATAAATGAGGGACCTCACAAGCTGGGCATACAAGGCAGCATTGGGAAGTAATGGACCTTTAGATTTAGATAGCTTAAGATTTAGCTCCATAGGTGTATCAACATGCTTTTCATCATTAAGACCAACATGTTTAACAAGGTCAGAGGCATACTTCTGCTGACAAACAAAATACCCTTGATCACTACGATATAGTTCCAGTCCTAGGAAATAGGTGAGAGGGCCCAAGTCCTTCTTGTGAAAGGAATTATGAAGTAATAGTTTCAATTCACAAATGCCCTCAACATCATTCCCAATCAACAACATGTCATCAACATATAGTAGGAGAGTGGTAATACCCTGAGACCGTCGCGTAACAAAGAGAGAGTGATCAAAATAACTTTGGCTATATCCAACAACAACTACAACATCGCGAAGGCGTTCAAACCATGCCCGGGGAGCTTGTTTTAGACCATATAGAGATTTTTTGAGGTGACATACTAAAGAAGAATCACTACAATATCTAGGAGGAGGTTTCATGTAGGCCGTTTCCTTCAACTGACCATGAAGAAAGGTATTCTTCACATCAAGTTGGCATATGGTCCAAGATTGAGCGGCAGGCACTACTAAAAGAACATGGACTGTGGTGATCTTTGCAACAGGAGAAAAGGTTTCTTCATAGTCAATACCATACTCCTAACTATATCCCTAGGCAACTAAACGTGCCTTGAATCGATCAAGAGATCCATCGGATTTCAACTTGACGTTGTAAACCCAACGACTCCCAACAATGGTTGCATTTGGAAGAGCAGGCACAAGGTCCCAAGTGTCATTCTCATGTAAAGCATGAATCTTTGCATCCATGGCTTCCTTCCAATGAGGGCTACTATTAGCTTCTTGGTAGGAGCGAGGAACATCTATGGAGGATAGGACAATAGACAAAGAGCTATGGTTTAAAGGAAAACCATAGCGGTCAAGAGGTCTAGATATACAAGTAGAATGACGAAGAGGAACAAAAGTGTGAAGAGTGTTTGAAGTAGAGGTATCACTTACAAGAGTAGTGGTAAGATGATGATCTGAATTGGGAGGAAGGAGAGTCACAGGCGCAGGGGTTGGAGCACGTAACCGCTTGCGAGAGAAGACGGGAAGGTCCTTCTCAGCAGAGGAGATGGAGCATCTTGTGAATCAAAGTTTGGCAAAACAGAAACAAATGGTGCAGACAGTCTACCAATTCCAGCAAAAAAGGAAAAAGGAAAACAACATTACATGATATACGAATGTGACAAATAGAGGGATCATAACAAAGAAATCCTTTGTAGTCAGGACTGTAACCCACAAAGGGCACACATGACAGGCTATGTAGACAATTTAGAATGTTCACGAGAGGGAAGATGAACAAAGCACTCACATCCAAAAACATGAAGCATAGATAAATCTGGAGAACGACTAAACAACTTCTAAAAGGGAGACATTACCAAGAACAGAGGAAGGAATATAGTTGATAAAAAACACAGCTGTACTGGCTGCCTCTACCCAAAAAGAAGGTGGAGTATGGGACTTCTACAATAATGTCCTCACAACAGTAAGGATATGTCCATTCATGTGCTTGGCCACACCATTCTATTGAGGAGTATCTGGACAACTTCATTGCACTTGTATTTCATGGTTCTTCAAATAGGATAAAAAATCTCTGTTAGTGTATTCTCCCCCTGAATCCGAATGGAGAATACACACTTGTGATTGAAATTGAACCCATACCATAGCATGAAACAACTTAAATGTTGGAAATACTTCAGATTTGTGGCGAATAAACTATATCCATGTGTACCTGGTACAATCATCAATGAATGACAAAAAATATTTGTATCCAAGTTGAGAAGTGACAGATGCAGTCCAGACATCACTATTGTATAAGCTCGAAGGGAGAGGTAACATGTTCAGATATGTGAGGAAATGGTAAGGTACGACTCTTACTTAAGCAATAGGAAACACAAGATGTATCAAAGGTGTGCAAGGAAGGAACTATATTCTTAATAAGTCCTGAATCAAACAAAAATTTTAATGTTTCAGCATGTATATAATCCAAAAGTTTATGCCATAAGTCCCAAACATTATGACTCAGAAAGGATCTAGAAGTGGAGGAATTGAAATAAACTGATGATGCTGCTGTTTGAAACAGACGACCCAACCTGCGCCCCTTCCCTTTCACCTTCTCAGTGTTCCAGTCCTGAATCAATCATTCATCTTGAGAAAAGATGAGAATGTTACCTTCATCAACTAATTGGCCAACAGAAATCAAATTTGTAGTGAGATTAGGAACAGGAAGGGTCTTGGTAAGAGGGAAAGATGCAGTAGGTGAAAGCTTAAGAGATAGATCACTACTACCAATGATGTTTAACTTTTCACCATTGGTAGTAACAACATGTTTGTGATGGGTTTTAGTAAGGCTACTTGGTTGGTTAGGGTAGGCTCTTGTCATGTGGTTGGTAGTTCTAGAGTCAATGCTCCAAATATGAGAAGGAGAAGCACAATAGCCGGAAAACTCACTAGGTAAGCCAATAGAAGAAAGAGCAGATGTTACCAGTTGTCGAATGTTTTCCTCAACCATAGATGCCAGAGAATCACCTTTAACAAAAGAATAACCATCAATAGTAGATTTCTTACTCCCATGTGCTACAGCAGCAGTGTTAATTCCATAGGTTGATCCTTCCAGTGTTATAGGAATAATATCATCTCTATCAGAGGCCATTTCAGCAAGAAAACAGCAGTCCAGGCACAAGGATATTATAGAAAACCAAATTCAGCAATCAAGAACTCAAGATGACAGTCCAAAAAAGGCAAGTTTTAAGAATGTCGAGTCTAAGGTGGCGTTTGATAAATCTGAAAATTCAGATCTGAAAAGTTAAAAAGATATTAAATGTGTCTGAAATCTGAAAAGAGGCATAGATGCTTTTCTACTTTTCAGAGGATCTGAATCCATAAGTTTGTTTGTGTTGGATCAACCTTTTACCATCTGAAATTTACTGATTTTACTATTTTACCCCTAAAACATACTATTTGGAAATGTTGAATTCAATTTGCACTATCTCATAAAAAGTAATTTTCAACCTCATCAAAATAATATTGAAACAATACAAATAAAAAAATAATAAATTAATAATTACTAATTAACATGCCTTTCGTCATATTGTAGATATCCATTTCACGATTCCATTTTACCCGGTGTTCTCTTGATCTGCCAGTTACCAGGGAATCAGCAAAGTAGATGCAATTACCTCTGCAACTTCAAAAAGGCAATTCCGACGGCCACAGAGACAAACAGTAATCCTCACCTCTCAACAAAACTTGGTTGCAGAGGTCTTCTACTTCCACCCACCTCCGACTCCCAAAATCCATTCCGTACACTTCAAACTTTCTTGTTTTGAAAAGTATACTAACTGGGTCATAAGGTCGATATTGTTTTACCATTAACAGCTCTCGTAATGATTCAACCAAGAAGTACCTATTCCACTTCATACACAGATCATAATCATAGATGATTTGTTTCTGAACTGGTTCGGATGCAAACTTAACTGCCTTCGTTGTGTCATAGAGGAGAAGTTCTCCATTGTTGGTGAGGGCGTAAAACTGGTCATTGAAATATAAGATACCTTCGTACAATTTTCCATATGAAGTCTCATATGGATTTTCAATGTATGCCCACGCTTTGTCTGTAGGTCCTGTGGAAACCAAACTCTTATTCCTCACAAGAGCATCTATGGAATCCTTGCTATGGCCATACGAGGGTTGAATGACTCGGACACAGCCATGGCAACTACGAAGTCTTCGTTATCAGAATCAGAACAAGGAAATTTGCAGAAAGTTGCTTTCTGTACCCAACAATAGCAGTCATCGACCTTGTTGATCGGTTTCCTGATTTTAGGGTTTATCAGGTCTGGAAGACGGATCTGAACTCTGGTGAGGGTATTGAACAGGTAAGGTTGTTCAATGTCAATGCTATTGACTAGTAGCCAGCTGTGAGCAGATCCAAAACATTGATGACAACTTATAAAAAGATATGGGAAGCTTATAGAGTTTTCCTTTGGGAAGACTGAACAAGTTAAAGGCAGAGGTTTGTCCCTCCTTGCTCACTACCTGTACAAACCAGGGGAGCTGGGAGCATTTCCACTTCAATGGAACAGATCGCCATGAACGGCACACGCAGCGAAGATAGGGGGAGAGAGAGAGGTCTAATGTTTACGTTTTCTGGGTTTGGGGTTATCAGGGGTAACTCGGATCATTTATGAAAAATTATAAGGATATTTTGAACATTGGGCCGGCTCTGAAACGCGTCTAAGCACGTTAAAAGTCGGCCCAGTTTCAGACCCAGTTTAAGAGGTACAACCAAATAAGGGGTGAGGTCTGAAAAGTAGCATTTTCAGATTCAGACCTCTAAAAAGTGTAATCAAACGCCACCTAAAACCTTTCAAATATGAATCTGAAGTCTGAATCAAACAAATGGGAAGCAAGAAAACCCTAGGACGACACCAGATCTAGGGTTATAGGTTAATCGAGTCATCCAATTGAGAGAAAACTGTGATTTACCAACACATCAGGCGTCTTTTTCAAGAACAATGAGGTATCTTGTGTTAATCGAAACAGTCCTTAGAAATCTCCAAAGTAGAAACTGAGTGTAGGGTTAAGAAGAGCTTGAGAGAACCCTTCAATCTGGAGAGAAAAACTCAAATCGCAGGCTGACGTAGAAGGCCTGCAGTCCAAAGATGTTGCAGTCCAAAAAAGGAACTGTATAGTGTTGCTGCCCCAAGAAGAAGATCAGAACTCCTTTGAAAACTTCACCAAATCAGGTGCTGTTTGTAGGTAGAATAGATCAGGTCTAGGTGACACCAGATCTGAAGTCCAAAGCTGTTGTAGTCCGAAAAAGGAAACTGTACAGTGTTGCCGCCCCAAGAAGATCAGAACTCCCTCGAAAACTTCACCAAATCAGATGCTGTTTGTAGGGAAAATAGATCAGGTCTAGGTGACACCAGATATAAAATTTTGGCCTCGAACCAATGTCTCCGAAGAAAGACCTAATGAAATCTCTCCTGCTGGTTGCGCAAAGAAGACTAAACAGACAAGGGTTGACCAAAACAGCCCT
The DNA here is from genome assembly GCF_000365185.1 of Nelumbo nucifera. The sequence continues at coordinate 385,676 of NW_010729128.1, forward strand.
AATACAACAGGATTACTGCTTCTAGTGAAGTTCAAGAGAGAGAGAAAATAGATCAGAGAGCAACCTGCTCTGATACCATGTCAACACTCTTGGCTGAATAGAGAAAAGAACAAGAATACTCTTAGAGGTGTCAAGAATAATCGACCCCCACCGCAAAGAGTCTCTTATATATTAAAAGATATGTACAATTACAAGAATGCCCATATAGGGCTGAAAGAGAAAAGAAGAATAAGATGTATAAGCAATATACAACGGGGACTTACTAATAAGATACATCAAGTTACTGAGTCTCCACATGTTTACCATGTGAAAAATCCAGTGCATCACTTAGACAACCAAAATAATTAATTTAATTTGGTACATCACATTAATGGCTTAAATTAGTTGAAAATTCTGGTACATCACAGTGATTTAAAAGGCGTGCCTCAAGTGCACCTAGGCGCACAGACGAGGCACATTTTAAGGTATGCATCTCGCTAGGTCTTAGGTGCAACATTTTCAAAAGGCACATGCCTGGTGTGCCTTGCACTTCAACCCAGACATGCACCTTTTGAAAATACTAAAACCTTAATAACATATTTTATGTTTTCTGAAATCTGAATATTTTATTCTTGATCTTCTCTCTGTTGTTTGCCACCCATAGCTTGCTGCCCATAAAAGATCTATTATAAGTCATAACTCATAATAAACTATGAAATGATAAACTATAGTCATTTCAAACACTTTTTTTTCTGAATTTTGTACTTAAAGAACCAATAAAAACATCAACAAACAAATACCAATAAAACATAGGATTAAATATATATAGTGAAAGTTGAGTTAAGATCTGAGATTAAGAAGTTCTATGAGATTATAAGGGATGGGAAGAAGGTTGGGTTGGGCCTAACCCGAAGTTGACTTTGGGTTGGGTTAGGGTTCAAGGAATTTAGTTAGGCTTATGGTTAGGGTTGGGTTAGAGTTAGGGTTGGGGGTTTGGAACTTAGGGTTGGGCTAGGGTTGGCCTCAACCCGACCTAACCCAGCCTGACTTGCAGCCCTAATGGATCGATGGATCCCACAAGATTCATATAGTAATATGTTGGATACCTGGAAACCAAGAATAGCTCTAAAAAAAAAACGAAAAAACCAAGTATTGATTTGCACATTACTCTAACAGTTCTGAGACCTAAAGAATCTAATTACAGAATTCAATGTCCACAAGACCCTGCAAGTGGGGTCAGGTATGTGTGTAAATGGGTATCCTTTTTTTTTTTTGATCAGCAATACAGAATTTATTCATTAGATTAAAAAAGCATATACAACAAGAAGTTGTGGGCAGAAAAAGAAGCCCGAAAGAAATATTCCACTAATTGCAAAACAGCCCAGAACATAGATTGTCTTTGAATTCCTTGTTTAGCTAGTCTATCAGCCATGCTGTTAGCTATTTGCTTGAAGCGCCTAAGCTCATTCCTTGGCTTCCATATTACTCCTCCCTTCTTCAACCAGTATACAACAATCTTTGAGTCCCCTTCAATAATCAGCCTGTTAATGCACATTGCTTTAGCTTTTTCAACACCATACACTGCTGCCATCTTTTCTGATCTCATCACATCACCATGCTGAATAGGACCTGAGTACATGGCTAAAATCAGTGTTTTAAAAGGCGTGGGAGGCATATGCCCGGAGGCACCTCCAGGCGAGCCTGAGGCATATGCTAGAGGCGCTGACACCTCTGAGGCATACGCCTTAAGTGCAAGAGGCATGCACATCTGATATAAAAAGACAGAAAAAAAAGAAAAAAGAAAAAAAGGAAAGGAAAGGAAAGGAAAGGAAAGGAAAGGGAAGGGAAGGAAAAAGAAAGAGAAGAAAAAAAAAGAAAAGGAACGAAAAGAAAAGGAAAGGGAAGGGAAGAAAAGATAAGGGGAAAGAAAGTGATTTGCCCCCTGCCCCCTTTTCGATGCAGCCCAATTTGTTTTTTTTGAGTTGGGGGGGTCTTGCTCCACTTCAATAAGAGCCCCCTTTTGAACTAATGCTATGCATCTTTATTCTTCTTAATATAAAAGATTTTTATTAAAAATAAAGAAAAAGTGAGATCCCCCCTTCCTCTTCATCCTCCTCCTAACCCCCCTCCTCTTAAGGAGGTTGTTCGGAATGCTTACGCCTCTTGCAACACCTCACGTCATGCCTCCGCATTTTAAAACATTGGCTAAAATATTGCCATTCTCTTCCCTTATTACCCCACCAAACCTGATGGGCCAGGATTTACCAAACAGCTACCATCAAAATTTAATTTCTTCCATTCAGCAGCCGGAGAGGACCAGACCTCATTTGTTATAGATTTTCTAGATGCAGTGTTAGCAATTGTTCCCCATGACCTGAAGAAATCTTCTTTCTTGAACTCAGCAAACAATTTTAATGTTTTCACCCAATATGCCACCCTTAAAGTTATCACTTTGATTAGAGTTTATTTGCTTCTTTCCTTGTCATAAAAAATCCTTGGATTTCTTTCTTCCTAAATTGTCCAAGACACTGCTGCTCCTGCTCTACTGCACCTTCCCATAATCCTTCATCTTCTTTTAGAGCACCTGAAAGTGTGAGAATTAAAGAATCATTCCAGATTAACAGGAGTCCAGCTGCATCCAAACACAGAGGAAAACTACTCCTAAATATAGTTAGCAAAAGGACAGTAGATTAAAAGATGAAAAGCAGTCAGTAAATGGGTATCCATGAACACCCTCTACTCAGAGATAAAAATACATAAATTTAAATCACCCAGAGTTATGGACAGCTATTCTTTGTCCCATCTCCCATGTTTTATAAGAGATGATCTACTGAAGGAAAAACCTTTTTTTCCCAGTTATGGCCCCTTGTAACATAAATAGGGTAGAGTGAGCCACTCAATTATACTATAACTCCAAGATAGGATGAAGCAATTACTTAAAAGAGTTCAGACTGAGGTACTATGAGAACTCCAAGAAGCAAAAGATAAGGAAACTCTTAAGTGTGTAGCAGTATTTGGAAGGTATGGGAGGCTTTTGCTCTTGAAGTCCATGTAGAGTTGAGGCCTTGAAATGAGATTCTGCTATTACGAGCAGTATTTGGAAGGAAACTCTAGGTGTGTAGCAGTATTTGAACTGCTGCTATCTACGTTGAGAAGTTCCTAAAAGGAAATACTGTTTCATAATTGGGATAAGGCAATGAAGATTACAAGTATATGTATAGTCAATTCCATATACTTGGCATAAGGCTTTGTTGTTGTAAACTTGTGCTAGTTTTTAATTCATCAAAAAAAAAAAAAAAACTTGTGATAGTTTTTAGACACTTGCATAACTTTATTAATTATAACTGGAATTTTGACACCATCATTCAAGACTCAACCATTCAACCTAGTATGGTTAACCTTCTTGTTCACCACAACCACATAAAATGTGTAACTTCAGAACCCATATAGATCTTTTTAGTTATTACTCACTACTAGGTTAGAAAGAACAGATTCTATGCTCCATCTCAACAGTTCTAGGACTAAACTGTGATACCATTTTGACTGAATCCCTGCCATTGAGGAAGAAGTAGAAGGAAGAAGAGGGGTGGAACCCCCTGTTCAATGGACCAGTTAAAACAGGAAAAAAAAAAGAATTTCCTAGAACCTGAGTTTCTGTATTCTATTTTCTTTGTATCACTGTTAATACCATTCTTTTGGTTGTTTGAATACTTATCTTGGGCAGCTGCTTGGTATCATCATGTCATCCTGACTCACCATATTAGGCATCATTCAACCACCATAGAAAGAATCCATAAGTTGTTCTATATCGAAAAATTGACCATACATGCATACTTTTGTCTATTAACAATCAGAAACTGTAAGTAGTTGGGCTTTAACTAGATTCGATGAATTTTTTCTAAATAACTGGTTTATTCTAAATTAATGGATTCCCAATTTGTTTCTCTTATACAGAGATGTTTTTTTTTTTTTTTTTTTTCAAGTATAAAATGATACCGCACAACTCACTACTCACAAGTGCTTTAGACACTCTAGATATGTTAAGCATAATGTGTATGCATGTATAGACGTGTTAGGATTCACATTTGAAGTTTAACTTGGTTTCCATAGTAAACTGACTTGGTAGTGGGACGAGATTATTGCTAGGGTGAATTAGCTTATGATGGTTTTATTCCTTTTTGCCTTTTCTTGTGGTTTCTTAGGTATAGGTTCTAAGAAGATTTCTGCTATGGATCTTGTGAACCTACTTGATATCCATAGGAAGTTTTTGCTGGACATTTTTGCCTTCTTTTTTTCTAATGGGCAGCATAATATATTCTTCCAGTTAATTGAATTGTTGTCTGTTCGTGCCCCTCCTGATGAAGCAAAACTGAAGTTGCTGAAAGAAATAGCAAAAGAACATGGTTCGGCGTGGATCCAGCTGACTCTCCATAACACTTGTCACAGACTTTAGTAGATTACCAGCTTTATCTTATTGAATGGAATATGTCACAGACCATCCATGATCCAAGTGTTCTATTCAATGGGCTAACGATCAGTATTTTAAAATATCAGCGGTTAAATTGGCAAAATAGTGAGTAACAGTTTTTATCTTATTGAAGGAATCATAGAGAAGACATCAGCGGTTATATCTTCTGCCAAGGTAAATTGTATTTGTATCGAAGGAAGTGCCAAACATAAAAAAAAAGTATTGTACTCTACATTTTTCAGAAACAAATTAGTTGAGTTTTTTCTCACATGAACTGGATGTTAATGTTGTAAAAAAGTAATGATTATTAGAGCAAACATGTATTTTCTGACACTTTTGTACTCTAGAAAGAAAACATTACTGTATCTATTTTTTTGGATACAATTATGTTTAACTTTTTTACCAAAGTTAAGGTATTAGAGTAGAAGATAGTTGGAGTATTTAATGATGGACCCACACTTTACACCCATTTCAATCAAACAAGATGAATGCAAAAACGGTTTAAAATGTAAACTGTATTTACATATACATATTTGGGTTTGCGTTGCAACCAAATGCAGCCTTAGGCTCAATTTGAAAGGAGTATAAATACAAATTTATACAGTACAAATACATATAAAATAATACAAAATGCAAGATTTTGTGTTTTACATATTTGCATTTATACTCCTTTCAAACCGAACCTTACATTCTTATGTTTGCTCTCCTTCTAAACGCAGCCTTCGAAAAAGAGCCTGGCTCTTTGGAACTACAATTTGTCTCGTATGGGATATTGGGATGGGTTGATGACGCACCTTTTGGGAACTTAAATTATATGCTTATGCACTTGGTTTCTTAGCAAGGAAATTGAGTTTTTGGTGATTTCTGCACATAGTGAATGTCTCCGCCAAGGCAGATATATTATATATGTAATTGAGTCAATATTTAATATTTTATTTTTGAGAGAATTTGGACTCAAAGTCAATACTATGTTATGTGTTAATTGTTGAGGATTTGGTCTACTTTGGTCTGCTCAACGACACTGCCCGAATTGATAAACCCCCCCTCTTCCAGTGGTTTCCAAAATCACATTTGGAAAGTTTATGGGCAGCTTTTAATGTGCCACATGAAGCACCAAAGCCCCTCTGCTAAGGGTGGAATCACACAGCCTACTCCTGCCAAAAGGCCCATTTGGCTCCATCTTCACATGAAGCACCAAAAAACTTGGCTTCACACAGCCTACGCCAACTAACCCATTGGATTCTCCTTTCATTGGTCTTTTGGCCCTAGGAAAAGCTTGCACACTTGCTATTAATATAATCATAGAGGTATTGAGGTATTGAGGTAGCTTGAAGTGGTTCCATGGTGAAGGTTAGAATTGCCATTGCAACCGATTTAATTGGCGCTACACAGCCGGGCCTTCCATCTGGACAACGTCCTGTTGATTTTGTCCTCAATCTGAGATAAACAGTTTCTTTCTTGCATGAGCCAATCTTTGTTGGAGGCCCAAGTAGTCTCTAATCCCCCTCTTGGTAGAGAACAAAACCCTATTCAAGGACCTCACTTATCAACTAAAGCTTTTAGGTTGAACAATTCTTTGAAATGGTACCAAAGTCAATTTGATCAACTGGTTTAATGTTTAATCTTTATCACCCTTATTATAATTAATTAAATTTCAACATAAGGTATAGGCAGGCTTATGATTGTCTACTTTAAGTTGATGAGTTGTTACACCATGAAGCATGTTGGAGAAAAAAAACTTATTCAAGGACCTCATTTAACAGCTTTAGCTTTTAGGTTGAACGGTTCCTTGAGACCTTGCAATTGAAGTCCAAAGGATGGCCAAAACCAGTTTTCTGACTGAGAGATGTTTGAGATAAAGAATAACTTAGACTTCCTTTGGTTGATCTGTTGACCAGAAGCTAGACAAAAATATTCAAGCAAGTCCTTGATTTGGAGGGCATTATCTAAATCTGCCTAAAAAACATCTGTTGGTAATAAAATTTGCAGCCGACTATAGAAATGTACAAACTGAATAAAAGTCTACATGCCTTACAGGAAAATTGGTTTTCCTTTTCATAGATAGCTACAACTTTATTTAGTTGTTAAAGGGTCATTGGCAACTCTAAATTTTTGAAAGCTGTAGTTTGTGCATTTTCTTTGTTTGTTTATAATATTCCTTCAAACATAATTTAAAAAAAAAAATCATATTTGCAAGAGGACCAATGCACTCCATACACTCTGCACCACTGTTCTGTTGTCGGCTCACTTTTTTTGATGGAAGAAAGCGGCAGCAACACGTCGAGTCGTCGATGTAACGCAGCATGTCGGCCATACCATCTCTCATGTCTCATCTCCCTCCCATGTCCCAATTCTGTAATTTTGTAATGCCAAAAACTGGGTTAAAGCTGCTTCCTTCGCGTATGAGAGCGGTCCCTTTAAATGCTGTTTTTTTTTTTTTTAACTCGTATGAACTATTAAGCCAGAAGTTTCTCTTTCAAAAGCTTAATTATGATCCCAATAATCCCCATGAATGCCTGTGTTGATCTTTGATTCTCTCCCTCTCCCTCTCTCTCACTTCAAATTTTTACATCTCTGGTGTTCAGGATGTTTCAAATTCGAAGGCATAGTATTTCAAGCATGAAGCATTACTGATTCAATCTTTTCTTGCATTGTCTTTTAGGAAATAAAATTAATTATCACTCGAAATGTACAAAGTCATCCAACCTTTCATTTTTAACAAACTTGGAAGGTTGTTATCTTCATTGATGATGCAATTCATTTGCAGTCTGATCGATGTTTATCCGTGGCTGATCTTGTAATTAATTGACGACAGTATTCATTCTGAAGTTATTGACAATGTATTTGGGTAGATTTTCTTTTAGACGAGCCACGTTCCCTTCTTCATAAATACTAGAACCCTACGAATCTTATTAGATGATAACAATCCCTTTGAAAGGGGGAGAGAGAGACAGAGAGAAAAGAGATGGATTTTCTTGCACTAAATTTATATATACATGCCAATATATACGTGGTTGGTTATCTATGACTTTGTCGATTTTCACACACTAAAAGGACTGGTTCAGAAAGAGTGTGCATAGTACGGGGTAGAGGGTTTGTTTTTATTTCAGAAGTTGATATTTCACATCTCTTTGATGGAACTGGAAGAACCCAATTCTCTCTCTCTCTCTAAAGAAGAATCGAATATGTAAAATCAAAACAAAACATTTTTGAGATTTTGTTCCTCGCTTTGGTTGAATTGGTCAATTTACTCATTCTATGAGAAACGTGAAAAGCGAAAAGGAACAAGAACAAAATTGGGTCTTCAAAGTCGGCAAGAGGTTACTCTTTACTACGAAACAAGTGGAAGATAGCCCGCCCAGCCCGGTATATAACGCAGGTGTTTTTCCTTTTCTTTTTCTTATGGATAGCAGTGGATTTTGGTGGATAGCACGTAATAAATTAAGGAACTTACAGGTCCATATATATTCGTTATATTGCCTTGGGTTCTGCTCAAATCATAAAAATTAAATTCAAATACCATATATATATATATATATGGTTAATGCTTAATAACAAAATGCAAGTTCTATTATAAATTCAATTAACAAGAATCAAAAAGCCAAACTATAGAATTATTGAATATTTGAATCTAACAACATAATGGATGTAAAATTTTAATATATTATGTGTAAAAACAAAAAATAAAAAGACAGTCAACATGCATAGTAGAAATGTACAAGCACTAATGTAAGGAATCAGATGGGTTGGAGACAAAATCATATGCACCAAGAAATTTATCATGAGTGAACACCAATGGTCCACTGGTGCAAGGTGTAGGTCCTATGTACAAAACAGTGACATATTTATTTATGATAAGTTGCCCAGCCTAGTGTGCATGATTTTGTCCCTAACCAATTTCGACTCTTTAGAGGAAGTATGCATGCATCCATCCATCCTTCATTTACAAAAGGGCAATAATTTGAAACCTTCTAGGGGAAAAACTCTAACTATTTGTCCAAACAGCCAAAGATTTTACCTTCTATGCATCCCCTTCAACTGTGCAATACGCATTAATAATAATAATAAATGCAATTAATCCATAATCCCCACAAATCCATTAGGCAGATACAACAGGTCCCAAGGATAATTTTCTTCTAACCTTAACTTTGGAGATTGACCCCTATTGGCTAACCAGTCCTTAATCACAAGTAGGAGAAAAAATAATTTTTATGCCCCCTCTTGATGTCAAAATTACCATCTTAGCATCTCCTTTAAATCATATTGCTTGTCCATCCCAGCTTCTCTGCGAGCCATGAGCTAGCACCCTAGCACCATTTCTCTTTCTGCTATGACTATTGATGCACGTATGAACGATTCTTTCTACTATCACCTCCAGAACTTTTCCATTGCAATCCCTAACAATACACTCTAAGGGCTTGTTTGTTTCTTCGTAACTCTCATCTCTTAAAGTGTAATCATACAAGTTTTTTTTTTCCAATGATACCCTCAAAAAGACAAACAAAAACTCTAATATATGAGGTCAAAATGGATATTTGATAATTTTCAGAATTCAAAACAACATTCTCTGCATTCAGAGTTTAGAGGAAAGAACAGTTCACCAATACCAATATACCTCTCAATGTAATTATTACACTTTTAGATATTAGATTTCAAAGTAAATGAACAAGCCCTAAGACTATTATACAATCCTGGGTTATTTCTTAAAGCATAAGATTATTGTTTTCTTTTGCCATTTTAATTCTTTTCTTAGATCAATAATTATTTTTTCTTTTATGGTGGGTGAAAAAATTATCGAAAAATTGAATTCTTGGATGAAAAACTTGTCAGCATGTTTTCCCATGTTGGGGTATTTCAAATTAAAGTTCTTTCTTATATTCATTTGTAAAAGAAAAAGGAAAAAATGACAAGTAATCCCCTCCTAGAGTAATGGTTAAGTTTGGTTCTCAAAATTCAAAAATAGTAGGTTCAAGTTTTCTAAAGAGCATTTTTTTAGAACTTTTTAAATTGATTGGCTTTTTTGAAGCCTAATTAATTATTGGTTTGAAGACTTGTAACTAGAGCAACTATTGAAATTTAATTTCATTAAAAATACGTATGGTTGAGAATTTTTGAAATTAATTGTTTTATGATTGTAATTGTTGCAAGCATTGAAGTTTACCTTCTTAAAAATACATTTTTTTTGAAACAGCCCTTAGGCTAAGTTCATTGCACCAAATCTTCTTACAGTACAGGAATAAGAAAGTCAGGAGGTAAAGACCAAGTAGTGATCCTACACACATGACAAGCAAATTTTGCAATTACATGGGCAGCCCTATTACCTGTACGAGGGATAAAAGAGATTAAAACATAATGAAATTCTTGCAAAAGATTCCTGCAATCAGCAATAATTGTGTGAAATCGCCAAGGGATGACTCGAGAGGCATCCAATAGGATATTTGTTATCTTTTGCGCATCTCCTTCAATGTGAATATGAGAGAGGTGGAGTTCTTCGCCATTTGGAGTCCAGATCTGAAAGCTCGCACCTCAATAATGTCAGGATTCATCATTTCCATGCAAATGGCTTTACTAAACACAAAACTAACTTCCAGTGTGATCTCTCAAGATAATGCCAAGCCCGGAAAAATAATCTGTATTTGCACCATCGATATTAGTCTTTAAGAATGGATTAGAGGGAGGAGACCATCTAAAATGGTTGCTAACCATTTGGTTTTCTGAGAGGCGAGAATGCTCTCCCTCCCTTTTTGTGAAGCCAGCTCTTCAATCTGTGCATGGGCCGTTGAAATAGTTTCAACTGGGTTGAAAGCTTTATTCTCTATTGTCTTGTTGTATCTACTCTTCCAACAGTGCTAGAGGATTATAGCAAATTTATTGAAAAGACCAAGATCATCCATTGGATTATCTCTACTCTGTTCCCACCAAAAGGACATCCAATCGAGAAGAGATCAGTCTGGTTTTTCCTCTATGCGCATGGCTAAGCAAGATCCAAACCAAACCGGTCTTACAACTTGGCAATGGATAAATACATGATATGCATCCTCTCCCACAGAAAGACACAAAGGACAAGATCTGTCAATTTTCTTAGAGATTTTGGCTAAGGACGCTTTTAAAGGTAAAATGCCTTTAAGACAACGCCATAGATTCAAGGAAAAGTCTTTCCAAGAGATGCCGTTGCAAGCAATATATATGACTTGAGGAGGTTTCAGCTACTTCATTGTTAAAAAGCTTTTAAGCAGATGCACAAGTGAAACGGAAATGTGGCGTAAATTTCCATATCACTCGATGTTGTAGAAATTGCGCATTAGAAGGAAGCTCAATACTAAGAATCTGAGAAGCGGTAGTGGGCTCGAAATTTGAATAGATGAACTGAGAATTCTGAGAATTCTAGGTACCATTAATAGAGTTAAGTAAGGACGCCACCTTATCTGTAAAGCCAGATCTTGGGTTTGGTAAAAGAGCATTTGAAATCCAAGGATCTCCATAGATGCTTGTATTCCACCAATTAAAGATAATGTTGTAGGTGCCTCTTAATAAGACCTCCCTTGAATCTAGCACACTCTTCCAAATTGTAGAATTAGAACTCCTTTTTTTCACAGTCCAAAAGGTTTCATCATTACTTAGATCTCGTTCAGTTAAGAATCTCCATGAGATTTTTATAATTAGTATTCTATTTTTAATCAGTAAATCATGGAAATCCAATCCTCTTTGTTTCTTTGCTCTCAAGAATTTATTCCAGCTTTATAAATGATGAGGGCAGATTTGGCCCTCCAATGACATCATGACACATGGCATCTTGAAAAGCTAGTTGATACAGAGTTACCACCTAAGCAACGACTTGGAGTCCCAGATCGAGGTTTCTCTTCGCCTAGACCTGGCGACCTGCCTTTATCGCCAACCTGGCGACCTCGACCACAACTTAGGTTGGCTAGAAGCACCTCGTCCAAGGCCGACCTACAGCACCTCATCACTGGCCGAAGTGACCTCGACGCGAGGAGCAACCTCCCCCGAAGGCGTGTCAGCTTGACTGAGGTCTAGGTGGCGACTTGCGAGACGTGCTCGCCGACAAATTCGGCATGCATATCCCGACACTCCCACAATTCTTAGAAGTTGGCCCGTGTACCAAACGTTCCGGAAGGTGGTCAACATGCATGATGTTTACCTCCGAGGATTTCGGACCGGTTAGGCACAACCTCCCAAAAAATCTTGGATGCGGTGCGTGAGGCCCACACTGAACAATGCCTATATAAAGGCACCAACCCCAAAGACCCTGATGGAGAGGAGGAAAAAGAGAGGTACGCATGATTACTCTACTCTCTAGCACTCAAGCTCTCAAGTATTCAGTTCGTACTTACAACATACTGACTTAAGCATCGGAACGACTTCGCCGGATTAGCTACCCCGAATTCTCTAATAAATCGTTTTGCAGATCGATCCAGCTCGCCATCCACCTGAAGTCTGAATCGCCCTCCAGTTAGGAATAGTCAGATCACACCCCATCAGTAAATAAATATAAAACCCATTTGAATTAAACCCCTACCCAAAATCACGTGCCATAACATTTAATTGGGTGCAGATTCCTTGGGGGAGGGGGTTAGTTGCCATGAAATAAGTGGGGATAACATTGATAGTAGATTTAATCAAAACTTCCCTACCAGTATGAGATAAGCAATTTGACTTCCAAGGTTTCAACTGGTTCTTACATTTTTCCAGAACGTAGTGCCAAGTATTGGTTTTATTTCCTTGGATGAAAAGAGGAGAGCCGAGATAGAATTCCTTATTTTTAATAACAGTAACTCGCAAGCAATTAGCGATTTCAAATCTCAGTCTTGTATGGACATTGGAGCTGAAGTGAATTGAGGACTTAGTCGAATTAACTTGTTGACCCGAGTAACTAGTGAACTCAGCTCAGCAATGGTGTTTTTGATTGCATTGATCTCATTGTTGGAACTTCTCCCCATAATAAGAATATCATCTGCAAAGAGTGAGTGGTTAATTCTTGGGCAGTTCCTAGCAACTTTAAAGCCACGTAGAATTGCAGTCTCCATCTTGAGAATAGGTCCATATAGAGAATAAAAAGATACGGTGAGAGCGGAGCGGACATGCTTGCTGAAGACCTCTTTCCGGCTTGAAGCTACTCCCTAAATTTCCATTCAAAAGAATTGAGTATGTAGCTGCAATGATGCAAGCTCCGACTAAATCACAGAATTTATTTATTGAAAATGGAAGTAGAAAGCTACCATTTCTTCCTTTCATTTTCCTCAGAGTGAACAATTTCAGGAGAGAAAACATTCTGGAAAGGTGTAATCAATGGATCTCAAGTATAGTATGGTCTTCCAAGTGCAAGGATCTTAGTGATGACTTCATAGGGAACATTGGTAAGACCGATGGGCCGAAGATCACTGATTACTTTGACATTCCCTCATTCCCAATATTCAAATCCTAGAGACATGTCAATATATTGTTTTTTATTTGAAAGACACGAAGGGGCCCACATAATGGCACCTTTTGGGTCCATTTAGAGGCTGATCATTGTTGATTCTTGCTTTCTTAATCACAATGACAGATCTCCAATATGTGGGCTTTTGTCTTCACCACTTCCATCATACCACTACCAACAACAAGAATGCTAACAGCAAACTGGCACTGTCATTCTTCTGATTTCTGAGTGCTTGATACAAATGGTTGAACCTCCCTTTCGCTCTCGCTCTAGAGTGTTTCTCACAAATAACTTAATAGACAACCGACAGTCAGGGAAAGAGAGAGAACAGTGAAAAAAAGTAGTCTAAAAAGTTTCATATACCAAGAACCTGCATTATTACTTCATTAGGTGGGGTTCTTGATCAATTAATAACCAGCTTTTATTGAGCCTTTCCTAGCCTTGATTTTCTTTTCCATCAAGGGGTGTTCAGATAATATGGTTTATTCTGTTTGTCTCTTCTTAGCTTGTATTTTGTCCTACTCCATATCATATCAACTAAGAAAGGGAACCCATTTCCCGACCATATTGTTTTTTTTTTCCTTATTGAGGGAATAAAATCTTTGAGGATCGGATCCCCCCATAATCAAATCTCTTCTTTCATAACATGCTAAAAAAAAACTGTTTTGAACTTTCTGTGAATATATATATATCCCTTAAGTTGTGAACTTGTTCCCTACTAAATTCTTAGCTAATGTCCGCACTAATTCTTGTTTAATATGGGGTACTCTGATTTCTAACATTGTAAGGGGAAAATTGAACAAAAGACCTCATCTGTGGCATGATTGAAGAAAATTAAGAAAGATAGCTTTTGATGATCATCCATGTTATATCATTATTACAATTTTTTTTGTTTTTATTTTTTTTTTTATTTGCTTGCAAGAAAATTTCCAAGAACGAAAGAGAAAAAAGTATCACTAGTTCTATCCATATAGAAAATCATTTTTTCATGGTACCAATACCACAAAAGCACAACAATTTGCCCTCACTATCCCCATTAATCCAACCCTCAATTTGTCTAGAAAAATAATTCAAAGTTATATTTTCATTATCCCCCAACCAAACCATGTAGTAAATTATCATTCTTCTCAAGATCTGGTCATGATCAGAGCTGTAACAGGTGAAGCAATGAAAACGCCAAGAAAGGAATTTATTCAGGCCATGTATATGTATGTTATTATGTGTAATGTGTAGGGGGCTGGAGCAGTTTCAATATTTGCCTCTCTTCTAAGGCCATGCTTATTTGCTGGTATTTAGCAAGAGTAAGTTGGTCAAACTGATAATTGCCGCTATATTGATTAGGTCCCCCACATCAACTCAAGATATCAGAAAGTATCAATTACTCAGATAACTAATACTTAATACTTTTATACTATAACAATTTATCTGCATGTTAGTACTATTATATGACACTCTCCCAATAATTTATATATTACATTATTATTATTATTATTATTTGAGATGATGAATATATAATTATATTAAAAATATGTCGATTTTTTTAATCTTTTATATTTTTTAATATTTAATTTATGTAATGACAAGTTGACCAATTTCACTGAAACGGTTAAGCAGTTGATCCACTACTTGGACTGAAAAGAAATTTTATTTACAGGAAGGGTTTTATAAGCATTAAACAAAGCATTAGAAGAGAGAAGATTATGTGTATATCAGAATATGTATTTTCTTATTTAAACAAACTAACCTAATAAAATATATATTTTTATACTGGTGGCTTAATTATATATTTATAATAACCGTTTTAGTCATAAAAATCTATATTATTAAAAGGGGTAATATTGTCCCATCAAAGTGTTGGCATTTCCTCATCCCCATAGTATGGAAAAGCTACTTATCCACCTAAGAGATGAATAAATTTTTCATGGACCCCACATAAATTTGAAAAAAAAATATATCTTATTCGATGGGATGGTTCAATTCCCACAAATTTCCTCCTCTCAAAATACAGGTAAATGTAGTTCTCCGTGATCATCTCCTTACTTTTTCTTCTTTTTATGTACTACGTAACAGATCTTGTAAAAATTCGCCCTAATCTAACAATTGAGCACAAAGTTATAGCTTACAATAAACTTTAATGCATAACCCGTGAAGTTACAGGTTCAAACGGTTTTGGTGTATTTCTGGGGTTTAACAAAATTGGATCTGAAAATAAAATTGGTTCGACACTTGGACCATCTGAATCAACTACAAGTTGAAAACATTAGGAAAGGGACAGAGTAAGGGGAACGTGAGATGGAGTGACCTTACCAGTTACGACAGAGAGCCTAAGAGCCTGGGAATCCACGTACGTGAGGTCCATTGGACCCAATAAATAGTAAATAGTGACAGCAAATAAAAGGCTCATTGGTGGGAATATTCAATGTTCAATCCCTGGTCTACATTAAGGATACACCCCACCTTTACCAAAACATCAATATTCCTAGCTGGCATCTTAGCGGTAAAACAAGTAAATAACATAACGACATTATTGTCCACGCTGATTATCTGAAATTATATATATTGTCCAAGCAAAGTATTTGGTAGTTGGTAGGAGCAAATTTCGACCATGGAATTATTTGCACAACTTTATTAATTCAGAGATAAAGAAATAAAGAAGGGCCGAGCCCATTAGTTACGTACGTTGGGCCCAGGCAGCCAGGTCCTGCCGTCCTGGCAATAGAGTTAAGAGATTTTACAGGTGAGTGGCGTGGGTGGATTAATATCTTTCTTTGTGTGTTGTCTTCTCCGACTCTTGTCTGTCCATTGCTACTTTCTTTGCACTTTCTTGTGAGTTGTCTTCTCCGGCTCTTGTTCATGGCTACCTCCTCCGCCATTCTCCTTGTTCCCTGTTTAAGACATTACCTCCTCAACGCTTCCTTGTGAGTTGTCTTCTCCGCCTCTTGTCCATGCCTACCTCCTGTGTTAAAAGGAGAGTAATCCCAAATTTCCAATAATTTATTGCATGAAAGATACCGATTGCTTTCTCTTCGGTTCCTCACAGCTTCCAGTACTGTCCTCTCACCTCACGTTGTAGTTTCCAGTACCGTCCTCTCTATTCTTCCGCCAATCGTCTTTCTCAACTCTCTTCTCTCGAGGATTGTCTTCTTCTCAACCTGATGAAGGGTGATTTGGCACGACTTAACAAGAAGGGGACACGTAGGTATGATCTGATTGAAGGATGACAACTCAGTCAGGCAAGCCCAGTTCACAACATCCAGAATTCGGGTATTCAGCCACCTTGGCCCAAAACCCACCTCGGTAAATTGGCACCTCGACACCCGATATAGTTCGGGACTAAAGAGTCGAAGTTTCAGCTCGGAGCTAATGAGCCGAAGCACCGCATAACCGACTCCAAAGGCCTCCCCAACAGATCCCGAATCTCTTGAGGTCACGATGAGCCAATAGATCCCGAATTTCCTAAGATCACGATAAGAACTCGTCCTGGTTTAGCCTGAATCGAAGGTAGACGGTAAACCTTATCAACGTACTGCTCTCCTTCAAAAATGGAACCAACCTTATCTCCATAGCCCAGAGATCCCGGAGCTCTTCCGTAAGGCCCACGACTACTCCAGTATATAAAGACTTGAAATCTCAAGGCAAAGGTACGCGTGATTATTCTACTCACTAGCACTCAAGCTCTCAAGCATTCAGCTCGCATTCACAACATAAGTATTGACTTAAGCATCGGAGCGACCTCACCGGGTTAGTTACCCCGGGTTATCTGATACATTGTTTTGCAGATCGATCTAGCTCGCCGCCCACTTGGAGTTCAGATCGCCCTCCAGCTAGGAGTAGCTAGATCGCGCACCATTAATTGGCGTCGTCTGTAGGAAACAATTGAAAGGTCATCCCTATCTCTTTGCAGTTTCAAACTTAATCTCAACCTCAATGGCATCCTCCAGCCACACAGGGAAAAGTGTTGAGATGAACGTCATTGGGGGGCAAGCTCAGCAATCAACCTTCCCTTAAACTCCTACGGTGTGTATCGGTCAGTTCACTATTCCGCTCACAGCGTCTGGAGTCCCATCACTGTCCGCACCACCAAGCACCACACAAGTGAGCGTCCCACTTCCACCAATGGCAGGTGCAACTTTCTCTGAGCCATTCGTGGTTCCCCCCAAAATCGGGCATTCCCAGTTTCAAGACCTCGTTTAGTGCGTCCGGGCTATTCAGATCCAGATGCAGCAGGTCCAACAGTTCCAGCAGTACCAGTAGTACTATTTTTACCAGTAGTATCAACACCAGTTCCCTCCACTACAGCTAAACCAACAACTAGTTCCACCTCGGCACCTAGGGCCCCATCAGGGTTAGAACCCGAATCGGCTTGGAACTAGCCAGAACATCATCCGATCTCCCCATCAGGGCGAAGAGACTTCACAAGTACCGATTCCTCTTAGGAGTCAGGTCTCACCCCGTGGGAGGAGAGACAGCCAGCACACTCCTCCAGTCTCGCAAGGAAATCTCAGAAATAGGTCTGAGGATAGTCAGCCCAATCCGCCTCGGTACTCACAACAAGAGAATGACGGCTCGCAAGTAGATAACCAGTTTGGGGTTCGAGGTGCGAACTTGAGACAAGGCCTCTCCGTCCCTCGTGATAGCCAGCCCTAGAATCCCACAAGGAACCAGGATCTACCTCGCGACAGGACTGAAATACTAGACCAAACTGAAGTCAGCAGCACCAACGCCGAGCTAGTGAAGAAGTAGTAGCGGTGACGTCGCAAAACACGCTGCTCCTCGGTCAGGAACAACCCACCAACGAAGCCAGGCCAGCGAGAAGAGCAAACCAAAGGAAAGGAAGAATTGAGTTCGATGGCTACAAAGACCGCGCCTCCACTACTTTTCCGATCATCCCCTCTGTCTCCTGAGCTCTTGGCAACTCCAATGCCAAAAGACTTCAAGATGCCCCCATTAGACAAGTATGGCGGGTCGTTCAACCCCAATGACCTTGTGGATTTTTTCCAGTCTCAGATGCACCTAGCTGGGGCTGATAAGTCTTGCATGTGTGTGGCCTTCTCTACTACGTTCAACGGGGTAGTCTAAACTTTGTACCAAAATCTCGCGTCGGGCTCCATCAAAAGCTGGTCACAGTTCACCGACTTGTTCACTGCACACTTCATCACTAGCAAGAAGTGTTCGAAGTTGCAGAAAAGCCTTTTCAACGTGGTTCAGAGGGAAGGAGAAATGATCAGAAGCTATATCAAGCGCTTCAACAACACCTGCCTGCAGATACCGGACCTCAACCCAACGGTAAGACTCACAACAACAAAGAAAGAAATCACCCACAAGGAGTTTAAGTGGCATGTGGTAGCTAACCAACCAAAGGACATCACCAAATTCCTTAAGTTAGCAGATCAGTTCATCGGTACTGAGGAGAAAATCAATCAGAAGATCGACAACCCACTGCCGGAAAAGAGGAAGAGAGAGAATGAAGGAACGAGCAATGGTGGACAAAAGAGGAAGAAAAGCAAGTCCCCGAGCAGAGGAAGAAACAACTCTAGAAGCCGGTCCCCCTCGCGAACTCGCAAATTAGGTCGGCGCTCCAGGACCCCACCTGTGGAGAGAACAAGCTACATGTCTTTGAACGCTAAGAGAGGAGAGATACTAATGGCCATTAAGGACTCCTCCTTCGTCAAATGGCCTCCCAAGCTAAGGGGAGATCCAGCAACAAGAAACCCAAACCTTTACTGCCATTTTCACTGAGACCATGGGCACAGTATAGAGAATTGCAGGAATATCCGTGACGAGATCGAGGAACTTATCCAACGCAAATACTTGAAGAATTTCATCTTACGAGAAGAGAGGGGACAAACAGATCGGAAGGAAGATCGACAGGGGGACCAGAGGAGGAATGCCCCCAAGACCAGCAGGCAGAATGAGAAACCACTGCGATAGTTGCTAGAGGAAAGACCGATCCATAGGGTAATCAACATGATTACCGGCGGGTCCATCATCGTCGGGTGTACATCAGTAGCTGGGAGGACCTCAGTCCGCGAGCTAGAGAACGAAGAGGAAAACCCACCAAAGCGATCTCGGTTTGAAGAACCGATATACTTCACTGAGGACGATGCACGCGGGATCCAATACCCTCACGATGATGCCCTAATGGTGAAGCTACGAATTAACGACTTCGAGGTAAAGCGCATCCTGGTAGACTCAGACAGCTCGACAGATACACTCTTCAAGGAGAGTTTCGACAAATTACAATTATAGCAGAGCGACCTGAGACCGACAGATACTTCTTTGGTAGGGTTCAGCAGCGAGGAGGTCGGACCTCTTCGTCGTCACAGTACCCGTGAAAGCCAGCACGTGGCCAAACATCGTACGATTTGAGCACACGTTCCTGGTAGTCATGACTCCCTCCCCTTACAACGCCATAGTAGGTCGGCCCATCACGCATGTTCTACGTGCGATAGTATCCACCTACTATTTGGCGATGAAGTTCCCAACTAACCAACTCGAATCACGCAAGTGCTACGTGGCTGCTCTAAAAGGGAAAGCAAAGCTAGCAGAGGATGTCGAGTTCGAGCGACTAGCGGAGTATACCGACGAGCGAGCTGCCCTGACAGAGGAGACGGTCTATATACCGGTCTCTGTTGACGAACCGGCCAAGACTCTCCAGATCGGTGCCTCGATCAACGAACCACTTCGCTCCTAGCTAGTAAGTTTCTTACTTGAAAACTTAGATGTTTTTGATTGCTCCGCGGTAGAAATGCTCGGAATTGATTCAAAAATTATAACTCACAAACTGAATACTGACCCTTTAGTCAGGCTAATGAGGTAGAAGAAGTGCAACCTCGCCCCGAAACATTGGAAGGTAGTCAATCAAGAAGTTGGGAAGCTCCTCGCGGCAAACTTCATCAGGGAAGTCCATTACCCGAGCTGGGTGGCCAACCCAGTTCTGGTGAAAAGAGCCAATGGCAAGTGGCGCATGTGCGTCGATTACACCGACCTGAACAGAGCCTGGCCGAAAGATTGCTTCCCGCTACCCAAGATCGACCGCCTAGTGGATGCGACCTCAGAGCATGAGTTGTTGAGCTTCCTGGATGCCTATTCCGGTTACAACCAGATTAGGATGGATCCTGCTGATGAAGAGAAGACCGCCTTCATAACTGAGCTCGGGTTATACTATTACAAGGTCATGCCCTTCAGATTAAAAAATGTTGGGACAACCTTTCAGTGCCTTGTAAATAAGATTTTTGAGCCGTTAATGGCAATAAAATAGAGTTATGTTGATGACATCGTCGTGAAGACCCAGTTTTTGGATTTTTTGTTGAATGATTTAAAGAGTGTTTTTCAAATTTTACGAAGATATAACATGAAGCTAAATCCAAATAAGTACGTCTTCGGGATCACTTTGGGTAAATTTCTAGGCTATATAGTCAACCGACATGGCATCGAGGCCAACCCAGATAAAATAAAAGTCATTCTAGATATGAGACTACCCCGGAAAATAAAAGAGGTTCAGAGGCTGACTAGTCGGATAGCTGCCCTGAGCCGCTTCATGTCCAAGTCAGTAGATTGGTGCTTACCCTTTTTTAAAGCGATAAAAAAGAGTAAGGACTTTGAATGGACAGAAGAATGCCAACTCACCTTTAACGATCTGAAAAGATACTTAGGTACCACCCCAGTTTTAACTCGACCCGAAGAAGGGGATGTGTTAAAGCTATACCTCTCTACGAGCGACGAGGTGGTTAGTTCGGAACTAATCAAAGAAGTAAATCGGTATGTTAGCAAAGATTTGCAAGATGTAGAAACCAGGTATCCGGAGATCGAGAAATTAGCATACACACTAATCATAGCAGCCCGAAAGCTTCGCTCGTACTTCTAGGCCCACACTATCGTCGTTCTCACCAACAAACCCCTAAGGCTGATTCTACTCAAACCCGAGGTCTCTGAGAGATTGACGAAGTGGTCCATTGAACTGAGCGAATACGATATCCGGTATGAGCCTCAACCAACAATCAAAGCTCAAGTCTTGGCTGATTTTGTAGCTAAATGCACGTTCAGCACAGCGACGGGAGCTTCAACTAGTGTGGCATCAGCTCCGATCAGAGTGGAACCGACCTGGGACGAGAAGCCTTGGATCCTCCACATCGATGGCTCGTCCAACCAGCAGGGAAGCGGTGCAGGACTGATACTGTACGGCCCAAGCGAGGTGAAGTTGGAATATGCTCTCTGGTTTGGATTTGAGGCATCAAACAACGAGTTAGAATACGAAGCATTAGTCGCCGGGTTAACCTTAGCAAGGGAAATGAAGGCAAAGCACCTCATTGTATGAAGCGACTCACAACTAGTGGTTAACCAAGTCACTGGTGAGTACAAAGCCCGTGATCCCGCTATGGCAGCTTACTTGGCCAAAGTCAGAGAGATCTTGCGCAGCTTTGTCTCCTACTTCATTAGACAGATTCTGAGGTCCGAGAATGCTGAGGCCGATGCCTCGTCACGACTATCAAGCATGAGCACCAACACCATGCGAACTACGTACATGGAGAACTTACCTCGGCCCAGCATTCTCGGGGGGGCAGAAGAGGTTGCTCCCATATCACAAGCGGAACCGAGTTAGATTGACCCGCTCGTGAGTTATCTGCTCCACGGGACCCTACTTACAAAGCGTAATGCAGCCTAAAAGGTAGAGCACCAGTCAACTAAATATGTCCTCATAGACGGACAACTGTACAGGAGGTCTTTCACACTCCCTTACCTGCACTGCTTGCAACCCTCAGAAGCTGAGCATGTACTTCGCAACACCCATGAAGGCTTGTGCGGCGGACACTTGGGGGGCAAAGCTCTCGCACAGAAAGTGTTAGGGCAAGGCTATTATTGGCCCACAATGAAGGCAGATGCACTCGAGCTCGTCAAAAAATGTGACAGGTGCTAGAGGCTTGCCAGCATTCACTATCAACCTATAGTCGATTTGAAATACCTCACTAGCCCGTGGCCCTTCGCTTAGTGAGGAATCGACATCCAAGGTCCTTTCCCCCTAGCAACAGGGCAGAGGAGGTTCTTGGTTGTAGCAGTAGATTACTTTACGAAGTGGGTGGAAGCCGAACCCTTGGTAACGATCACAACCTGCAACATACAGAACTTCTTCTGGTAAAGCATAGTATGTCACTTCGGACTACCTCGGGTGTTGATATCTAACAATGGGAAACAGTTCGAAAATATTAAGTTTCAAAACTAGTGTGCCGAAATGGGGATTCAACAAAATTTTACCTCGGTGGCACACTCCCAGGCGAACGGGCAAGTAGAAGTAACTAATAGAGCGATACTTTGTGGATTGAAAGCTCGCTTGGCTCGAGCCAAGGGGTTGTGGGTGGATGAACTGCCCAGTGTCCTTTGGGCCTATCGAACTACTATTAAGACCGCCATAGGTGAAACCCCTTTCAACCTCACGTATGGCACAAAAGCGGTGATCCCAGCAGAAATCGAAGTACCCACATTATGATTGGAGGCTTACAATAAAGAGGTGAATGATGACGAGCTCCGTAACAACCTAGACTTGATAGAGGAGGTACGAGACCTAGCTTACATTTGGACCACAACTTACCAACAAAGAGTAGCTTGGTACTATAACGCTCGGGTCAGAAAATGACACTTCCGCGTCGACGACCTAGTTCTTCGAAAGGTTATGGTACCTGAGCCTGGCATTGGCAAGCTCGGACCGAATTGGGAAGGTACATACTGCGTAAAATGGGTATTTGGGGAAGGCACGTATGAGCTCGAAACTTTAGAAGGAAAGCAGGTACCATGAGCATGGAATATTGATAACCTAAGAAGGTACTACTCATGAACTTACAACCCAAAGGCAAAATTTCCTCAAGTTTATCTGACCAATGAACTGGTCGAAAAAGATGATGGACTGGAGAGAGAATTGCGAGTCACTCCCAGAAGCCTAAGGGCTATGGCGCCGAGCTGTCAGAAGACCTCGGCACTATGACAAGTCCTATTCGCCTCTTCGGCATAGGCAGACAAGTCCTAGTTGCCTCTTTGGCATAGGCAGATGAGTCTTAGTCGCCTATGAGGCATAGACAGCTCGGGTGCAAACCCTACGGTGTCTAATTCACCTCGGCGTACAACAACATAAGGTTAATCCCACATGGAGCTGAGCTCGTTAGCTCGACACTTAGGGATAACTAACACTTAGGCAAATAAGTGACCCAAGCATATACAGTTCGGGTATGTACCCTACGGTGTCTGATCGTCCTAGCATGCAATGACAATTATATCATTCCTACTAGCGTCGAGCTCACCAGCTTGATAGCAACCTACTTAGGAGAAGTCCACTCCTATTTGGTTTAGTTCTCCAGGTCGGGAGTAATCTACACTTAAAAAAAAATTTTGCACAAAGATTGCCAAAACACTTATATTTCATTGATGTAGAACTTCGAGTACAAAAAAAAAAAAACTACTATAATCGAGCTCAGAGGCCCGGGATGTACATTGTATGTAAGGAGGTCCAAGAAAAGAGGCACGACTATACATCCAATCTGCTAGAATCCCCTCCAGCAGGTAGGTCGGTTTCCATATGGTCCTCTTCCACGTCCTCTCAACCTGCCTCTCCTGACGGCTTCGCCTCAAGAACTTCATCGTCGCTTTCCCCTTCGGAGGAGTTGGGTTCCTTGTCAGCCTCCTTCGCCATCTCAGGAGTGACAACCAACATGGAAACAGATCCGAAGTTGAGCTCGGAAAACTTCCGTTGCATCAGCCACTTGCAAAGCTTGAAGCCTGGCCGGTACGAGCTAGATCTGTACTCGACTTAGAGTTCGTGAAACTCCGGGGACTTCTTGAAATCATTGATGGCGCACTCTCTCTCTTGAACCCGCTCCTCTTGGATGGCGGTGTCAAAGATCTCAGTGCACTCCTTGATCATCGCCTCGAGGTTCTCGTTCTCGCGCAAGAGAGCCTCCTTCTCCCCCTTGAGTTTCTCCTTCTCCTCCGTCAGTACGAGGATCAGCTCCTGCTAGCTCCGAGCTCCCTTCTTAGCTCGAAGAACCTCACCCCGAGCTAAATCCAGCTCGCGGTAAAGCTTCCGAGCGTTTTCTTCGGCCTCCCGGGCTCACTTTAAATGGATCTCGGACTGGTAGACGAGCGAATGAATAGCAGAGTTCACTTGACAAATAGAAAGCAGACGTAAGTACTATTAACAAAAGAGTAAGAAAATAAAACAAAGGGGCAGGTTACTCGCCACCATGCAGTACCTAGCCGCTCTTCCTCCGAGCTGACATGTTGGCATGTCAGCCCATTCCGCGACCTCCGCAGGAAACACGACGTCCTTGCTCTTAAGGAGCCCGAGCCGTGGGGTCATTATGCTCTCCTTCGGGAGCAGAGGCTCAGGCACCGAAGTACCCTCGGGCTTGCGAGGCGGGGCTCCCTCGTCCTGGTCCTCGTCCAGGTCAACGACTGGAGGTTGGGGACGGACCTCCTCCTCTAGGAGCTCAGCCGAGATCGGCTCTAGCGCAACGGCCTCAGGTTGGGCGGGAACTGAAGGACCGACCTCCTCCCGGCGAGACCTCTTTCAGGCCTTCCTCTTCTTTCCCCTTTGAACACTTCGTAGAAGGTTTGTTGCATCAACGCCTATCATAGTTGTTGCAAGAGAAAAAGAAAAAAGTTAGTCACGAACTGAAGTAAGTGCAAAATAAGAAAGAAAAAGCAATGCGTGAGCCAAGGTGGAGGCCTACGAGGAGGACTCAGCCCAGCTCGTACAAGCTTCTCCTTAGCCAAGAAATCTTTCATTTCAAGGCTGAGGTCCCTCTAGGAATTAACGACCACCGTTGTCTCAGCATCTAGCCTCACCCCGAGTGAGTCGGGAATGGCCATCCCTCAGGGTTCCGAACAAAAAAGTACCTCCTCTTCCAGGCCGGTACTTTGTTTGGGCTACCGAACAAGACTTTGAACCCAGGGCGGGGGGAAATGTAGTAACTTTGTCGGGTGTCCCTGCACAGGCAAGCAGAGTTCTTCTTGATGGAGCAGATCGAACTAAAGGTGTCTAGGGAAAGAGGTCGGTTATACTCGTGGAACAGAGAGATCGTGCCAACAATGGTTTGGATGGAGTTCGGGTGTAACTGGTCAATGGTAATGTTGAAGAAATTAATAATTTCTATGATGAAAGGGTGGAGCGGGAAGCGCAACCCAGCTACGAGCTGCTCCTCAAAAACTGTGAGCTCGTGGTGACCATGAACCCAAGGGTACTGACCCAAAGGAATACTAAAGGTAAGAGTGTCGGGAAGACGGTAATAGGCTACCAAGGACAATAATCTGTCCGAGGTCATCATGGAAGGGTTGGAGTCATCCGGATCCCGACCCTGAGAAGAAGATGGGACCCCCTCTTTGGAGGTCGGTCCCTCTACCCGAGCTTCAAGTTCCTTAGGCCGAGATGGCCCAACGTTGGGTAAAGGTGTTTCTCCTAAGAGGTGCAAAGAGGAGCTCTCTAGCAAAGAGCTAACCTCACCAGCGGGAGCCGAGGACCGCACCTCGGCACCCTCGGGCTCACTAGAATCACTAAGTAACATATCTATGCTAGCACTAGACAGACTAGATAGGAAAAGGAAAGGGGAACAACTAATGAAAGAAGACGAACTCACCAAAAGGACGACAATGACCTCGGACACAAAGGAAGGAATGGTGAGCTGAAGGACTCCGACGCGACCCCAGGAGAGCGCAATTACAAGATTTTTGGCGAAGGTAATGGGCCCTTCGACCCCCTATTTATAATCCACTGCATCCGGCGATCAACGACTGAGACATGTACGATCTAACGGCTCCCATGAAAACCGACTGCACGCTACCTGAGGACGAAATTGGTTGAGCGCGCTCTTTGGCATCCGCAGAATCTATAAATGGATGCGACCTGGGTCATTTTGTGGTTGAGCCAGATGGTTGAAAAGGCCTGACCAACGGTTTGCCTCCAAATTGACTAGACCTCGCGCCAAATCTACCTAGACTCTTCATGAACTCCCCGCACCGGGCTGGGACCCCTGGCACAAGGAGTGGGGGGCAATTGATGAAGGTTGATTTAGCACGACCTAGCAAGAAGGGGACACGTAGGCGCGATCTGATCGAAGGATGACAACTCAGCTAGGCAAGCCCAGTTCGCAACATTCAGAGTTTGGGTATTCAGCCACCTCGGCCCAAAACCCACCTCGGTGTAATGGCACCTCGACACCCAATCCAGTTCGAGACTAAAGAGTCAAGTTCCAGCTCAGAGCTAATGAGCCAAAGCACCGCATAATCGACTCCAAAGGCCTCCCCAACAGATCCCGAATCTCTTGAGGTCACGATGAGCCAAAAGATCCCGAATTTCCAAAGATCAGTAAGAACTCATCCCGATTCCACCTGAATCGATAAATCTTATCACTAAGTGATGATGCACAATCTGGCCGGTCTTAGCTGTCGATGATCTTGCCTCTGAACTGAGTAACAGGGACCTGAAACGGAAGGAGAAGAGAAGCTCCGGGGAGAACCCG
>NW_010729128.1:425279-465224 GCF_000365185.1 Nelumbo nucifera
AACAAGGAGCTCGGACTAAGTACAACGGTCTGGAGTTTGGGCTCGGTAGTGAGTTTGGACTTGCTTCCGATGTTCGCTTTGGGCGCTCTACTGTCTCGAGCTGCTTGCCTTTGCCACGTGTCGGGCGATCGCGAGGTCGGGCCAAATTTCCCTTCATCACTAAGGTAGACGATAAATCTTATCAGCGTACTACTCTCCTTCAAAAACGAAACCAACCTTATCTCCACAGCCCGGAGATCCCAGAGCTCATTCGTAAGGCCCACGACTACTCCAGTATATAAAGACTCGAAATCTCAAGGCAATGGTACGCGTGATTATTCTACTCACTAGCACTCAAGCTCTCAAGCATTCAGCTCGCATTCACAACATAAGTATTGGCTTAAGCATCAGAGCGACCTCACCGGATTAGTTACCCCGAATTCTCTGATACACTGTTTTGCAAATTGATCCAATTCGCCGCCCACTTAGAATTCGGATCGCCCTCCAGCTAGGAATAACCAAATCGCGCACCATCACAACCTTTGCTCTCAATCCTCTCTCTCCCCTCTGTCTCGTTAATCCTCAATAAACTCATCTACTTGGGTTTTTCCTTTCAATTAAGCATGGCGGGAGATGGGAACTCTCAGCATAGGCAGCTCGATCAAACACCCACATGGGTAGTTGCTGTCGTTTTTAATTCTAGAATTATAGTGGGTTTTCTTCTTTCTTTTTTTTTTTCTCGTGTTTCTCACTTGGGTTTCTGAAGGAAATTAATGGGTACCTTTTATTTTTTACTGG
This sequence comes from Nelumbo nucifera, assembly GCF_000365185.1. The sequence continues at coordinate 426,057 of NW_010729128.1, forward strand.
TTTTCTGATTTGTATCATGAGTTCGAGTTGCATAGATTGGCCTTCTTTTTTTATAATCATTTTTAGTTTTTTTTTTTCTGTTTGGTCTTTTTTTTTTCAATTTTGTCTATATTTACATGGTTTATGCCAAAAAAGAGAGGATTGTTTCCATAAAGAGAAGAAACGGATGTTTTTCTACTTTATAGTTAGTTGAAGGAAGACTGTGTTGGGATTTTCCCTTTGAACTTGTTGAGTTGTGTACTTGCTCTTCTATTTTAGATATTTTTTTTCCTTTGTTTTGTATTGTAGTCTGTTTATTTCCTATCTTGCTTGGTTTCTGACATGTTTTAATTTCCTTGTGTATAAAAATCTTCGGTGTTTCCTTATTCTTCCTTGTTTGTTGTAGAGGAGAAGGAGATTAATTGAAGATTTGTAATCTCTCCTTTCTGCCTTTTGCTCCTTTCATAAATTGACAGAATGTACAAAATTTCTTATTTCCCTGCCTTTTTCAAATTTCAACTCAGTTTTTAGGTGCCAAGTGTTGTTCCACTTTAGTAGCCTTTTACTGGTCATGGTTTCTGTGTTGTTTTGAATTTAGTGGTTTACAAAAAAACGCAAGAGGCTCTTGTTTGATGCTCTTGAGAAGATTAAAACTGGTAAGAATTGCTGTTGAACAGGGGAAGAAAAAAAAAGCTTCTTGACTTGTGATGTTTCTGTTCTTTCTAGAAACTCTGTTTTCCTTTTTCACTTGGACCTGGGTGGTTGGTGGGTTCAAATATTTTAGTTTAATCTCTTGTACATTATTAGTTTAATTTCTTTTTAATACTCCAACGATTAACCCATGGTAAATATTTTTTAAACTTTTTGAATAATGACTTTAAATTGTGAGAGATAATATCTTATCGTTAGCCCCTGCAATGCAACGCAGGGGCATCTCGCTAGTTTTTAACTATTTGAGGATTTTGGAAGGCTGTGTTCTTGAGTTGGATTGGGCAGAGAGGAAATTGAGTTTCTAGCCGACACTCGCGCGGTACGACCACTTGGGTTGGGGCGTTGGGCAGCTCGGTGGGAGACAAAGCGCTGCCAACTTCAATACCACATGTTCCAACTCAATTGTGTGTACGTAACCCAAATAATTCTTCCCAACTCGCCACTTGTTAGGATGTTAGTTGTTATCCACCAAAAGCAAATAGTTAATAATCCCTCCAAAATCACAGATTTTAACTTTTTCAGAGATAAGATTTGAAAGTGTCCGACATGATCAGACAAAACAAGTGAAGTGAGAGGACGAGATCGAGAGATGCCACAAGGCCCACAACCACAAGTCGCCGCCACATGCAAACGGTTGAACGCCCCCCCGCCCTTGTTGGTCCCATCCATCCATCCATCCATCTGCATAATTACATTACATTTCTCCCTTTTCACTGTGTATATACCACTGTTTTCAAAATCGGACCGTAAAAACCGGGAACCAGTTACTTGATCGGTTTTGTTTTCTTTTAAAACCGTTTTTTCCCCAAAACTGTTAATTTTGGTCAGTAAACCGCTGAATTGGCCAGTTAACCATTTGAACCCTTTTTGTCATTTTCTAATTTTTTAATTTTTTTTTGTCAGAACGGACCAATTGTTTGGGTTGAATGGTTAGACCATTAGAATCGATAACTAGACTCCTGACCGGTTCAGTCACCGGTTCATTTTTAAAAACCATGATATATACTATCTAAATATGTTTTAGATTCACTTTTTCCTTTTGGTGGATATATCAGTATGGGGCCCGGCCGGGGGGTTTAAAACTTTAAATCAAACTTGAATTACATTTGATTTTTTTTTTTTTGGTAGATAAAAAGATATTTACCCTTCATTCAGATTGTATCTGATTTTGAGCTTGTGCAGAGAAATGTTTGGCATTGTGTGCCACCTCTGCCTCTAGCAATGCTTCCAGCACAATATCTAATCCAGGTCATGGTTCTATCGTGCTTAACAGCATACTAAGAGTAGCCCGTGGGTTGTTAGAAGAATTAGATGTGCCAAGACATATCAACTTAGATGAAATCTAAAGTTCAATGTATCAGAAACACAAAAAGTATATCAAAAAGTCAATTAAGAGACACGTTGGAATATGCTTTAGATATACATACATATGGTGGAAAATTAAGATACATACAGATGTACTAAGTAATTCATATATATACATTCTAAAAATTCACCAATAACACTAAGGTCTTTTTGTTTTTTCGGTTTCCGAGTAAGTATATTTACTCATATTTTTTTATTTCCCATGTAAATAAAGCAATGACCATTTTAACCATAAAAATCCATTATTATAAGGGGCATTTTTTTTTTTCATTCAAGTGTTGGCAACTTTTCCTTTAGGTGGGAAAGTTATTTATCCACTTAGGCTAGCTGTGTTTGGTTTGAAGGAAAAAGTAGGGAAACCTTTATAAATCTTGTATAAGTTTCCCCACCTTTCCCTACCTTTTCCTTCAAACCAAACATAATCTTAGGAGATGGGTATCACTTATCCGAATAAGTGATACCCAAGAAAATAAACTTTCTCTAGTCCCCACGCTAATCTGAAAAAAGAACATGGAATTCTTGGTCAATGGGATTTTGAATCCCATTGATCAATTTCCCCCCTCTCAAAATCCAAAAAAAAAAAAAAAATGCCCTATGTTGTTCACATGACTATATATAAATAAGACATCTACATATAGACAAATTAATGCTTTGATAGTCTACATCAAGAAATTCGTTACATTGAATTTACTGGGACATATAGGCATCTTGCAATATCATTACTAATAATGCATTAAATAATGTTTTAGTTCTCAATATACTAAAAATCAAGGTTTTTAAAACTGAACTGAATAGGGAATTTTTATGCGGTCAGGTTCCCAAGTCAAATGGTCTGGCCGTCCAGTTTGAATGGATGGCCCATTTTGACAAAAATAAAAACAAAAAAATGGCCAAAAATCATTGTCCAGATCGACAGTTTGACCTTTTAGGTCAGTGAAGCGGTTCACTGACCAAAGTAGCAGATTTTTGCCAAAAGACAGTTTCGAGGTGAAACGGAACCATTCAAGTGGCCAGTTCCTAATTTTTTTGGTCCGATTTTGAAAACACTACTAAAAATTTGAAATATGTTATAATGTTTTCATCATCAACATCATAAATTTTGGCTTCAAAAAAATACATCATATATTCTGATGTTTTTCATCACCAATTAGTATATGTTTAAATTAACCATTTAGCATGTTATTATTTATTTTATATTAAAATTTTAATAGTCAATCTAAATAATATATTAGATTTAGATCAATGATGACAATGGTAGGTTATTCATAAATCCAACTATTCCAAATACAAGTCATATGCAAATGGAACTATTAATATCAAAGAATCAATTATTATATTTTAGTTATTCATTAGTTTTATAAATCACTAAAAAATTGTGACATGTGAACAATTATACGAGTAAAATACATGAATCATCAAAACTTCAAATTCAACCATGTTATTTTAAATATGAGAAAACATTTTTAGATTAAATTTATTTAACTATTAAAAATCAAATACATACATGGTCCATTGATCTTAATATACTAACTAATTACTTTCTACAAAGTACAGGTAAAAATTTTGAAACGCTGCCCTCTTCGACACCACATTCTAACTTAATTTCAACATTTGATTACTATTCCAGTCATAGTGGTTCCAATTTGCAATTTGTTTAGACTTCAGACAAAAGCAAAAGCTAATTAATCCCTCCAAAATAAGAGATTTTAGGTAATGATTAGAAGAGTGTGAAATAATAAACAAAAGCTAATCCCTCCAAAATCAGAGATTTGAAGTAATGATTCGAAGGGTGCGAGATAATTGATTACATGCCCGCAAAGATTGTGGGGGATGGCGGATGGGGACTCCTTTTCTTTTCTTTCTTAAAGCCTTATTAGGCTTATTCCACGGTGCACAGTAACATGAGAATTGGGATATGATCGTTAGAGTGCTCCTCACACCGATCCTACAGTTGTATCTCCTCACATGGAGGCACATCCGCTGTGCATTGAGAATATCTACCGTGAATAATATTCCCAATATATGGTAGGATATGTGTGCGAGGAGCAGATTCAATCTGGCATCTCATTTTGTATTGGAAACATTTCCTATGAATAATACTATATGATTGGTACATGTAGGATAAATGTTTCTAATATATGATTGGTACATGCTGTGGAGATTAGATTGGGCCCACACAGAGGGTACTTCACAAGCGCCCCACATGCATATCTCAACGTGTATTGCGAACATCTCTCGTCATATCAGAGATGTTCTAAATACGCAAGTGGATGGTGCCATGGGTGCTTGTGGGGCACCCTCTATGGGGCGTCAATTTAATCTCCATGCTATGGGGCCAGTGTGAGGAGTTGTAGAGGAGCCGTTGCTGCTAAAATTTGCAGTGATGGCAGTGGAGATGTAGGATGGAATAGGGGAAAAGTTTTTGCGACTGCTATGGGGAAGATGATTAGAAAAAAGAAAAAAAGTTAGGGATATGGAGAGTAATAGGGACGGTAATCTATATACAAAAACGGAAAGGGCCTTTGTTAATAAGACGACGTGGCCTTCTAGGATTGCTGTTCACGTATTTATATTTTGTCCTCTTTCATTTTTCGTCTCAGTCAGTCACGTATGAAAGTATGAAATATTTTTCTTTTTCCACCACACTCCACCGATCAATAGAATAAGCGAAATATCGCAACTTTCCTAAACGACAGCTATCAACACTTGAACAGCACCATCGTTCGTTAAACAATAAGCACCGATACATCCAAAATCAAGCAAACACCGCCATTGATCTTTCACCACTCATTTTTCTTCGCTATCTAATGGTCTTTCGATCTGTGTGCTAATCTCTCGTTAATTGTTCACCGCCAGACACCAAACTGGAACTATTATATAAATCAAAGACTACTAAGCTACGGAAAATATTCAAAAAGGTTTTGTAACCTTTTCTCTGAAGCATTTCCCTCTTCTGGTAAGCTGCTACTAAGATTCTGGGATCTGAGATATGGGAGAAGGCTTCTTCGAGGAAGCAGCAAAGCGGTCTTCTGTGGTTGGATGAGAACTAGAGAGGTGAGAAAACTCAATCATCGTTGTTGTCTATCAAAGAACTGGTGGAGCTCCTAGTGGATCAAATGGAACGATGACTCACATGATGAGTTTTAGAAGCTCATCTGTTTTTGTTCGACTGTCATAGATTCTAAGATAGTTCACTGTAGAAAGCTTGGAATTTTTTCTTTCTTTTTAGGTTAGAAAGGGAAAAGAAACCTGTTAATTGGAGAGTTATATTGTAAGTTCCAAATGGTTGAAGGTGGGAATAGGGAAGACACAAACACACTGGACTCCCCTGTGATTGGTTTTATTCTCCTTTGGATTTTTGTAATTTTGTGCCAGGTTTTCTCTTAATTTTTGCATTTTCGATCGGTATATGCTAAATAATTCATAGGTTTCGTATGTGTCACATGTTATAATTGTTGATTAATATGATACTTAGTTGTGATTTTGTGTGGATCCTGAATTATAAACATGGGGGAGCTCTTCGTACTAATTTAATTCCAGTACTGGGATTAAGATAAGACTCCTAAAACTGAGTTGGGGTAAAAAAATCGGAACGACTTGATCTGGACCCGTTTTGCTTTGTCTAGCATCCCATAAGAGGATCCCCTTTTTTCATTTATGACTTAGGATTTACATAAAATTTTTTAGTAGATAGGAGTTAATCAGCAATGGAAGGTATCCATTTAAACTGTCTGTGCGAATCTCATTAACAAAGAATCAAGTTGGGTAGGGGTGCAAATAGATCGGATTATCATTCAATTCTATTTGGTCAAATTCGGATCATCCCTGTTTCGATCTTTAAATTGGATCAGATATAATAGGATTCGATCAGAAATTGGATCTAATTTGGATTATCCCTATTCGATCTGATATATGTTATATATTTATTTATATAAATATATATATAATATATATTTATGTTATTTATCTATTTATACTGTACTTTTTATGAATTTGTTATATTATTCATTTTTTATAAATAACATGTATATATATATGTTGAAAATAATTAAAAAATACTTATATTTTTCTTTTTTTGTTTATTTAAATTGGTATATTTATTTTTCTTTTAATAATCTATTAATTTTTAAAGAAAAAAAATCAGATTGGATCAAATTCAAAGACCGACCTACCAATAGGATTTGAATTCAGATCGAGGCCTATCAGATTCGATCGGATCTTCAAATCGGATTGGATCCACCATGAACAATGTTGGATCATATTCGGATTACTCTGATTCAAATCTGAGCCGATCCGTTTGCATCTCTAGTGGTGGGTAACCTCCCCTTCTCTATTTTGTATTGAAATAAAAAAAAAAAAGGAAAATTCTCGATTAATACCATGTATTTTGGGCCTAATGCTTCTTTAGTCCTCGAACTTTAAAATACAATAATTCAATATCCAAACTTTCAAAACATACCAATCTAATACCTACCATTAACTAACCGTTAAGTGGCATATGAAAAGATCTACACAAATGTCAGCCGAAACTAAAAATCTTTCGTTTCTTCTTACTGAAAAACAAACTCCCTTCTAAAAGCTTGTTGAGAGCTGAGAGCTAGAGGTTTAAACACTGATGGTGGTTGCAGTTTCTGTGGTGAGGAAGACTTAAATCATGTTTTTAAGATGTGTGAGATGACTAACCAGATTTGGTCTGTCGTAGACCAAAGCATACTAGGCCCCAATGATTCGAATACAGACTTGCTAGCATGGTGGGCCGGAGAATATTCACGAAATCGATTTGAAAAACAAAAGTAATTTGGAGGAGAAGTATGTCTATATCTTTCACAAATATGAGAAAACAGAAATCAGAAAACATTTTCTAATATCGCAGACCCACCCCAAATTGTTTTGGAAAGAGCTCTAAAAAATATGGCTGAGTTTTATGAGTCTTATCAAGATCCAGGGACTTCAAGAGAGAAGAAAAGGTGGAGGGGTATTACTTGGATTCCCCCTGAACCTAGATCCATCAAAATAAACTTTGATGCTTCTTATTGTGTTTGGTGATCACATATTGTATCAAATATTGCTAGCCCTAACCATATATATTGATCATCGATGAATATTGATAGATATGGAATATTAACACTTTCCACATCAACCAGAAAACTAAAACAAAAAAAAAAGAAAAAGTAATAAAATATTAAAATTATTATTTTGAAACAATAATGAAATTCATATTGATCTATGCATATCTTAATCCTTCCATCATTTCCCGATATTTTTCAAATATATCTCGACAGTTTCCAACCATTTTGATTTGTCACATGATCAATCTATTTGCCATGTTAGACAATGAGTGACACATCTTGCAAGGTTTCAAGTGTCCATACGGCAAAACACAAACAAATCACAACAATAAAATCAAAGCTGTTTGATGTATTGTTATGGCCCCACCTTAAATTACATTAGGTGACATATTGGTAGGGCCATTGACTATGTCAATACATCCAAGTCCTTGGTTCTCAGTACTATAACCAAGATTTTAAAAACCAATTTAGAAGTAAAATTGTTCTGAACACTAGTTTTTGGGTTGACGGTTTGATCATCTAATTTGAAGGGATAATCTATTTTGACAAAAAAATTAAAATAAAAAAAATAGATAAAAATTATTGAATGGGTAGAAGGGATCAATGGTTGATAAAAATTGAGGTCGGTTCAATCCAACTACCTGAAATAGCAAAAGGTAAAATTTAAAAGAAAAAAGAAATTTATTTAACAATAACACATAAAATAAGAAAGTTAGGGTTGCAACCGATAATTATTCTTACATGATTTTTCCCCTTTTTGCCCTGTTTGATTGTCACTATTAAATTGGCATTTTTTCCGATTAAGGAAAGAGAAAAAGAAAATATAATAAATACAATTTTTCATATAATCCTTTTTTGGTAAAAAGTTGGGGGTTATGGATTCCCGCATACTACAAACCAACCGTCGACATGGGATGGATGATGAGTTACGCCATTCCCATTAAAAGTCTTAAACGGGTTAAGGTAATCGGGTCCGGGTCAGATTCTCAGAAACAAACAGATGGATCAGCATTGGATGATCGAATCATTTTTTCTCGAAAGCATTAGGCAAAGAAAATCCATTCAACAAAATCAATTATAATCAGTAGGCAAAATCCCTTAAAAGCAGCTTTAATCGTGGATGATGTTGATGCTCAGAATGGCTGAGGATAACATTGTCAATTCGCTCCTAAGCCAAGGTGAAACTGAGGTATCCAAGGTGTTCGGGGTCCGAGGTGTTTAAGGTTCGAGGTGCCCAAGGTTCGAGGAGGCTAAGGTATCTGGGCCGATGTATTCAGGGTCCGAGGACTAATAGGTCAATCCTGCGAAAAGGACAATGTTAGAGGCTCTGGGTGGCAATCTGAGGCAAAGACTCCAACAGTCAAGTTAATATTAAGAGGTGCGGAGTGAACAAGATTCGAGGTATGAACACCCAGACGAGGCCACAAGAAAGAATAGAAGATCTCGAGTGCGAACTAAAGAACTTAAGTTCAAATCCCTTACCTTGAGGGGGTCACCTCCTATTTACACTTGAAGCCGTCTGGAGATAGGTGAACTCGGATGATCGGGATGCAGTCCATATGCGAGGAGTGTGGCTATCGGAGGCCGTTAGGTGACCCCACGCTATTTACTTCCCGAAACCCGCCGAGGTCTGCCTCGTGCACACCCTGATTGGATCTGTTCTGACTTGCGCCAACACGTGTAGGCCCACGATGGGATGGGGCCATCTGCACCTACATCAAACACGTAACATTAAATATAGTAACATATCTTGAGTTACCAATTAAAAAAAATAAGAAAAAAAACGTTGTAAATTTGTATCCAAAAATAGGGTAGTGAAAATATCAAAGTCAACGTATGTAAATAAATAGAGATTGGATTAAAAGGGGAGTTGGGGTCACTATTACTATTATAGCTTGCATTTTTGGTGCGCGTATTCGTCTCCATCCTTTTTCTAAAGAATCTATATATCTACAAAACGATAACCCTTTCTTGTGGTCTATATACCATCGTACTCATCTACAATAGTGTTATAGAGCATTTGAGCAATATTGAAAAGGTGAGAGATGGGCTAAGCTAGCGTCCAACATCTAGCCCAGTTGAAGAGAGAAACGCATTGTCCCTGTGATCTTGCTTTGTGTTTCTAGTGTGTGTGTGTGACTCTGTCTCTGACCTCTGTGTGAGTATGTAGAGAGAGAGAGAGAGAAACCCAAAGTCCGGTGCACCATTCCTTAAGTCTTAACTTCTTCCCGGCATTATTACCCAATGGAACCGTCCCTGAACAGTAACGGTTGTCATGACTACGACATTATCAGGTGGTTCGAAGAGGTGGCAGAAAACGCTGGATTCGTTCAGACCCAGACTCTGCGACGAATTATTGAACTGAATTTTAACACCGAATACCTCAGGAAATGGCTGGGGGATATTAAAGTCCAAGATATGGACTCCACTGCCCTGGAAGCCCTTTACACCTCCTTAGTTCCTCTTGCTTCCCATGCGGATTTAGAGCCTTACATCCAGAGAATTGCAGATGGGGATTCATCTCCAATCCTCACTCAAGAACCCATCTCCCTTCTTTCCCTAAGGTTGGTCGCTCCTCCTCTTCTTCTTTTGTTTTATATTCTGGTCCTGTTTTTGTTGTTATTTATCAGGGGTCCAAGTTTTGAGGATGAAGAATAGATGTCTAACTAACTCTCTGTTTTCTGTTTTATTATCCATTTACTATTTCATTTCTTTTATTTCAAACGTTAAAAGAGAAACTCCAATTTTTCTGTTACAAAGCCTGAAATCGTTTCACACTTTCTTTTCTGCCAATGGTTATTAGTTCGGGAACCACAGAAGGAAGACAAAAGTACGTACCCTTCACTCGACATAGCGCTCAAACTACTCTTCAGATTTTCAGGTTGGCAGCCGCTCACCGATCGAGGTCTGCCTCTGACCTTAATACTCTCTCTCTCTCTCTCTCTCTCTTTTCTGATGCGAAGTGCTCTGTTCAAACTTCATTTTCTTCCTAAAATTTATATTATATTAGCAATAAGAAAAACTCCGTTTCTTTACTTTTTTACTTCAAATGATTTTCTTCTTGCTCCTGCTTGTAATCAATTGGGGTTCACAGCTACACTCGTCTTAGGTCCCAATTCCGTGTTTAATTTCGCAGTTCACTTATCTAGTTTCTCACTCTTCCTCTTCTTCTGATTTGATTATTTGCATCAGGATTTACCCAATAAGAGCAGGAGGGAGGATCCTTGAATTCATTTATAGCAGCAGACAATTCAAAACGAAGGGAGGTTTAACAGCGGGAACAGCAACAACCCACTACTACGAAAGTGAGGAGTTCAAGATAAAACAGAAGAAAACAAAGTCATTTACTTGCAGTCCGAAGGAAATAATTTCAGGTGGAGACTACAAACAATCGACATACTGTCATCTTCTGCTTGGCCTTGTTTTCTGTGATGAGGTGGAGTTCATCACCTCCACATTTGCCTACAGCATAGTGCAGGCATTTACAACCTTCGAAGAGGTATGGAAGGACATATGCAGAGACATCAAAGACGGCACTCTGAGTTCAAGAATCACCGTACCGAGCATGAGAAAAGCTGTGCTGGAGGTTCTCTCTCCGAATCCATCCCTGGCTTTAACGATTGAAAAGAAATGCAATGAGCTAGAATCGTTGGATTGGTTCTCTGTGATTCCCAAGCTATGGCCGAATGCTAAATATGTTTATTCGATAATGACGGGATCGATGCAACCTTATTTGAAGAAACTAAGGCGTTATGCAGGGAATTTACCTCTAGTGAGTGCTGACTATGGATCCACAGAGAGTTGGATTGGGGTTAATGTGGATCCCTCTTTTACTCCAGAGAATGTTACTTTTGCAGTAATACCCACCTTCTCTTACTTCGAATTTATACCTCTTTATAGGCAGAACCAAGAAAGCAATTCAGCCATTGATGATTTTATGGAAGCTGAGCCTGTACCACTCTCTCAAGTTAAGATTGGACAAGAATATGAGGTTGTCCTCACCACTTTTACAGGTCTCTCTCTCTCTCTCTCTCTCTCTCTCTCTCTCTCTCTCTCTCTCTCTCTCTCTCTGTTTGGTTTCCCTCTACTCATAAAGCTTTATGAGTAGTTCCCATGCTTTATGAGTATGGGAACTATGGATTCTTAATTTCTAGTTTCTAGGGTACATGATCAATCCCAGAGCCATCAAATTGTTGGCCCAAGTCTTCTATGGAGACATAGATCAAGAGGGGATATTGGAGGTGTACTTACCTAAATTTATTTGTAGCTACTAGCTAGTTGCTCTTAGCTAGCTTGTTTCACCTAGAGACCTCAAGCTCAAAGGCTCAAACAACCGACAATTTAACAGAGCTGGCGTTCATTGAATGTGGACAGCCTTTGATGCGGAGGGGGAATATTCAAATTAAAGTAAATATCTTGGATCAATCCCATCTGTTTTTTCTCCTTTTTTTTTTTTAATTCATTCATGGTTGTGGATGAATTTGAAACCGAGTTACCATGGGTGTATTTTGTTTTGTGTGAGCAGGCCAGACCAGACCTTCGCTTGCCACTTTTAAATGTCTTGTGTTGCTTTTAATCTTTTCTACTGTTTGGAAAAAGGAAGGGTCACTTTCTTATGTAAGTGCAATGCTTTAACCCGTTGGATCGAATGATCGATCACCTCTTTTAATTAATTTGACTCTTCTATCATTTCAGGTCTCTATAGATACAAGTTGGGAGACGTGGTGGAGGTGGCTGGGTTTTACAAAGGAACCCCCAAACTGAACTTTATTTGCAGAAGAAAGCTAATTCTAACGGTAAACATTGACAAGAATACAGAGAAGGACCTTCAGCTGGTGGTGGAGAGGGGTTCTCAGCTGCTGAGCAAGACAAAGGCTGAGCTAGTGGACTTCACCAGTCATGCCGACGTGAAAAATCAACCAGGGCACTACAAGATTTACTGGGAGATAAAGGGTGAAGTGGAGGAGGATGTGCTGAGGGAGTGCTGCAGGGAGATGGACGCAGCGTTTGTGGATCATGGGTATGTGGTTTCGAGGAGGGCCAATTCAATCGGACCACTAGAACTGTGCATTGTGGAGAGTGGGACATTTAAGAAGATATTGGATCACTTTGTAGGGAATGGAGCAGCACTGAGCCAGTTCAAGACACCCAGGTGCACTAGCAACGAGGTCCTCCTCAGAATTCTCAATGTCTGCACCATTAAAAGGTTCCGCAGCACGGCTTATGGTTATGGGGGGTGATGAATTGATGATGATTGATGAGCAACACCAACCAATTTTACTTATCTAATCAATTATCAGTGGTTTTCTGTTTGTGATTCCATTCCTCAATAATTAAACAGATGGTGATACCGTTTACTGTTTTCAGAATTCTGATGTCCACACTCCACATAACATAACGCCAATAGTTAAATTCCAATTTAAGTTTCATCTGCATGCCAGAGAACAAAAAGCAAAGTGCATGGTGCATGGTGCATGCACCCACATAAATACCCCATTCGACACAGGAGTCAGGACTGGTTAATTTGATTGGTTGATTCATAAAATACGACAATGCTTGCCAATGGCTCTGTCGTCAACATGATTGCAAGCTTTCTGTGATATATCACATAGGCGCCGCTTCAGCATTTCTCCCATTATATGAATACGTTGTGCGTGCCTACTCTATCTTGTCGTTGGATAAGTTTCATTTTAGCACTTTCTCTAACACGTAGGTATTTATTTACTGTTTTAATAATGTGGTGCCTAATAGTGTCTATGGGGTGTTTAGGGTTCCGTCAATCAAACCATAGACAATTTTTGCAAACTGAATTGGTATTATTGGTTTTTCAATTTCTCCAAACTGAAACTGAACTGGTACCACCAGTTAACCGGTCCATTGGTTTCAGTTTTTGACCGGTTTGGTTCTTCGATTTTTTTGTTTTTTATATTTATAATATATATTATATAAATATATGTATAATATAATATTATAAATAATAAATGATATAATATATTATAAAAATTATAAAAATATATAGTATATATAATATATTTATAAATATAATATATGTATATATTTATATATATATAATGCATATATTTATATATAATATATAGAAAATATGTGACATATTTACAATATATATATATATATATATATATATTATTCAGTTTAGTTAACCATCATTTTTTTTCTAGCATAACCGATAACCAAATCGATCATTCAATTTTTCAAAAATACCAAATCGAAACCGAATTAATTAATTCGATCGAGTTTTCATAAACATCCCTAACTAATAAGGCTAAGTATCAATAAACGGATTAATCATTATTTTTCTGACAAATCGTTTTGTCAATAAATGTATACGGTTCCAAACACCGACATACATAATCAGTGAGTGGGCATGGGCATCCTACTCTGCCCCACCACGGATTCTCTTCTGTACCAAAAACGACAGTAGTTATTTATCATTTTATGATATTGTTAGGAGGGAAATCATGTTTGTCCTTCTTGCGCTTGTGTCTTTCTCATCAGTAGCGGTAATGGATATGGTTTTATGGATTTTGTGGTGGTGCCTGCGCCCTGCACATCAGATGATGATGAGACTTCTCAGTGTAGGGTAGGAAACTAAACGACCTGCTAGAATTCTTCTACGTGGCAGTTCTAGCATAAGCCCTTGCCACGTGGTTGAATTAATTAGAAATTTACAAAGATGATGTGGACTAAGAATGAAAATACAGTCAAACACCAGTCTTCCACGTGGCATAAATGGTGGGTTTCAGCAATAGTACTTGCCCAGATCAATTCACAAGTGTAATACATCATCTATTGGAACTCGGATCTCCCGAAAACAAAAGCAGTGCAAACATCCAGTCGGCAGTCGCACATCGGAAATATTTCCAGTGTCATCTATTCTACTGCTATTGGTATGTTTTCGTTGTTAAAATTACTCCTAATAAGCGCCATTGAAGTTGGACAGTGTGGCCCTCCACAACGACTTCGGATACGCTGGCCATCAGAACTCCACAACTCAGTACGTGAAGATGCATTATTCAACGGTCTCTCTCAATATATAGATGTATCCCTTTCTATGAATAATGTATATCAGCATCTATTATGTATATCTATATAAATATATTAAGTTGAAATCTATACTTAAGAAAGTCTTACCAGGAGGGAAATAGAATCTTCCAGTATTTTTTGCCTTTTTTTCATAAAAATTACAGGAGTGCCATTCTCTACCAACTCTCTCTCTTTTACTTTTTTTTTTCTCTCAAATTAGAACAATGCCACTCTCTCCTACCAATTCTCTCTCTCTCTCTTGCTTTTTTTTTTTAAATTATAAGAATGCCACTTTCTCTCCTACCAATTCTCTCTCTCTCTTTCTTACAAATTACGAGAATGCCATCTCTCTCTCTCTCTCTCTCCTTATAAATTATAAGAATGCCGCTCTCTCTCCAACTAAGAGAGACCTCAGCTTGGCATTTTGGCTACCAGGGGACTTGCAATCAAAGGTAGTCGAGTTCGAGCCGAGTGGAGCTCGAACTTCTAAGTTCAAGCTCAAGTCTCTAATTTGAATCGAACTTGAACTAGACAACACTTCGACCACTAAGGGAGACCTCAGTCACTAAGGGAGATCTCGACCTTACAAGAAATACTAAGGACCTAAAACCAAACCAGACCCAATAGGGTCTGTAATTTTAGACTCAAAACCAAACTAATCAGTTTTCAAGACAAGTGGGTTTGACCCAATGGACAGTAGAACCAGTTTCAAACTAATAATAATCAAGACAATATATTAAGAACCAAAATCAACCCAATCGGTTCGGGTCTATCAGGTCGGGCCCGACTCACTAACATCCCTAGGCCATAGGAAATGCAGCACAGACTTTCAAAAGTGGACAGCCAAAGACCAAACATGCTTTGAGAATATCTCCCCATAAAAAAGCATACAAGTATGGAGATATTCCCAATGCGGGGCTGTAAAAGGTTGTGATCATTGAAGCTGATGTCATTTTCTCCATGGAAAAAGTGTTATTCTTACAAAACTAATGAATGGACCATATCCAACTTCATCCACTTGATCAACTATTTTCCGAGTTAATAGCATTGTCGCAAGTATTGAACTTCAATTTTGAATTTTGAGAAGCAAACATAATCGATTTTGTGTAAAAAATCAAAATAAAAATAAAATTTGGAGTAAAGATCTTACATGAATGAGTTTGTTTTCATTCGTTTATGAAATTGCCAAATCAGCAAAAAAATAAAATTTGTTCTTGAACCATAATTTTTTTTCAGTGGAACAAAAACAAAATGGTAATGATTTGAAACCATCAAATTGATGTAACCAAATGAAAATCAATATCTATCTATCTATATCTATATCTATATAAATATATTAAGCTGAAATGTGTATCTTAGGCATGAGGACGAGGGAAATGGAATCTAACAGTATTTTTTGCCTTTTTCTCATATAAATTACAAGAATGCCACTCTCTACCAACTCTCTCTCTCTCTTTTGCTTTTTTCTTTCAAATTACAAGAATGTCATTCTCTCTCCGATTGAGGGAGACCTCAGCTCGGCACCTCGACTGATAGGAGACTTGCAATCAAAGGTAGTCGAGTTCGAGCCGAGCCGAGCTCGAACTTCTGAGCTCAAGCTCAAGTATCTAATTTGAATCAAGCTTGAGCTACAAGACACCTTGACCACTAAGAGTGACCTCGGCTCGGCACCTCGGTCACTAAGGGAGATCTCGGCTCAGCACCTCGACAACTGGGGGAAACCTCAGCTTGGCACCTTATCAACTAAGAGAGACATTAGCTCGACACCTCACCTACTAGGGAAACCTCAGCTCGACACTTCAGCAATTGAGGGAGACCTCAATTTGGCACCTCGGCAATTGAGGGAGACCTCGGCTGCTTAAGAGACCTGCAATCAAAGGTAGCCAAGCTCGAACTTCCAAGATTTTGACTCGAGCTCGAGCTCAAGTCTCTAATTCGAATTGAGCTCGAGCCTGATAGTTTAGCGAGCCCCTGCAACGCAGGGCCCCTTCTGCTAGTATATATATTAAAACGGGAACGGTCTTACTTAAGACAGAAATGGTATCCGCATGTGAACTTTCTTGCATCATGCGAATAAATGAGAAATAAGGTACCGGGGTTGAAATTCACATATTTATGTTTTGTCTTTTTTCGTTTATGGTTTGAATAATGTATGAAGGCTGAAGGTGTGACCTATCAAATACCAAAACTCCTTTGAACCCGGATCAACAAAAGTATACACTTGTTTCCTCTTCACCCCTGATTTGTTACCTGGCATCAACCACTTTGTGCTACTTTGAATACAGAGTTACAATGCTCCTCATTGGAGAACAGTTCCCAAAAACAATTGGCTCCGTCATTTCATGGTTGACTCCGATCCAACCTCATCTTCCTCTCGGGTTTCAGCTTTGTCTCCACCTATAAGCTCCACTCTAATTAATGACTCTATCTGATCACTCGTCAACCGTCTCTTCCTTTCTTGGTTATTGATATCACTAATATCATGATTATTACCGCTGCTACTCTTGTTACTCATCACCAGTGCCCACCTCTCCACAACTATCTCCGCCTCTAGACGATACTTCACCTCAATTCATGATAAAAGAAAATCAAATACGCATTACCCAAGTGTAGAGTGCAGACTAATAATATAAGAAGAACCTGAGAGTGAGGGGCCTAGGCCAGCAGAGGTGAAACCCATTACTCACCTAGAAATGGGTGGTTGTCATCATAGTCATATAGGAAGGTGAAGGTCTAGTAGTCTTTTTGAGGTGAAAGGGGTCTAATGTTGCTGTCCATTTTTTTGGTATCTCTGTCAAGCTAAAGCTATTGAATCAAGATGGAGCCCATCTCCATTGATGGAAAATGGGGTCAAGTGGGGATGGAGATTCTTAACTTCTCTCTCTCTCTCTCTCTCTCTCTCTTCTTGAGTTATGAAAGTGATCAGAATTTAGAAGGGAAGGCTCTCATGGAGTAAACCACCTCTTGGAGGTCCACCATGTAATTTATTAACTGGGTTTAAATATCAGACACCAAAATATTTGTGAAATCATTCATGTCAATGACTGGTATATATGTAGAGGGGGTTTCTACAATTCTACCTTCTCATGGGTTTCCCAATAAAAACGCTTATGAGTTATGATCACTAATGCTCATGTGTGTTTGTGTAGCGAGGGGTCTCTCCTGTTGTCATGCTTTGGTTGGTTTTAATGGTTTGGAATGAAGGCTCAGGTTTAGGAAGTGTATAGAGGGAGGAATCATGAGTCACTCCAAAACCATAACAGCCTCAGGAACCTTGAGCCTCAAATTTCAGAACTAGGTGGTACAACAGAAGGGACTACTGAATGATGAAACTCTCCTTCCATTTGTTTGGATGTGTATTGTTCTTCTTTCTCCTACTACTTCTTAGTCCTCCCCACCATTAATTAATCCAACTCTTTTTCTTTGTTTTATTGTTTATAGGGTGTTCTTTCTTGAGAGCAATTAAAACTAACCAGTTGACAACTACGTTCGCAAAGAAATTAAAAGAAGAAGAAAAAAGATAAAACAATTCCATGAAATTAGTATATACTAGATAATTAATATATAATAATCCTATCAACTTCAAAGTTCGTACTCAGATTTTTACCTGGCCTTCTATTTTATCCCTCACTCTTGTGCTTAGCATGGGTTACTTCGCTAGTTAATTAATAATTAGAATAGCCTTCCGAAGTTCCAACTTTCAAGCTATGAAGTTGATTTCTCTCTACCAACAAGAAAAAGGTTTGAGGTCGATTTCATTAATCAATTCACCCATTCATGGGTCCTTTGACTGGGTCCTCTACTTCTTAAGGACACTTGGCAATTTAGCATTGGTCCTTTCATCCCTCTTAGTGTTGGGAATAATCCCTAAATTTTTCTTTGTGAAAAAATCATAGAGATCTTAACCACAAATATCAAGCATGCAGTAGTAATAAAACAAATAACCAAAAACAGAGCAAGCAACAGTAGTAGACACCAAGTTTTTACATGGAAAACTCCTCAATGTAAGGGTAAAAACCATGGGACCAAAGTCCAAATCATCCACTATCAGCAATAGTAATGGGGCACAATGTTTTTCTATATAGTTACAACTAGATGATGAACATCAAGAAAGCTCTTGGATACTAATAACAGAAAGCATCATTCAGATGGATAACAAACATGAAATCTCTTACAAAATGTGGAATCACAACAATGGAAGCAAGAGGAGATGCTGAAAATGGATTTGTCTTCTTCGTTTTAGCCATTTCCTGTTCTCTAACATTTTCTAGAGATTTGTTAAAGTTGATAGAGTAGAGAGTAGGAGTGAGCTCTCTCCAATTCGTTGGTTAGCCAATGACGTGTTGGATTTCCTTGCAAGCCAATACAAAAAGTCTCTTAATCACTTTCCATTCCTTTCTTTTTGTCTTTTTCTTCTTTTCTTTTCTCTACCTTTATTAGTGGGTCTCACCTCATAAGGAGGGAACCCCAACAATCTCCCCTTCCCGACTTATAAGGAGGGTTGCACCATGCCCAAACCTATAATGCTTCTACAATATTCAAACTTTTCTTTCAGTAAGGCCTTGGTCATCATGTCTGGCCCATTCTTGTCAGTGTGAATATTTCAAGTTGAACTTCCTTTTCTTCAAGAACATTCTGAATCCAGTGATACCTCACACCAATATGTTTGGACTTAGAATGAGAGCTTGAATTCTTACACAAGTGAATGACACTCTAACTATCACAATGAAATGTAAATCTTTCTTGTTTCAAACCAAGTTCATTTAAGAACCTCTATCCACAATATCTCCTTGCAAACCTCTGTGACAGCTATATATTCAGCCTCTATAGTTGACAAGGCTAACCATTTTTGCAACTTGGACTGCCATGACATTGCTCCCCTAGAAGAAATGAACAAGAAACCTGATGTAGACTTTCTAGAGTCAATGCCACCTACCATATCAACATCTGCAAACCATTCAAACATAGGTTTACCACCACCAAAACACAAACATACTTTGGATGTACCTTTTAGATACTTGAGGATCCATTTCACTGTAAGCCAATGCTCTTTGTCTGGATAGGCAAGAAATCTACTAACCACACCAACCGCATGTGTTATGTCTGGCCTAGTACAAACCATAGCATACATGAGACTTCCAATGGCAGAGGCATAGGGAATGTTCTTCATTTCTCCTATTTCTTTCTCATTCTTTGGGCTTTGATCACCAGACAATCTGAAATGATTTGCCAATGGAGTACTAACGGGTTTTTCTTTATCCATGCAAAATCTCTCAAGCACCTTTTCTATATAGCTTTCTTGTGACAACCACAATCTCTTGGATTTCCAATCACGTGAGATTTTCATACCCAAGATTTGTTGGGATGGACCTAAGTCCTTCATGGAGAAAGACTTGCTTAACTTATTCTTTAACCTATCAATTTTTGTCTTATCTTGCCCAACAATCAATATGTCATCAACATATAGCAAAAGAATGACAAAATCATCACTAAAAAAATATTTAGTGAAAACACAATGATCTGAAGTTGTTTTACCATACCCATGCTCTGTCATGAATGATTCAAACTTCCGATACCATTGTCTTGGAGCTTGTTTCAAACCATACAAAATCTTCCTTAACTTGCAAACTATATGTTCTTTTCCTTTGACTTCAAATCCTTCCGGTTGTTCCATGTAGATGTCTTCTTCTCAATTACCATGAAGAAAAGTTGTTTTGACATTTAATTGTTAAACCTCCAAATCCATACTTGTGGCCAAGCCCAATGCAATACGTATTGATGACATTTTTACCACTGGAGAGAAAATTTCATCAAAATTGAGGCCCTTTTTTTATCCAAATCCCTTCATAACCAATGTTGCCTTGTACCTTGGTTGTAAACTCCTATCTTCATGCTTCAACCTGTATACCCATTTGTTCTTGAGTGCCTTTTTACCCTTGGGTAGTTCCACCAAATCATAGATATGATTATTATGCAAAAAGTCCATCTCCTCTTGCATAGCCTTGAACCATTCTTTCTTGTGCTCACTTTCTTGAGCCTCATGATAGCTTTCGGGTTCACCTGCATTTGAAAGCATTATGTACTCATTTGGTGGATATTTTCTCGATGGTTGATTAGATCTTCTTAATTCAGTTGGTGGCTCTTGAGAGGGTTGCTCCCCTTGTTCATCATCACCATCAATATCTCCATTAGGAACATTCTCATTATTTTCTGAGTTCACATTTTCTTGTTGCACATCTCCTCCATCATTTATGTGCACCAAGGGAGGAGATACAGGATCCAAGTCTACAAATTCACCATCATCTACTTGAAGCTTCTCAATCTTTTCAAAGTCTTTAATTGTTTGGTCTCCAAGAAAACACACTACTTGGTTAAGTCATCAAGCTTAGATTGCTCATCCTTGGGTATATACACAAATGCCTTGAAACCAAATACCTTGAGATGATCATAGGAAATATCATTTCTTGTCCATACCCTTTCAGCAACATAACTATTCAAAGAAACTGCAAAAGATAAATTAATCAAGTACACAGTTGTACACATTGCTTCTCCCCAATGACATCTTGGAAATTTTGCTTGTGACAACATGCATCTAACTCTCTCTAGAATGGTGTGTTTCATTCTCTCAGCTACACTATTTTGCTGTGGAGTCTTAGGGACTGATTGTTCATGTTGAATGCCATGGTTTTTATAATAATTCTGAAATTGACCTTCATACTCACCACCATTGTCAGTATGAATACACTTGAGAGGTCTATTTGTCTCTCTTTCAATCATAGCATAAAAAACTTTAAAGATATCTAATACTTGGTCTTTAGATTTCAAAGCATAAGCCCATACTTTTCTACTAGCATCATCTATAAAAGTAACAAAGTAAGATGCACCACCAAGAGTTTTGACTTTCATAGGCCCACAAACATCAGAATGAATTAGTTTTAAAACACGCTTTCTTCTATGAGGATGTGAGCTTTGAAATGAAACTCTATTTTGTTTACCAACTAAGCAATGAATGCAAATATTAAAATGAATACCTTTCATGCCAGTTAACAGATTTTTCTTGGCAAGAATTTGCATTCCCTTCTCGCTCATGTGACACAATCGTCTCTGTCACAATTCTATAGAGACTTCCTTCTCCATGATGTTCATTTCACCTTTGCAAACACGTCTCTGTGTACGGTAAAGAGTGCAACACCTATTGCCTTTTGCTATGACTAGAGACCCCTTGGATAGTCTCCATTTTCCATTGCCGAATTGATTATTAAAGCCTTCTTCATCTAGCTTCCCAGCTGAAATCAGATTCAAGCAAAAATCTGGAACATGTCTGACATCCTTGAGAACTAATTTATAACCTACGCCAGTCTCAAGGTAAATACCACCCATCCCCACAATTTTGGAAGTTCCACTGTTTCCCATTCTCATAACACCAAAATCACCTGTACTATAAGATATGAAATATTCCTTGTGAGGAGTAGCATGATAGGAAGCACCCGCATTAACAATCCAATCTGTCATGACATGCTAAATTAATGCACGACTCTTCACAACCTATGAGAACAATAATATCTCCACTTGTAACTGCAATAGTGTCATTTTCCTCATTTCTTTTACTTTTTTTCCTTTCTTTCTTGTTGTCTCCCTTCAGTTTTTGACACTCACTCTTGTAATGGCCTTATTTCTTGCAATGAAAGCATGTGATGTCTTTCCTTGACTTGGACTTGTCTTGGTTATGTGGACCTCTGCTTTGGCTTCTACCCCATCTCTCTATAAAGAGAGCATATGAATTTGGGTCTATTGATTTTCTTCTAATTTCTTCATTGAGCAAATTACTTCTTACCATGCTTGTTGTCACTATTCCATTGGGTGCAGAGTTATTGAGAGATATCACAAGTGTTTCCCAGCTTTCCGACAATGAACTAAGTAATAATAGAGCTTGAAGCTCATCATCCAACACCGTCTTTATTGAAGCTAATTGATTTACAATATCTTGCATTTGATTCAGGTGTTCGGTGATGAACGTACCTTCCTTGTAATTCAAATTTACAAGCTTTCTAATTAGGAAAGTCTTATTGCCGACAGTTTTCTTTTCATACAATTCTTCCAACTTGTTCCAAAGTGGAATAGTTAAGATTTTATTTTCTACAATGTGATAGACACTATCATCCAACCATTGTCTAATAAAAGCAAATACTTTTAAGTCAAGGAGTTCCCAATCCTCATTTGACATATCTCTCGGCTTACTATTATCACTTCTCATAGGTGCATACAAATCTCTTGAGAGCAACAAATCCTTCATTTTTTATTTCCAGAGTGACCAGTTTCTTCCATTTAATAAGATCATTTTAACTGAGCATCCTTCCATGATTTACACAAGAACCAAGTGCTCTGATACCAATTTGTTGGGAATAATCCTTATATTTTTCCTTGTGAAAAATCACAAAAATCTTAACCACAAATATCAAGTATGCAACAGTAATAAAAAAAACAACCAAAAATAGAGCAAGCAACAGTAGTAGACATCAAGTTTTTATGTGGAAAACTCATCAATGTGAGGGTAAAAACCACGGGACCGAAGTCCAAATCATCCACTATCAACAATAGTAATGGGGTACAATGTTTTTCTCTCTAATTACAACTAGATGATGAACATCAAGAAAGCTCTTGGATACCAATAACAAAAAACATCATTCAGATGGATAACAAACATGAAATCTCTCACCAAAAGTAGAAGCACAACAATGAAAACAAGAGGAGATGCTAAAAATTGATTTGTCTTCTTCATTTTAGCCCTTATAACTCTTTTTCTTCCCAAAAACCCTCTTCTCATAAGGAGGGAACCCCAACACCAACGAGAAAATGAGATACTCTCCTTCTACTTGTCAATTGATCAAATCAAAAATTAGAAAATAACCTAGAAGTGATCATCAAAACTGAAAAATCAAACCATGCCGACGAAATCTTACAAAAAATTCAGTTAATTGAATCAGTCAGTTCGATTTCAATTTGATAAATGAGATACTGTTTATCAAAGTGAGGTAAATGAGATACTGTTTATATGTTACAGCTGATCAGTCCTGAGATAATACGAAACTTGTTAACCGTTGCTGTGTTGTAAATTGGGTTTTAGTTGAATCTGTGTACAGTGTTGTAATTCTCTCTTGTATATTATATATATATATATATATATGAATCGCTTGTATCACATACTAAAAATGGTAACGGGTAGAGATGAGAGGTACGTGTTTTTGTTTTTCACGAGCAATTAATCTCAGCAGCTGATGACTATAATCAAGTATAGATGAGATGACAGTTAAAAGTAGAGAGAGAAAGAGGAGAGGCAAAGTCCAAAAACATGGATCCTAGAGCCAATCAGGAAGGCCGGCTGTCAACTTGCTTGAACAAGTGTGAAGTGTCGACAAGTGACATGATGATACGTGGAGTGATTCATCAACTTGGTGACATCTTTAACATCTTGGACATCTCAGCAGTCTAAGTCATATACGGCAACTCGGGTCACTATCTAGCACCGGGTCCAAGCAGCTTGCCATACTCACCAATCTATCGAGGTGCCATGCAGCCTCTTTCTAGAAGAGGGTCAGTTGTCTTCGATCTCCTCGGGATCATGCCGTAAGTCAATGGACTTTGGATTAGATGGACATGGACAAGTCTTATAAGTTTATGTGGAGTCCATCTTCGGGTGCAGAACAGATTTTGGATTAGACGGGCTGAAGATCTCGAACACGTTTCATGAGGCCTACAATAACTCACTTATATAAAGACATCACCTCCGGCCTCACAAGGTACATGTGATTTAACTCTCATAATTTTCTATTCTAAGCTATCAGTTCTCTCACAAATCTCTCACGCTAACTTAAGCATTGGAGTGCCCACACTAGGTAAGGT
The DNA here is from genome assembly GCF_000365185.1 of Nelumbo nucifera. The sequence goes on from NW_010729128.1 coordinate 450,125, forward strand.
ACCCCAAGACCTCTAATCTCTCTATTTTGCAGTTTGACCCGGCCACATAATAATCCGACATTCAACCTACCTTCCAACAGGAAGCGACCAGATCGTACATCATCATCCACCAAAAAAAGGTTATGCTTGGCCTCTTGGGCCACACTGTAAGCTGCCCTACACATATACAAATTATAAAGCATAGCTGCTTACGCTTTACACAGCAAAGTTAACATCATCCAAATCATTGCATGCATTCAAACACTATTTAAATAGAGATTTCCGTACACCACCATGCCAAAACTACACTTTCAGGGTTTCAACTTTCAACTTTCAACAGTGACTAAATAATTGGATGGAATGCATAATGCTTCTCTGCTTTCTGCTTTCTCCAGTATAAATGACCATCAGCATTGGTTAAGCCAGCCACAGTTGTTACCACAAAAGAACCCTCAGCCCTGTCAAAATTTATTATTGCAATTTTATGAGGCCTTTATATAGGAAGTTAGGATTGTATTCATTTGATCATTGCTTGATATAAACAAGTCAAACCTATTTACTTCTAACAAATTTACATCTCATACAGAATTATTATGTTGAAATCTTAACAACCTGAAACATGAAATGCAAATTGTGTAAACCCTAGGACCCATAATAGGGAATGCATTTACATTTACATATAAGGACCCTCTTTTCAGCACAAGAAAACTTTAAGATAAGAATTTGTAAATAGAAAACTATCCATGGGTTGTTTTTTGGAATTCAAAAAATTATTCTCAAATACTGTGGAAGTAAGAAAGAAATGAATGTTTGTGATTCGTTCCCTATTACTTTACTCATAAAGATCGAGTAAATACTGTAACAAAGTTGGACCTTTATGATAGCTAGCCAAAAGAAAGACCAACAAAAAAAAAATGGAGGACAGCAATTGACCTCTGTGTTCTGGGAAGAGTCCCATACACCATTCTGTCATATGGGTTCCACTTGATTTGTCGGGTAAAACTGTGCACGTTTCAACACTACAGGGTAAGCATTAATATTGAATTAATATGTAATCCAAAAGTTCCCTTTTTCAATTATATATATATATATATATATATATATAGACATGTTGTCATTATTCATTGCACTTGGTGCATGTACATTCAAATAGTGCAAGATTGTATAACCTATAATGCATGCACTCTCACTCTCACTCTCTCTCTCTTAACAAGACCTAATCTCATAAAGTTAGTTTTTGTGTTTTATTAGACAAAATTAGATCATTAAAATAGACAACAGAAGCAAAATCAATGAAAAATTATCAAATATATATGCGCTGCATTTGGTTGCACATAAAGTGATAAAACAAATGATTTCCTTGAAATATTAGAAATATTAGTTTACTACAATTTATATATATCTAATTTTTAGAAATATTAGTTTTCCACAGCCATTTTTAATATAATAAAAAATACCTCTATCGGAATAGGCAATGGGTTTTAGGAAACAATTTGTTTTATTTCATTATTACACGCAATCAAAAGGGAGCCAAAGGGTAGAAAGCTAATGAGAATAAAAGAAAAGAGAGGCAACAGAAGGTACTCCTTAAATACTTGGTGTATGATGTATCAACTATTTCCTAGCATATGATATCATACAACCTACAAAGGCTAAAACCTCATAAAAGCACTGCACATCCTGCTCTTGTTCCTTTTGTGCATGCAAGTTGATAAGATGATTCACTAACTAAAGCCAAATCTTTAGAAAATATCAATGTTTTTAAAATAGAACCGGACCGGAAAAACCTTTGTGCAAATCAGTTCCAATTAACCCCAAAATCACTTTTTTGGCCAAAAATTGTTGATTTGGTCAGTGAATCACTGACCTGGGCAGTTGGACTGTCGAACTGTTCAACTCAAGAATGATTTTTGGCTATTTTTTTGGGTTTTTTAAATTTTTTCTGTTAGAGCGGGTTGTCTGTTAGGACCAGACAGTCAGACCATTCGACCAGGGAACCAGACCCAGAGCAGTTCCCTGTCCGATCTGATTTTAAAAACCTTGGAAAAGACTTATATATATATGGGTAGTAAATAGGCGATCAGCTCAGAGGAAGTAAGAAGTTAGCATAATGCTGAACCCACTTTATCCCCCGAGGCAGACCAGTTTTTCATTGTTAAGGCTCAGTTTGGAAGGAGTACAAAATACAAATTAAATATGTAGAGTGTAAATACCTTGTATTTTGTATGCATTTGTATTGTATTTATACTCTTTCCAAACTAATCCCAAGTGTATTTTCATATGAGGTCATTATATTCCTCTAAAAAAATTAATATTCTGGAGTATTTGTTTATTAATAGTTTTTTTCAATGTAGACCATTTTTTTTTTAATTTTTTGGAGAAGGCAAATTTAGATTTTGGAATCCTATTTTCTTAAAGACTGCATTTGGTTACAGTGCAAATTAAGTGCAAACTAGCTAAGCATAAATTCTAATTTGCTTGTGCTTCAAATTTGACCTTGTCTCATTTATTTGTCGAAAGCAAAAGAGGATATAAAATGTAGTCCCATCTTATATGCAAAAGGGTTATTTGTTTGGGAGTGATAGAAAACAATACGAGTGATCTTTCTTTTATATGAGAGAAATGAAGTAGGAGAAAGGTGGTATAAATTTTGTATCAGCTTTTGAGATGCAAAATTTCTACTGCTAATGAGTGTAAATAATACAAAGAAAAACAAATTTTGTATAAGGTAAGAACGCAAATCATAGTTACATACAAACGGATAGAAAATAATAAAGAAAAACAAGAGAACAGAAGAAAACAAAAAAAAAGGTGGTCCAGTGTCGGTAGTAGGAATATAAAAGGTTTGGGAGGTTTCACATCCACAGAGACGGCAGGAAATTAAAATATGATTCACGAGAGGAAGGCGAAAGGCCGTCCACCTATCCACTACTCCAATCCACAATCAATAAACGGTTTCTGGAGCAAATATGTGGTAACCTCAGTAAATGAATGTGATGTGTCAGCAATCGAGCAATCTCAATCAGAATTGGCCTTTCATGAATGTGATATCATTAATTAATACCTTAACTTTACAAGGCTATATTATATATTATCGGAAATACTCCCTTGAGATTAATGCTTAATGCCCCTAAAATTGATAATACTTATACGACATTGTTTTTTAGTTTAATATGGTACGAGCAATAAGACAGAAGACAAGGCCAATCAGCAGAATTCAGAATATGGGTTGGCCGTGGTAGATATTTATCAGGCGTAAATGTGTCGTCGATTCATATTCCAGACACAGAGAGAGAGAGAGAGTGACTATGTACACCTGTAAGCAGCTCAACCTCTGGAGTCTGGACATGGCGGATTTCAAACTTCAATCAAAGGAGCATCTGGGGAGGATGTAGAGTAGAGTAGAGTAGAGAAAACTGAGAAGGTACGGGCTCTTTGTCTTGGAACTTGGAAGTTGGAACCAAGCGGTTCGACTTCGACAATGTTCTACTTAGGTTCGGTTTTGAAATTGAATATGAACGGTCGGATGGGGGGAACCTAAGAGCATTCATTCCTACTCCTACCCAAGTACCCATGGCCTTGGGTGGGCCAGGTTTTGTTTGGTTTGGATTCCATTACCCGAAGTCATCCGCGTTATATTCAATTTGAAAATTGAAATTTATGGTGGTATTATCAAATCAAACAAACTCTACAGATATTAGCTATCTATCATGAAATTCTTATTTCATATTTGTTTGGATACAGTAGTAGTATAAGCTCCAGAAGCATAGATGATAGAATTCCTAGCGCTTGCGCTTGGCTAATAGCTCTGTCCCTCTTCTGCTTTCTGTTGTTTGCTAATGAAACTTGTTTATCACCAAGAACCAAAAAAAAAAAAAAAAAAATGACAATTCTTTAAATTGTCAATGGAATTAATGCAAGCGGCTTGATATACATATTTATTCACGACCCCTCTTCCGAGTTCCGACATAACAAATCATCGCACCTTCCCCTCAACTTCTAATGCATGTACGGAAGATCTTTCTTGGATGTCATGTTCTTAAAATTTCTACTTTCAGCAGATATGGATTTAGACCATATTTAGTTCACTGTTTTGGATCTCATTCTTTTAATTCTTGTTTATTTTGGATAAAAATGTATAACATTAGTCTTTAGTTACAAAATTCTTACCATGGGTTACATTCTTTTTAGAATGAAAAATCAGCCTATAACACAAAAATTGAAGTAACCTACAGCATAAAAGATAATCATACCCCATCTTACTCATTTTTATTATTTGAAGAAAATATGCTTACAAAATTGCTTCCATAGATGTTTACTAGTGCATTACTGTAGAAGTACCTTTACAAAAGCAATTTTATGAAAGTACTTTTACATAAAAGCACTTTTATAAAAGTACTTTTACGAAAGCATTTTTATAAAAACACTTTTACAGAAGTACTTTTATAAAAGCACTTTTTCAGAAAATACTTTTATAAAAGCACTTTTTCAGAAATACTTTTATAAAAGCACTTTTACGAAAGTACTTTTATTATCAAAGTATTTTTATGAAAGCACTTTTGCAAAAGTATTTTACATAGGACACTTGTCAATCTAAAAAGTGTTTAGTTTGTAGCAATATTTTCTCATTCTACCTATTTTTACCCATTCTTGTAAATTTTAGAATTTCATCTTGAGTACGAATGAAAAAGAATGAGAATTGAACCAAAATGACCTTAATCTCTCACATGATATTTATGGTGGGGTTCGGGCATTATCATTGATTCCATAGCCCGTTGCAAAACCATTGAGTTCTGCTATCTGCTATTCCAAATTAGTTTAGTAACATGACTTTTGACTTTAAGCCATGTACAAATTGATTTTCGAGGGATGGAGGGAGTGGCTTCTTCTTATCTTCAAACACAGCTTTCGGGGGGGGGGGGGGAATGATTCTATAATAATGTTTTTATTTTCAGTTGTGTTTGAAACTGCTACATGCAAAAACAATTTGGTGTTTTATTTGGGAAAAATGCGTTTTTTAAACCATCAAAATAGTCGTTAGAATAAAAACAATTGGAGTACAGATTGTATGATTTATGAAAGATGATAAGAGATCATTAGATGTAGACATGTTTTTTAACATGTTTTTGGTTTCAGACCTAGAAATAAAGAAGACATATACAACCAAGAACATATTTTCCATGTTTTTGTCAATATGGTTTTGATATGTAGGGAAAATCTATGATGCGGAAATGACATGATATGAAAAGAGTTTTACCAATCAAAACCCACTCATGAATTTTGATAAATAATACCTGATTGGCTAACTAGTCGGAAAATTTTCAAATATCATATCTTTCCCATATCATAGTCGAAGCTTTTGTTTTAAGAACTCACAATAAGGAAAACAATCACGTTAGAAACAGTCCCTAGTGTTTTTTCTTTACTACCAAGTACTTTAAAGGTAGTGGCAATTACTCGCTGAACTTTTAGATTCGAACAAAAAAACCCATCTCTAGTAATTTGAGTGATGGAAGTTAATGGAATTCGCAACAAAAAAAAAAAGGTAAAATACAAAAACCTCCCCTAAAGTTTTTGACAATCATAAAAACGTTGCCTATAGTTTCATTTTTAACAAATACCTCCCCTGAACTTTTGAAAAACTCGACAAAAACCTCCCTTCCATCACCTTCCCAAGTGGAAAATGTTAGATAGATGCACTAGCTTTTTCCAAATACCCATTCTACCCTTTTATAAACTATTTTACATACAAAATTACCAAAATAACCCTGTTTTTACTCAACACAAATGTTAGAAGATGACTGTTAGAGGAGGTTTTTGTCAAGCTAAAATAGGGTTACTTCAGTAATTTTGTATGTAAAATAGCTTGTAAAAGGGTAGAATGGGTATTTGAAAAAAAAACTGATGCATCAATCTAACATTTTCTATCTGGGAAGGTGACCGAAGGGAGGTTTTTGTCAAGTTTCTCAAAAGTTCAAGCAAGGTATTTATTAAAATGAAACTATAGGGGAGGTTTTTATGATTGTCAGAAACTTCAGAGACCTTTCTTTGTATTTCTCATCAGTTGTCTCTCATTCTTTTTCGTTGCTTTTGTGCTTTTGTAGGTCAATGCAACAATGGCCAATGACTAACGCAACGATGCTCGTCGCCATCAGTTGTCTCTCATCAGGGGTTTTGTTGCCAATGGAAACCTTTAGTAAGGAAATCCTTGGATCGATCAAGTAGCAGATACCAATATGCAACACTTGTTCAATTTTATGCAATTGAACAAGTATGAAAATATTTTTGCTGAATTTTCTTTTAAAATTTATTTTTCTATGTTTAGTTTGTGCTAATTGTTCGAATGTAGCCGTTGTTGATTTACCAATTTTCTTTGAATTTTTTGCACTTCTTATATTTTTTTCAAATTTTTCCATGTAATTTTTTTCATTTTCATGTTTTCTATAATTTTTATTGTTTTTTTACACTTTCTGTTTTTTTTTTTTTGCAATTTAAACATTTTCCTGTATTTTTTGTTATTCATTTGCAACTTTTTGTATTTTTCCCATCATTTTTGTTGTTTTTATAATTTCTTAGGTTTTTCTTAAATTTTTATTTTTTTCAATTTTTATATTTTTCTGAAACTCTGCATTTTTTCTACAATTTCTATTTTTATGTGAAACGATACTTTCATTTAAATTATTATTATTTTATTTTTTCTATGACATTTTACATGAAATATATTTATCATTTTTAGTGTTTCTAAAGCATTTTTTAACTTTTATTTGAAAATTAATTTTTTGAACTTTTTATTATTTTTTATGTTTTCTTAGTTGAAATATATATTTATATATTTTTGTGCATTTGAAATAAATAATAAGTTAAAAAAGAAGTCCAATTTGGATCAGGGTGAGTCATATGGGTAAGTTAGGGTTAGGGTGGGTTATGACGAAATTCGCATTAGCTGAAAGTTTTGGCTGTTCAGCAGGCCATGGAACCTTATCATAAGGTTCCATGCCAGTATTAAATACACAGGGCCCACATTTTTTATAATAGGGCCCTTGAATTTAATACTGGCAGTAACAGCTAAAGTGTTCAGCTAAACCTTATTTGGTTATGACTCACTAACCTCAATAAATATTTGTGACAAATAAGTTAGAGGATCAATAGAGGTGAGTTGGTACTCAACCCACAACCACCCCACCCATTTGATATTCCTACTTTCAAATAATCGAGACTGCATCCTACAGACGGCGCCCCACAAACAGCCTACATGTATTGGGATCATCTCCCAAAGTTGTTTCAAATACACGGTTGGATATATCCTGTGAGGCGTTTGCAGGGCGGGCGCGGACGTGGATTCCAAATAAACTCTTTCAAAGTTTATCAATTTGCTCTTGAGATATATCCTTGTGAGTTTGACAAACCTCCCAAAGAGTGTGTTGCTCCTTGCTCCTATACAGCACGACCAAGTATACAAGTGCAGTCAATGGTAGGTACCGTAGATTTTACAGGTTACTCGGTCAAAGTTCAGGACATCGAATAAGTGAAAATTTAATAATCAAATGGTGGCACTGACATACATCAATTGTAACATCGGGTAGCCATAATTGAGATACCGACAAAGGAGACAACATGATAAAGAAACATATCTGAACTCAATAATATTAACATCAAGTTACACAATCCTTTCTTATAACTACTCAGAATATAATACATCTGTAAAGCATGCGTCGAATTACTAATCCATCCAACAAATCTGTACGGTAAATGAAAGAGGTAAACAACAAAATGTAATTTTAATAGAAAAAAAAAATGGACTACTTACAATGACATTTCGAAAACCCAACTTCTCATTGCATCAAGAAATATGGATGTAACCCTGATTTACACTTCACAAAACAATTTAAGAATATTCCTTAATAGAAAAAATAAAAATAAACTATGCAGATTCTTTAGAAACTATTCACATATTCTGTGCTGGTTAATGACCTTTCTTCTGTAATACTTCTTTTAGTCTACTGTTAGCCAATACTTCTCTATTCACAGCTCCTCAATTCACCAAGGAAAAATGTCGAAGAACATCTAGATCAACTGCAGGCAATGAAATCTAAACTCTACACAAAATTCAGAATCTTCCTTCTAGGCCCATGTCTTGAGAGAGCTTCTAGCTAAAAAGGAGTCTGTCAGTAAATCCAATAATCACAAAATTGTAGCCAAAAGAGCATCCAATGTTACACCATAAACAGGTAGTTCAAGTCCTCTACTGTAAGGCGACTCTGGCGACTGCCCGTCACATCCTCTCCAAATGCAGATGCCACCATCTCTCTCTTTTTTTGCTGCATAACCCACATATTTTATGAGTGTTGTTGGTCAATTGAGAGAATAGATTAAAGTGAAATTTTCAAGTCAGAACTAGGAGATAATTGGTAAAAATGCAAATTTCCTTATCAAAGATCCATTAAAAGAATGGAAAACAAAGAGGTTCTGTAGCAAGTAAACATAGAACATGAGAACTCAGTACAAGAGGGTTTCTTAGGACTTTGACTAGCACAAGGTTCATAAAATCGTTACGTATTGGCCGATATGGGCCTATACGTGGCCTTTCCCGATACGCCCCTACAGGGGTTGTATCAGGTCAGGTCCTGGTTCAGAGGGTATCCGGGACTTAAACTGGCCCCTCTGAACCAAAATTGAAAAAAGAAATAAGTTAAAAAAAGGACCTATACGCCCTACCAGCGTATCGGCCAGTATCGATACTTTGAACCTTAGACTAGCATGTAAACACAATATACGTGAACTAATGCAATTCAATTAGAAAACAAAAAACTCATTATCGTCTAAGCCTTGTCCAAACTATATGGGTCAGCTACATGAGTCCTGTTTCACCATTCTCTCCTGTTTAGTGCCAGAAAATAAAAACTATAAGATGATATAACAAAACTATACCTGAAGAGCCAATATCCGATCCTCAACTGTATCTTTCACAGTTAATCTTAAAACGGTGACAGGACGAGTCTGCCCAATTCGATGTGCTCTATCAATTGCTTGATCTTCAGTTGTTGGATTCCACCATAGGTCCAGAAGGAGAACATGACATGCTGCTACCATGTTCAACCCAAGACTTGCTGCTTTCAAAGACATAATCATAACAGAAACCTATAATGGACAATGAGGAATCACATTTAAGTAAATTCATGAGAAATGCAAAGTCTTAATTTAATTGAACACAAGAATGATTTTGGCATTGTTCTCCAAAAGAGGTTTCTGCAAATCTAGAGAAACTAATAATGAAATTATAAAACAATGAGGGTTTTCAGAAATCAGAACCAAACCTCTGGAAGGGTGTTAAAATCCTTCAGAGCTTTGTCCCTAGCAGCAACTGACATTGTCCCATCAAGTCTTCTGTATTGTATAGAAGAACTTTTAAGACGAGCTTCAAGCAAATCCAACATCCTTGTCCATTGGGAGAAGACAATTGCTTTCTCCGCTACTTTACTTTTGTCAGGTATATCCTTAAATGAAGAACCTGAATGAGAATCAGACCTATCTTCTGAACAGCTAGTAATCTCATTAGTACAGTTCAAAGCATTATCCATTGAGGCACACTCTAATGGTTTAGATAGTGACTTCAGGACCTCAAGAGCAGCTTTGACTTTGGATGAATCAGAGGAAAAATACTCTGAACACCGAACATGCTGAGAGGTAGAATGATCATTGTAACAATCCTGACTAGACTGGTCAGAGAGTGAGCATTTTATGGTGGCCCTAGAAAACACCGAGGTTACACTGAGTTGAGCTTTGCAGTGTACTGAAGGGCACAGATTATCATCACCTGTTAGATGTTCACAGATGCATTGGTTGCAGAAAACATGGCCACAGATAGTAACAACAGCATCTTCAGGTGAGTCCTATAAAAACAACACGGGGTAATGTGTCAATAAACAGAAAACATGACTGCAGATAGCTAATAATTTCATTCATGAAGATTCTGTTGAGGAGCACCAACAGAAGTTGGATAATAAATAAATAAAGTGCGCTTTAATCTTTCTTTCGGTCACAAAAAGTAATACAAACAAATATTTTTGTTAAAATTAACTATACTGAATTTCATTCCTCAATAAGAGAAATGCTTGACCACAGGAATCAGACTAAAATAAAAAAGACAGCTAAAAACTGACCAGAAACTGATAACGGATATTATAAGAGAATGGTTGCAACAATCACCCTAGTACGGGATAGCCCCAAACAAAGTCAGAACAAAGACTCCTGCTTAGGCTAAACTGCTAGCAGCTGCATTAGCACTTATTGGAACTTAGCTCAACGAGTAATTCAATTGTCCTTCCATGGCAGGGATCTCCCTAACAATAAATCTGAACTCCCATGGAACTTCCTTTCCTGTCTTTAACCATGGATGGCAACCTGGCAGTCTCCCTCAATCAGTAAGGTGTTTAACCTGTTCGCAGCAGCTAATTTTAGCCCCTGTAGCACAGCAAGTAGCACATCCCTCAAAGAATTCCAAGTATCCAGAGGTCCAGAATAACTTAATGTGATGTTGCCTTCGTCACCCCTCACAATTCCTCCAATCCCAGAATCACCCACATTTGTGATGCTGCACCCATCAACATTTATTTTCTAAGTGCCAACCCTGAGGACACCAGTGTTATTGTCATCTCAATTTGCTTCTGGATTCTGTCACTACCATGCACCACCCCTCTTAGGATGTCAGACAAATATGTCCCCCTTTAAACTCTTCTGTCATCATTACCCAATGAACAACTTTTAACTTTATAAGTCGTATCATATTCTCAGGTTGTTGCTCCTTATCTTCATAGAATCTTGCATTCTTGTTTCCCCATATACACCATAGAATAGCATTTCTAATACAATGCCACACTACCTTCATTCTTTTGGACCCTAATTTGAAAGGATACCACCCAAACAGCTCCATAATGTTTGATGGAGCCATGCATGTCATCCAAAATAAAGAAAAAAAAAAAAGTGAATATAGATCCTAGAAGTGACAAGACAGTAATAGAAGATTAGTGTGCTTTTGCCATTCCTCAAACATAGAATGCACACATGGGAAGAGAAACACCAGGTTTCTATTTACTTTGGAGCCTCTCACTCGTGTTGATTATTTGAAGGGCTGCCTTCCAACAGAAAACTTGACTTTGGGTGACGGACCATTCCAAATGACTTTCCAAAGGGAAAGGGAAGGTGGAAAGAGCACAAGCAAAGAGCTTTGAAGAAACAAAAAAAAAAAAGAAAAAATAAATAAACAGTAAATGAACCACTGGAATGAGGTGCTCACCCCTCTCATTCCCACCAGTCTGGTTGATCATTGATGACCTCTTGGTTCAGTATGTTTATCAGATTTTCTACCTCCCCATGTCCCTCAAACCCCTTCTCCACCCAAGGTTCCAAGGTAAAATGCCCATTTTCAAATGAAATGAAATCTGAAATTGGTCTATGTTTAAAAGAAGAAACACCATATAAATGAGGAAAAGACTCACAAAGAGGCTGATTGCCCCCACAACAAATCTTCTCAAAATTTTACGTTTCTTCTCTTTAAGGGATATACCTGGTGTGCTGAATAAGGTAGGTAGAATGGACAAAACAGGAAAGGACATCTCAGGTTCGAATTTCAAGATAGCTCAAAATCCCACCCATTAGGATTTTGTCCGTAAATTCTCCTAATCACCAAGTGCCACAATTCTAACTCTCTTTGGGGAATCTCCACAACCATTTCTCCAACATAGCTAAATTTTTGTCTTTTGAGTCTACCAATCCTAAATTTTTTGTTAAATTGACCCAATTTTCAAGGTAATCCGTCTTCTCCTACCCAAGGTACCATAGGAAATTTCTTATTATCTCTTCAATTCTTTTAATCACCTTCATCAGGGCTTTAAAAAGGGACAAGAAGTAAACAAGAAGGTTAGAGAAGGTAGATTTTATTAATGTAAGCCTCTTACCCTTGGATATGCAACTTTTTTCTTTCAAACCACCAATGTAACCTCGCCACCACTCTCCCAAAATCCCAATTCCCTTGGATTTCCCCCAAGGATAAACCCAAGTGTTTTATTGTCCAAGCTTTTATCTCATATCTCAATAATCCTGCACACCTAGCCAACTCATAAAGTTGTAAATTCAATCCAACTAAACTACATTTAGCTGCATTTGTTTTCAACCCTGATACTCTCTAGTCTCTCCACTAAAGCTTTTGCTAGCAGGCACTAAAAATTTTGCCAAACATTTATGATTATGGATCCTGATTTCAATTTTTGTGCTCATGTTTGGGCATTATCCAGAAACGATGTGATAGATATGGCTTTAAACAGGACAGAATGGCAAAAAGGATTCATGTACAACCTCATAGTTGGTGTTGAGAGAAATATTGTAATTATTGTATTTGGGTATATTTGTAATATTGATAAATTATGGGGACCTATATGTATTTATGGGAGAAAAAGGGGCTTCTGTATAATTCTGGTATATTTCGGTCCGTTGCTTATTTAAGCTAGTGGTTGTGTGAGAATAGGGTTTGAGGAAGAGTGAGGAAGAGAGAGTGTAGGAGTGAAGCCATGTATCTCTTGTTCTCATAGTAGATATTTTTCCTCTCCTCCCGTGGATGTAGGCTACCAAGCTTAACCATGTTAAATCTTGGTGTTCTCTCTATTTCTTCTTCTTCTTTTCTCCTTGATTTGCTATTCTGCTTTATGTTACTTGACATGGTATCAAAGCCATTTTACATTGTTTAACAATTGGGGTAACGATTGGATGATGATGATGATGACAACAACGACGATACTCTCCACTAATTCTAAAACTCTTTTGAGATTTGTCACCTCCTTACATCTCCTAAAACACACATATATCCAATTACGTCTCTTAAACTCCCCCAAAATGACAATATCATCTGCAAATCACAAGTGGGACACAACTCTCTTTGCTCTTCCAACCTTAAAACACACACATATCCAATTGCATTTTTTCCCTCAGATTATTCTTGGAACTTGGAATTTTACTGAAACTTTTAATATCCTACAACCTACAATTAATGAGGTGTGTGCTTATATAGATTAGTTGAGAGAATTTCTTGTATCCTAATGGTTATGACAGTAAAGTTTATTGAATCCCATTGTAAGTTCACTCACTTGTTCTTAGCTTTTAGAGTCCATTGAACTCCACCTACAAATCACACAAACAAGAAAAAACAAGGACCTAGACTGGGCGGAGCCAGGAATTTTTTGTGAGGAGGGCCAAAACCTAAAATGGATTGGGGGCAGGGAGAGTAATTACAGTTGGGCCATTAGGGGGGCCAACCATTAGGGTGGGGAGTGGGAGAGGGGGAAAATCCACTTGTAAAGGTGGGGATTTTTTGGGCCATAGGGGAGGCATGGCTCCCCTAGGTCCCCTTGGCTCTGCCCCTAGGCTAGAAAAAGGAAAATGAGGAAGAGCAGAAGGGGGGAGGGGGGAAGAAAGATTTTTTTTTTTTTATAAGTTTAGAAAATTGTTTTCTTCTTCTGAAAACTGTCCTAGAAAGGTCATGCCCCTCCTTCACAAGATTAGAGTGTACATTCTTTCTTTTCTGGTGGAGGTTTTTTGTACTTTTGAATGTTTTTTTTTTTTTGCTGATTCTAGTGTTCATTTAAAGAAAATGAAACAAGACTATCTGGGAAAGTAAGAACCACAAAATAGCTCGGGTCCCCCCAATTTTGGTAATCTTGCTATAGTTGAGATATTGTCCATCCTTTAGAGGCTTATAGCATCATACCTCTTGGTCTCAGAAGGACCATGGTCTGGGCTGGGTAGAAAAAGAAAATAAAAAGAGGATATATCCTAGGTCTGATAAGGTATGAAACAAAGTATTTCTAGATAGAATGGAAACTTCTTTTGGAAAAGTTGCCTTTTAAAAAACAATTTATTCAATTTTTCCATTCTTGTTTTCCCTAAACGGTAGAACAAAAGTACTTAGAAACTCAAAAATAGTTCAAAGCAACAACAAAACTTTTAATAAAATTGGCATGAAAAGCATCATACCTAGGCATTGATCTGTTCCTTATACTGTTTTGTGTGTGTGTGTGTGTGTGTGTTTATAAAGGTTCCCTGTACTAGGGTAATTGTTCGATTGGATTTTGCATGTGTGTGTGTGTTGAAGGCATTTTTTTAATCCAAATAATATTTAATAATTTAATAACCCTAATAAGTGGGTTAGCTAGTCGGCTAGCCAAACTATCAAAACTATAAAAAATTATCCCATATGAGAGTTCCCTCTCTTTAAGTGGGGAGTTCCCTCTCTTTAAGTGGGAGGGACAGGTGCCCCTCATCTAGTAGCTACATAACTACCCCACTCCCTATTTAAGCTCCTTAAGGGGAAGCTAGGGGGGACTCTTCGGAGAAAATTGTCACAAGAGATTCTTAAGAAAAGCAAAGATAAGGAGAGAAGAAAAGAGAAGTGCTCAAGGGAAGGCAGGGAAGGAAAAGAAGTCTCACTAATACAGGTAGGAAAAGGAAAGTCCTCTCCATGAATACTTCCTATATGTCTTCTGCTATGTATCCATCTTTCTCTCTCTTTTATTTTCAGTTTTGAGAAAGGAAATAGAGGGAAATAAACCATCTACGACCAGGTGCCTCTACTTAGTTGACTATGGTCCCTCTTCCAAGACAAAGCTTGGGATTAAACCATCTACAGTCTAATTCTCAAAGGTTGATTATGGTTCCCTTCAAATGAAAATGAAGAACAGGGGAATAAAATCGTCTACAATCAAATATGCAATTTGATTTACTACGGTTCCCTTCTTATCTACAAAAACCCAAAGGATTAAGGCTGTCTACAATCATAATTTCATTTGATTGACACACCTTATTTTGAAGAAAGGAGTGAGAAGGAAATCTTCTTTGTATCAAAAAGAAAAAAGAGAAATTTACTGCTGTAGAGTTTTGTTTTCTTCTAATTCTTGTACGCTTGATGTAAAAGAAATGTAAGTGAAAAGTTCTTTTAAAGTACTCTTTTGTTCTATGCATTCATTTCTCCAAGTCAGAATCAAAAGGTGTTCTCTACTTTCTTGTGGAGATGTAATTAAGGGGAACAATCTGTATGATTCCCTGAATGGGCCTTACCCAAAATAATAAAAACTCA
>NW_010729128.1:469568-486223 GCF_000365185.1 Nelumbo nucifera
AGCAAATTGTAAATGGGTAACCGACACCCTATCCCTCCCCACTCTCCAACCTCTTAGCAATTGTCTTGTATCAGCTTTTGTTACTAATCTACTCAAGACATCTGCAATGAGGGTGAAAAGAAAGGGAGAAAGGGGGTCTCCTTGTCTAATACCACGCTCTGTTTCGAAAAAATCCACCACATATCCATTTACAAGCACCGAATAATGACATGATTGGATAAAACCCCAGATCCATTTGCACCACCTTTCCCCAAAGCCAAAGTGACTTAAAACCTCCATCAGAAAGGACAAATCCACCATATCATAGGTTTTTTCCAGATCCAATTTACAGACTATGCCTTTTCTTCTAGATCTCTTCATTTCTTCAAGGCACTCATTTGCTATCAGAACTTGATCTGTTATTTGTCTATTCTAAACAAAAGCCCCTTGGTTAGGAGAGATGATGGAAGGGAGCACTTTTTTTATCCTCAAAGATAACACCTTAGCTATGATTTTATACAAACTATTCACCAGGCTTATGGGTCTGAAGTCCTTTGGATGGACCGTTTCACCTCTTTTTCGCACCAAGGCAATGAATGTGGCATTCATACCAGGATTTATTACTCCTCTATCAAAAAACTCGTCAAAAACTTCTTTTAGGTCATCTTTTACTATGTCCCAATAGTCCTGATAGAATGCCATGGTGAATCCATCTGGCCCCGGTGCTTTTCATCTATCTATAGAGAACACTGCCCCCTTGATCTCTTCCAACTCGAACCTTCTTTCTAACCAACTCTTGCAATCATCTGAAATGGTTGGCTAGCTCAAACCTTCTATCCACCTTCTATCTCCTTGGGGTCTTTGAAACACAGCTCTGAAGTGCTCTGCAAAGATCCTTGCAATCTCTCTTTGGTCCTCTATGACTTCTCCTCCAATTTCCAATTTGGAAATAAAATTCTTGCTTCTTCTCCCATTAGCTAAGGCATGAAAAAATTTTGTATTCCCATCCCCTTCTCCAATCCATTTGTGTCGGGATTTTTATCTCCAACTGACTTCCTCCTTGTACAAAATTTCTTCTAGCTGCTTTTTTAGTTCCTATCTCTCTCCTCCAAAGTGCCTTGAGTTTCCTTCTCATCTAGCCCTTCAATTCTGTTAATCACTTCTTGTTTCTTCTCTTCTATTCTCCCAAACTCTGTCAAGTTCCACTCCTTAGTTTTTCCTTTTAGTATTTGTAACTTCCTATGGAGTTTCATTCCTTCCCAATTGTCTCTAGGTCTGCCTTCTCTCCACCACTCCTCCAATTTTTTTAGGAACCCTAGATGAGACAACCACATGTTCTCAAACCTGAAGGGTGCAGGTCCTAGGTTGAAGCTTCCTTCCTTACAAATGGTAATCGGCCAATGGTCAGAGGTGACTCTAGGTAATGCTCGGGACACTAATCCTCCGCAATGTTCTTCCCAATCCAAGGTAAACAGGAACCTATCTAGTTTGGAACAAATTGGGTTTAGTTGCATATTGGACCAGGTGAAGTTATGGTGTACTAGAGGAATTTCCTTAAGCTTAAAGGTATTGATAAAATGGTTAAACTTCCTCATGCTAGTAGTAATTCTCTGTCTTTGGTTATTTGTTTCTTCTGTGAATCTTATTACATTAAAATCTCCTCCAATACACCAAGGCCCTTCCCATAAACCTCTTATGTCACCTAATTCTTCCCACATCTCATTTCTTTCCCTGTAACCATTTGGTCCATAAACATTTGTCAAGACCCATTCAAAGTCATCCTCCACTTGCCGGAATTTAATTGAAATTGTAAATCTGCCTATCAGTTCCTCCTTGCCTAGAACTACCTCATTTCTCTACAATATTATTATTCCTCCTGAAGCTCTCCAAGAGGGTGACCAAGTCCAGCTCAGACCTCTAGATCTCCAAAGACTTCTAGCCCATTTATTATCAAATTCTGCCAACTTAGATTCCTGAATTATTACTATGTCAGGGTTTTTTTCCTTATAGCCTCCTTTATTACTGCTCTTCTCCTCGCACTCCCCAAGCCTCTAACATTCCAGCTTAGTATTTTCATCTGAAATCACCTTGAATTAAGCCCAGACTGGAAGACCTTACTTGCTCCTTTTCTTCTCTCCCCCCTCTCACTAAATTCCTTATCCCCCTTCACATCTAGTCTCAATCTCTCAACTTCATTTAACTTTTTCTTTCTAATTTTTTTAGGACCATCTGAATTTCTAATGAGGGCCTTTAGAGCATTCGGATTTTTCAGCTTGCAGCCTAACTTCTCCACAAATCCTGCTACAGTTTCTATCTCTTCTCCTGTTATATCTTGGGCCTTATTCCTAACTTCCTGTTCTGATTCTGGTAAGTTCTTCCCCTTTTCTACCTCTCCACTTCCTTTGACCTCCCCTGTCTCTAGCAGCAATTGTTCCTCCTTCCTCTTTAACTGTTCAAAGCTAGCACTCATTTGCTTCCAAATTATATCTCCTCTTAGCCTCTCTTGCTCTTCATCATCTTCTCCTTCACCATTTCCAATTGCCTTACCATCCACTACTGTCCCAACTTTGCTTACACAGGCTCTTGGCTCAATTTCGATGTTGGACACTTGAACACCTACTAAAGGCACAGATACCTTATTAGTACCATAAACCAAATTGACTACCATACCTGGGGGGGAGTGGGAGGGTTGCAACGCAATTAAAGGCTTTTCTGAAGCAAAAAAGTCCTGCTCGGAGTGTAAGATTAAGCCTGCTCTCACAGACATATTGTGGCCAAAGGGAGCTATAACACTATTTTGTTTACTTTGACCGCTGGGAATTTCTTTTCGCCCTTCCTTAACTAGGGTGGTTTTAGCAGACTTATAGATCCACTTGTTGATTCCTTCATTTAGCACCTGTTCGAGTTGTGGATTTAAGTTTGGATTTCCTTTTTGAAGTTAAAGGCTTTCTCTCCTACTGCAATTCCTTCTCCTCGTAGGTCTACAGTGCCTTCACAGCCAACACTTCCTTGTGCATAACTGTCTGTAACTCTGGAGTCTTCTTCCTCTAGAAAAAGTATTTCTGTGTTCAGGTCTTCTGAAGCCTCGCCCCTCTCTCTTTGATAGTCATCAACACTACCTATTGAAGAATTTTCAATGGAGTCTCCTTCGTCTGAACCACTACAGTCTACCCAACCTTCATATTCACCGTCAGAATCTTCCACTTTATTCCTAGAATACCTAGGATTTGGTCTGTCACCATTGGAAGTATTGTAGTCTTTTCGAGGTTGCCACTGCAGAGATGAAGTCTGCTCCCCTGAAGCTTGTTTCCTTCTGAACCGAATAGGAGGGAGCGAACTTTAAGATGATAGACCACAAGTTCGATCCACTATCTTGTCCACCTTCTCTAAGGTCACGTGATTACTTGAAAAGTCACGAGCAGGTGGGTCCTCTCTACCACCCAAAAGCGCCCTGAATGAACCAGTATGGGCCTGGGTCGTTCCTTTTGAGACTGGGCCTGGTTCAGCTTGGCCTGCTTTTCCATTCAAAAAGTTTTGTAGATTGCTTTCTACGGAAGGTACCACCAGCTGAGGGATTGACCTTTGTTCACTGCCGCAAGCAACCACTTGTGCGAAGCTTTTGATGCTGGCCGTAGGATTAGATCCCAGACTTTTTGAATTGATACCATTTAGAGGGGGCCTTTCTTTTTGTTTTCCTTGCTCAGGTGATTGTTTCTCCAAATCTGTGATGACCTGCCAGCTTTTCCACTGCTTCCTTCCCAAGCTAACATCTGTTCTCTTGCTTCCCACGTCAGCATCATCTTCCCCAACTTCTCCTCTCTCCGACCACCACTGTGCTTCAAAGGAAGAGGCGATCCAAACTTTGTGCCACACACCTGCAGATTGGATCTCTATTAAACGTGGTATCGATTCTGGTATTTTAATGAGAAGCTATATGATTCCATCTCTCCCCCGCACAGTTTAGATATTTTAATGAGGATGTCCTCTGACCAGAGGTGAAATGGCAGCCCTAGAATCCTCAAGTTTATATGGCTTAGTGGCTTCACCACCTTTTCGTTACACCTGGGAGACCACCACTCTGCTAGCACTAACCCTGCGATGTTTCTAGAGATATCGCTTCAACCTCCTTAGGTTTTTGTTGAAAGTCAATCAGGGCTTTTTTGTCGTCGAATGGGAAAACCTTTACATCTCCTGTGACCTTCAAGACTCCTTTTACTTCTCCTAGGCTTTGCCAATCTTGTATCTTCCACTGTGCTGTCAGCACCCGGAAATTTTGCAGGTTGTCTTTAAAGCCTTCCACCCACAACTTCAGAGTTCTGTTGCTTGCAGCAAACCTTACGTCTTCAACATTCTTTGTGTCTTCTTTCTGTTTCGTATCATCCTCTAGATTTTCCACCTTCTATTTTTCCCCACTTTCCTCTGTATCTCCTTCCAATTTCCCCTTCTTGACTGTGAGCTGTGCTTCAGTTTTGACCAGATATTCTTGGAGCTTTGATGTAAAGGATTTCCAGCCTCTGTTTTCCTTCCCCTCCGGGATCCAGAGCATCTGCCTTTTACCATTAGCGAACCATTCTGTGGCTACAACAAACCATCCTTTTCCATTTCGTTTTAGTTCAGCTGAGTAGCTCTTCCTATTGAGTGTTAGTTGACTCTTCCAATTTCCTTCTTGACAGAATAACTTGCTCCATCTAGGAATCCTTTCAACCACTCTGTTGCATCACCAACGAGGAATACTGTTGCCTTCCTCTCTTCTCTGATCTTCAATGATCTCATCCCGTTGTTTCTGCAGTCCTCAAACTTAAACATTTTTGCTTCGATCTGTAGCTCCCCTCTCCATTTCGTGGTAGCTCGGAAACTTTCCATTTCTCTGATTCACAACTTGCTTTTCTCCTCCACCCTACTTTCTCAACCAGAGAGAATTATATTCATGCAAAGAAGAATGCACCCAAAATTTTGTATGCTCAGCTCCTTAATTTTTGGAAACATACCTTAAGACAAAAATCCATCAATATCCTGCACAAAAAGTGAATCCCTCTCTCAATGGATCTGAAGAAATGGTTGACCTGCACTTTCCTCTCTCTAGCTGTATCTCTTTCCTCCTCATTTTGCAGTTTGAGATGGGGCGTTGCTTCATACTTTCCATCTAAACTACCGAGAAAGGTTATTTTATCCTTCCCACACCAGCAATAGAAATATCACTCTGTTTTTCATCATAGACATACTCTCTCTATTATCATAATATCATCTATTCTTCCTCTCTCTAGATGTATCTCCTTCCTCCTCATTTTGCAGTTTGAGATGGGGCGTTGCTTCATACTTTCCATCTAAAACCCAACAAGGAAAAACTTGGTTGTTTGTGGTGGAACTATTTATCCAGTCATTATAATTGATTTGAATTCCTTATTTAATTTAAATAACTAAATCAGGTTTAATTTGTAATTTAAAAGTCTTTCTAGTGACTTTTTTGTTTAAATTAAGAAATTGAATTAAGAAACTTTCTTTGTCGAGGGTGGCAAGATGGAAAAGAAAAAAGATTCATATGATGAAGTAGGATCAAGTTTGTCAGCCTCTTGCTGAGGGTGGGTTGGGAATTAGGTATTACAATGGATTTGAATAGCAAATGGGATGAAACAAGTTACATGGTGTTGACAAAATGAATGGACTCCCACCCTCAATGAGCCAAAAAATTAATATTTATATGTTATGTACAATTACAAAAATGCCCTTATAGGGCCTGAAGAAATTGTTTCAACTTCAATAAAGAAAAGAAAGTTGAAGAAAAGGATAGAAAGAAGAATTAGGAGAAGATAGGAAGAGAAAGAGAAGGGAAAGAGAAGAAAAGAGGGAAGACTAGAAAGGAGAAATCTCACTCTCTTCTCCTTACTGTCAACCCAAGTTGTATTAACATTTTACTAAAGTTGAAATGACAACATTACCCTTAGATAAGTTACAAAAAACATAAGAGAGAAAAATAAAAAGAAAAAGGCAATAATGCCCTTATCACTAATTCTAACACTCCCCCTCAAACTGGAGCATATATATCATAAAGTTCCAACTTGTTACAAATATAATTCATCCTTGAGCAACCCACACTTTTAGTAAAAAATATCAGCTGCTTGGTCTTCAGATTTAACATAGGGAGTAACAATCTCTCCACTTGTTACTTTCTCTCTCACAAAATGGCAATCAACTCCAATATGTTTAGTCCTCTCATGAAACATTGGATTGGAGGCAATATGTGTTGCAGCTTGGTTGTCACAAAACAATGTAATGGGTTGACAAATTGTGATATTCATCTCCTAAAGAAAATGCTTCAACCAAACTAGCTCACAGGTAGCATGGGTCATTGCCCTATATTCGGCTTCAGCACTACTCCTAGCAACCACACTCTGTTTCTTGCTCTTCCAAATACCAAGATTTTCGCACAAGAAGGTACAATAACCTGTAGTAGACTTCCTGTCCATTGGAGACCCTACCCAATTTGCATCTAAGTACCCTACCAGAGACATCTCCCCCTTTTTTATACAAAACCCCCCGGCCAAGAGCACCCTTTAGATACTTCAGCATGCTCATAACACCATCCCAATGAGCAGTTGTTGGATTCTACATGAATTGACTTAGGACTCCAACACTAAAGGAGATGCCAAGCCTAGTGATGGTAAGATAGATCAGCTTGCCTATTAGTCTCAACTGGCTTGGATCCCAACGACCAAAATTCATCCAACATATCTAAAACATACTTTCGTTGGGACAAAGAGATTCCCCACTTTGATCGAGCTACCTCAATTCCAAGAAAGTACTTCAAGGTTCCTAGATCTTTAGTTTGAAAGTGTTGTTGTAGGAACTATTTCAACTCATCAATTCCATGTGTATCATTGCTAGTGAAAACAATATCATCAACATGCACTGCTAGAATGATTTTCCCAGATGACAAGTCCCTACTAAATACATAGTGATCAACACTACATTGTTTCAAGCCAAAATCTTACACCACACTACTAAAACGACCAAACCATACCCACGGTGATTGCTTCAACCCATAGACAGCCTTCTTCAAACGACACACCTTTCTTGACTCCCCCTAAGCAACATACCTAGGAGGTTGCTCCATATATACCTCCTCTTAAAGATCACCATGGAGAAAAGGATTTTTAATATCAAGCTGAAATAGGGGCAAAGTGGACAGCTAAAGAGATAAGCACTCGTATAGAACCTATTTTAGCCACAGGAGAGAAGGTTTCTAAATAGTCCACACCATAGGTCTGAGTATACCCCTTAGTAACAAGTCAAGCTTTGAACCACTCAATACTGCCATCTTGACAGTGTTTAACTATATAGACCCATCAACAACCAACGATTTGCTTCCCAAGTGGTAAGGAAGTGAGATCCCAAGTATTATTAGATTGAAGAGCATGAAATTCTTCATCCATCGCCTTCTTCCAATTAGGAGATGAGAGGACTCCTTGTAAAGAACACGGTAGAAAAACAGAGAGAAGGAAAATGAATGAAGCGTTGATGTGAATGAGACGAGTGAGCAAAGGAGACATACCAAGAAAGGGGGTGACCTGTGCAAGCACACTTACCCTTATGAAGAGCAATAGGAAGATCAAGATGGATTTGTCAACAACAAAGACTATAGTGGCATGTCAGAAGCTAGAGCTGGATCAACTGTTGGTGACAATTCTGGTTGTCTATCACGTCTCGAGTACACTCTATGAATAGATGGTCGAATAGGCTCCTCCACAGTAGGTAAGGGAATAAAGACATCACTAAGTCAGAGGGAAGAGGAATAAAAGGAGAAGGTTCACGTAAATAGGGTAAACTCTCAAAGAAGGTAACATTCAGAGCAAAAAAAGCTTTCTGTAGAATAGGATCATAGCACTTGTAACCTTTTTGGGTATAAGAGTAACCAAGAAAATACATTTGATAGCTCTGGAGTCAAATTTGTCATGGCCTAGACCTAATTTGTGAACAAAACAAACACAACCAACCACACGAGGAGGAAGAGAGAAAGGAGAAGTAGAAGGAAACAAGAAAGAGAAAGGTGACTCACCATCTAGGACTGAAGAAGGTATACAGTTTATGAAAAAACAAGAGGTGAGCAACTGCATTACTCCAATAGATTTTAGAGATCGACATTTGAATCAACAAAGACCGAGCAGTTTCAATCACATGACGATTTTTTCTCTCAACTAGACCATTTTGTTGAGGATGTGTGAAATGAGGACTGATGTATAACAGCATGAGAGTCAAAATAAGACTAAAAACTATTATGAAAGTATTATTTGGCATTATAAGAACGAAACGCTTTAATGTATACACTAAACTGATGCCTTATCTCAGAATAAAAAGATAAAAAAAAAATAGAGAACAATTCTGAACGATCCTTCATTAAGTAAATCCATGTCATTCTTGAATAGTCATCAATAATGTTACAAAATATCTAAATCCATTATAAGATGACACACGACTAAGACCCCAAACATCTGAGTGGACTAAAGCAAAAGGACTCTGGACTCTCTTATCATCCCTAGGAACAAAAGACACTATATGATGTTTACTTAACTAACATGACTCACAATCTAGCTGAGTTACAAACTCCAAAGTCAGGACTTGCTTTTTCAAAACATGCAGAGAATGATGACCAAGACGACAATGCCACTAATGTGGTGTAAGAGAGGAATTAAGAGCCTTCTGAGGACCATGGTCATCCAAGTAGTACAGTCCTCCAACTTTACAACCGCCACCAATTGTCTTCCCCATCTTGAGATCCTAAAAGACACACTGACACAGTATGAAGGATAAAAGGTTATTGAACAATGAAGGGTTTGAGTAAGCCTACTTACAAACAAGAGACTAAAGGGAAACTTGGGAAAACAAAAAACAAAGCGTAAACTAAGCTCAAAACCAAGAAACACATTATCTGTACCAATAATAGTAGAAGAACCATCAACTAAGGTAACAATTTGAGAGGTAGAAAGTGGTAACAAAGATACAAACATATCTAAGGAGCTAGCCATGTGATTTGAGGCTCCAGAATCAATTACCCATGGTAAAAGTGAAGAACTAGAAACAAGGCAAGCAGTACTTGACTTCACAAGTGTAGTAGTGGCTGAACCAAAAGAGGCAGACTGGCGAAGCTTTTCATACTCCTCAGATGAGATAAAGATTGTGTCTTTATCCTTAGCAACATTGGTAGCAGGAGCATCTTTAGTCACACTAAGACTCTCAGTCACCTTCCACCATTGCATGGTTAGCCCAGGAGGATGGAGGGCCATAAAGATCATAACAAAAGTTGATTGAATGACCTCGTCCACAATGTGAGCACTTACGAGCTGAACCACAACCACTGACACTACGACCACCACCACCTCTTGCACCACCCTCTCTACCACCTCCACATGCACCTCTGGGCCCACGGCCAAAACCCCTCACATTACCTCCACCTCTACCACGCATATTTCTACCAAGAAAACCTCTGCTAGAAACCACCATGGCTGATCTCTCTGAAGGTGGGGATGATCACTATGTGGATTTGAGGCTCTCCTTATGTGGGAGAATATGTCGGACAATGATGGAAGATCACTGCTCCCTAAGATTTGGGCCCGCCTGGTTCAAATTCAGACCTCAACCCAGATAAAAACCTTGCAACATCTAGATGTTCTCTTTGTTCTTGTTGAGTCTTCAAATCAGTGGATAAGGATTGATAAACATTAAGTTCATTCCTTAAGCTTTTTAAAGAAGCATAGTTTTCCTCGACACTTTTATCCCCTTGTTAAAGAGAAAAATAGTCTTGGTATAACTGGTAAATTCTTGTGACATTGTCTTGTCCAAAATACAATTGCTTGGCATGGTCCCAAATCTCCTTGGTCATCTCTATAAACATAAGGTTCACACTAATGTGATTCTCCATACTATTCCAAAGAGATGTCATAATTTGGGCATTCTCTTGTACCCATTCATAGTACCCCTCTTATTCACTTTTCAATGGACCCTCCTTAATATACTTCAACTTGCCTCTTGCAATTAGAGATACCTCAACCGACTTGGCCCATGGGATATAATTAGTACCATTAAGTTTCACCATAATTGAATGAGAAGTCATGAGATCTGATTGCACAACTACTATAGGCTTAATGCTACTATTTGATGAAGCCATGAGTGAGAAGAGATCACTGATTTGTCACCTAGGAAAACTGTCAAACAGCTGGTATGCAACTATTGTAGTACACCTTTTTCTTTAGGAAAAACATCAAGAATCGTTAGCCCTCTACTTTAGAAACACTAGGGAAAATATTACACACTTACCACAAGGTGTCACCACACCACAAACCAGCACAAAATCACCACACATCAAGGAGCGCCTACCTCACAACAAGGCTGCCCTTTTCAAACTGCCAAATAGAGGGATTTTAGAAAAACACCACCAACTCACACAACACTGCAACTTGAGGCATTAAAGCCTCTTTTCCAAGGGAGCGACTAGTCCTCTTAATTCCTTTTCCTTTCCAACAAAGAATAGAGAATATTCTATATTCCTAGGGCACAAAAAAATTGAGACGTGAACAGTGCCGCCAACAGTACAGTCGACCTCAAAACTCTGATACCATGTTCCAACTTCAATAAAGAAAAGAAAAGTTGAAGAAAATGATAGAAAGAAGAAAGACAAGAAGATAGGAATAGAAATAGAAGGGAAAGAGAAGAAAAGAGGGAAGACTAGCAAGGAGAAATCTCACTCTCTTCTCCTTATTCTCAACCCAGATTGTATTAACATTTTACTAAAGCTGAAATGACAACAATACCCTTAGATAAGTTACAGCAGACATAAGAGAGAAAAATAATAAGAAAAAGACAATAATGCCCCTGTCACTAGTTCTAACAATTCTAACAGAAATAATAGGGTGATATAATACAACTATGGTACAAAAACACCCTTAGCTCCTACAATCTCTACATTAAGGATTTTAATGTGGCTACTTGGAAAATGGCTTTGGAGGTTTGGGGCTGAGAGGAATGTTTGGTAGGGAAAGCTTATTGCAGCTAAATACGATGAGCAGGGGAAATTGGGATTCGTCTAATCCTTTCAACTCTTATGGAAGCTCTCTTTGGAAAGACATTTTAAAGATATATAGTATATTTTCATTGGGTGTTAGTTATAAAATGGGAGATGGTAGCAGATTGGAATTTTGAAGAGAGGTACCTAGCATGTACAAAAAAGGAACCGTGATTTTTTTCGCCCCTTAGATAAGACATCAATCTTCCAGCCCTTTATAAACTCCGCCATCATTTTAGGGCAGCAGCCACTCACCTCGAACAGTTTCCAGATTTAGACCAAATCTCAAATAAGAATTTGAAGTACAGCAATAAGTGACTGATTCTATTTGCTCATCACAGAAAACACAGTTTGCAGAGTCTAGCACCATACCTTCCTTAGCAAGTTATCCCTTGTTAAAATTCTATTCAGATAGGCAATCCAAACAAAAAAAAATGATCCTCGGACCTACTGATAGAGTTGTAAAAAAGATTTTACTGTGAAATTTCCACAATTCTCCCATTCCCAACCTTTCTTCCCCCAAGTATCATATAATTTATGTAGCAATTCCACCTTGGAATCTACCTCCCAGTCATTCAAATTTCTTCTGAACTGGAGGAGCCAAAGGCACATTTCCATTTAGTATCTGCACAAAATCTGCAACCTGAGCTTCTTTATCAGCAGCTAGCTCAAAAAGAGCCAGAAAACTATCCATCAATGGCCTATTTTAAAACCAAACATCCCTCCAGTATTTCACCTGAAGCCCATCACCAACCTTGAATCTCACACCCTTTGAATAAATTTCAAAAGCTTTTCTCCTTCCAAACAGAACATCCATAGAATTGGTTTGATACCCCTGGAGATCCCATCCCAAATTTCTATACCTGTATTTAGCTACTACCACCCTCCCCCACAGACCTCCTTGATTTCAGAAAATCTCCAAATAGAGCAATATTCATATTTTTCACCTTCCTCACACCCAGACCTCCCTGGAGTCTTGGCTTACACACTAACCAAATTATATTTCTTTTTATCCTTCCACCCTCTCCACAGGAATTATTTCATTTTCTTTTCAATGAGAGATGCCATTCCATCCAGGATAGGATACATTGAAAGCAAATATAGGGGAATAGATGACAGCACACTTTTTAGTAAAGTGATTTTACGGTTTTTACCTCCATAAGAAAGATACTTGTTATCCCTTTGAAACATGTTTTCCTTCACCTTTTCTTGTTATCAGAAGATAAGATGTTCTGGTAGTGGACTCTATTAGTTGCAGGGAGGTAATGTTCTGTGGTCCCCTAAATTCTGGAAAAACCTGCACAATTGGGAGTTTGAGAACCTGCTGCAGCTGTTGAGCTCCTTGGGAGTCAATCTGTCAGGGTGGAGCAGGATGATACTAATGAGAGTTTCTTGGTTAGCCTAAGAATCTTAACCAAAGCTCTGGCTTTACTAGGTAACTTCTAAAGACAATTTTCTGCATTGGTCAGTTGCCATTGGGAAATATTTGACCAGAGATAACCTACCAAGGAAAGATATGCAGATCCAGGACCAATCCTGTGGTTTGTGTGCGATGGCAGCTGAATGTCTGGACCACCTCTGAATTCATTGTCCTTTTTTTTGAAGATAAAGAAAAAATTTTATTAAAACAAAAAGAAGTACAAAGAAAGGTGATAAGCAATCAACCGAGGGAAATTAAACACCCAATGAAAAACCAACTAAAATAAAGCAAAACCCTGCCAAGCAAACACCCCACAGAGGCCGACCCCCTTACAAAAGGAAACAAAATCAAATCAAAACAAACAATGAGATCCCAATCATCAAACAAAAAAACAGCTCCCCTTCCAGCCCCAAGAACCACCCAACAAGAACCCAAATCAAAACCCCAGCCCCCTAAAAGACTCTTATTCATGCAGTCTTCTTGTTCAATTTTTGAATGCAATCTTCTTGTTGTCTTCTGACTCCATTTTTGTGTTTTCTTACTATCTTGCTAGGCCCAATGCCAAACAGGCCAACTTTTATCCTTGCAAAAACCTTTGACGCTGTTATCTGTTGTTGACTCTCTCTGCTTTTCTGTGAGATCTGCATCTTCTAATTGTGTTTAAATTTCCAACTGCTTCTTCCAATTCTCCAACAGATTTCTGACCTCTATCTGACCCATCCTCCCCTCTCAATTCTTCTTCCTTTTCCTTGATTCTATTCTCACAGCCTTCTTTCAGCTCTTTCAACTTTTGAGTTATTAGATTACTTGCATTACAGTCAGCCACTTGATTATCCTTATTTTCCTTCTCTCCATTTCTTTCCTCCACGAACCTGGATTATCCTTACAGTCAGCCACTGAATTCATTGTCCTTTTGTTCAAGCCTTGTGGACTCATTTCCTGAAATCAGCCAGTTTATGTTGGGTTGTGCCACAATCCCTCTCTGATCTTCTTTCTAGCTGGCAGCAGCAAGCCAGCAAGGTGTGAGTGAGATTTGGAAATCAATGTCAGGTATTGTTCCTGCGGTTGTTGTGTGATCAATATAGGCTGAAAGAAATAGAAGGATCTCCCTAAACAAGTGCAGATTGAAGGAGGAGCTTATTAAATTCATATTTGACAAGCTTGGCTTTTGGTTTTCTGTTACTAAGGGAAGTGGCCATCTGTCCCCTTGGCAGTCCTTGCAGTGTCTGGAGTTCTGGAGGGTGTATTAAGTGTGTCAGTGTATCTCGTGGGTTCAGAGTCTAGCCTTCTGTTTTGGGCCCTGCCCCTCTTGTTGTACTATTATCCTGAATTGAAATAAAATCTTGCTTTACCTCTTTCAAAAATAATATATATATTAAACCAAGAATCCCTTATTCAATAAAATTCTTAAGGGTGTTTAATAATGGCTGAATTGGTTGAACTGAATTGCCTATCAGTTTGCCTTTTAGAAATAAGCAATTGAGCCCTGTTTGGGAACACTTAAAGTAAGTACTTATTTTAAGTGTTGGGACCACATAATAAGTGGAAAATAAATACTTATTTGTGTTTGAAAAATAAGCACAATAAGTGCTTATTTTGAAAATTAGTACTTAAAAAATAAGCCAGAGTTGGGTGGATTCTTTTAAGTGCTTATTCAATAAGCACTTATTTCTTTTTTTCTGGGACAAGACCATCCCCAATGTTTTGTTTATTTTCCAAGGACTGCCCCCAACTTCAAAAAGCCAATAGAACCTATCATTTTTTCCCATCGAACATTAACTTAACTCACAGTGGCTATGATTATTATGGAATCTCAGCACCAGGTTCACGAAACCCCACTGTTTAACTCCATTTTTTCTGTTTTTTTTTTTTTTGCTCCATTTTTCATTATTTCTCCAATCCCTTTCTATCATCTATTATTTTTTGGATTCTAATGCACTGCTTTGCTTTGGATCCAGCCTAGCAAGCAGCATCTACTGTTTTACTTTGGTTTTTTCAACAAAGTGTGCCAATATAATATTCATAAATATCAAATATATGCCTATGTTAAGTTAGGGCTAATTGTCATTTCCAAAAATATAAATACTTATGAGATAAGCAACTCACCAAACACTGTAATATAAACAAATTAAGTACTTAAAATAAGTATAATTGGTTTGAGAAAAGACCTCCCAAACCAAAAAAGTACTTACTCAAATAAGTACTGAAAAATAAGTACTTATTCAACCAACCACTTATTTCCAAACATGCCCTCTTCTTAATTGCTGCAAGTCATGTCAGGGTGACTTCTTTACCCCTAAATATTTCACTATATGACTATTTTATCCAATAAAAGACAAACCATTAAACAGTTCAATTTAGCCAAGTTAGCAGTTATCAAATGGCCCGGGGGGGCATGGAGAGTAAAACTAATGCATAAGGACAAAAAAGATACAGTAACTACATACATTGCAGATGCCACAGATTGCCAAACAGGCTTCCAGACAATTCAGAAGATCAATCTTCCTTTCCCTAGTAAGTTTCTTTGCAGTCTCAAAAGAGGAACACCAAACGGAATTAGAATCATAACTCTTAACAAGAAGAGGGTGATCACAAGCTTGTCGTAGGCGCAAAAGCATCAATAAAATATTAACATAATTCTGTTTGATGGTCCCTGCAGCTGCATAAACCTGAGATAGTATCCACATTAAAAACCAATGAAAATACAAATTTCAGGAAAGAGTTAGAACCATGATTACCAGAGTTTCAATATACAGAAACCAAAGTAACTGTTGGCAGCACAAAAAATTCGCACATGTACAATGAAAAAAAAAAATTCACCTTGAACTGTGCACATGAATCAGCCTCTAGTTTGGAGTAGAAGTCTCGTTCTTCTTTTGAAAAATCTACCTTCTTCAGTTCTATGGATTTTGGTGGTAAAGTAATTATTGGTTTTCCATCAATAATAGTGCCTAAAGAACAAAAAACAAAGGCCCACTGAATAAGCATAACTCATCAAAGAAGATTTCACACTGATACAACCCTAGGTGCAGCCACCACAAACATGATCAGATCAACCAACATGTACAAGGATCCTGTCTTGGAACAAGATGTTGCTAATAATAAAACATATCCAACGGTTTTCCATTTGTCACCACAAGCTATAGTATAAACAAACAAACAAAACAGAATCTGAGAGCCAATTAAGTAGACCCCCTCTAGTAAAATCTTCTAAAAAGATTTATGAAAATGTCCAAAATACCCATGCAGTTACTTTTGACAAAAAAAAATATTTATTTTCTCTCTTCATATGAATCACTAACTCAAACCCTTTCAATCTCTTTTCTGAAATTGATTTATTTTCCAAATTTTCCCTTCATATGAATCACTCAAAGGTAAAGCTGCAACTTTACATTTTCTTGTTTTTGTTGTTCATAAAGTTTGTATTTTTTTTCCATAAAAACCAGCCTCAATAGTAGCTTTATGGGTATTTTGGACATTTTTGTGGATCTTGTTAAAGGATTCTAACAAAGGGGGTCTATTTGCAACTGTATCAGAAAGTTTATGGGAGGTGACTGCAATTACTAAACTTCAGGGAATGTTTTATCAATGATCAGAAACTTNTTTTTTCCATAAAAACCAGCCTCAATAGTAGCTTTATGGGTATTTTGGACATTTTTGTGGATCTTGTTAAAGGATTCTAACAAAGGGGGTCTATTGGGGTCTATTTGCAACTGTATCAGAAAGTTTATGGCAATTACTAGCAATTACGGAATGTTTTATCAATGATCAGAAACTTCAGGAGATGTTTCAGCAATTTACCCTAAAAAACAGAAAAAAAAAAAAAAAAAAAAAAAACCTTGCTAAAATATGATTTCTTTAGGTTATTCAAGACTCTATTTAAAAACCTTATTGAGTTTTTTTCCCATCATAGTGGGTAAATATAAAATTGTTCTAGTGCTTCTAATGCATGTTTGGTACACTTGGTTGTATTAAGTACACATATAGTAGATATGAGTTAAAATAGAGTAAAATTACCTTTCTATGTATATTTAAATGTTTAGTATGTGTGTTCTTAATTTTTTGACAAATTTCTAAAATAATAGATTGGTCTTATGTTATGAGCACGTGCACCACACGGCAGCAGTTGAGGCAGCAGCGCGCATACGATAGGCACCGCACGGCAGCGGCACCATGAGCCGCGCGGCAGCGGCACCACGCGCA
>NW_010729128.1:488839-562034 GCF_000365185.1 Nelumbo nucifera
GGGCAGACCCTTCGTCGTCAAAACAGACCACTATAGCCTCAAATACTTGCTGGAACAACGACTGACCACCTCTCCACAGCAACATTGGGTCAGCAAATTCTTGGGGTTCGACTTCCGAGTGGACTATAAGGCAGGATCCCTGAACCATGCAGTAGATGCCCTGTCCCGACGAGAGGAAGATAGTATGATCCTCCATGCGATCTCCCAACCACAAGCCACCCTGCTAGAAGACATTCGGAACGCACTGTTGCAGTCTTCCGAATGGAACGACCGAGCCCAACAAATACAGTCAGGGTCTGCTAACCCAAACTGGTCTTTCCACGATGGGCTGGTATTTTACAAAAAGAAGATCTACCTACCCGCCGATTGCCCCCTCATCCCCTCCATCATCGCCAGCATACACCACTCGACACACGAGGGCATTCAGAAAACGCTGCATCGCATTCACGCTAACTTCCACTGGCAAGCTATGAAGGCCTCGGTACGGGACTTTATCCAGAACTGTGCRGTGTGCCAACAACAAAAATGGGAAAATTTGCACCCCGCGGGCCTGCTCCAACCCCTCTCCCTCCCAACGCAGATATGGGCCGATATTCCATGGATTTCATCGAAGGGCTGCCCAAAGTTGGGGGGAAGTCAGTCCTGTTCGTGGTGGTAGACCGGTTCTCCAAATATGCTCACTTCCTCCCTTTATCCCATCCTTATACTGCAGTCTCGGTCGCCCATACATTCTTCACCCACATTTTCCGCTTACATGGACTCCCCGAGTCCATYGTYAGTGACCGRGACCCRATCTTCACAAGCACATTCTGGAAGGAGCTCTTTAGATTACAAGGCACGGCCCTCGCCTTCTCCTCAGCCTACCATCCACAGTCAGACGGTCAAACAGAGGTGGTGAACCGGACAATTGAGATGTACCTTCGTTGCTTTGTGGGCGACCAGCCGCGGCGCTGGGTCGAGTACCTCCCATGGGCTGAATACTGCTACAATACATCCTATCACTCCTCCCTTGGAATGACTCCCTTTAGAGTAGTGTACGGTCGAGACCCTCCACGCCTTCTATCCTACGAGCCGGGCTCAACGCGACTAGAAGAAGTGGACCGCAGCCTACAGGCTCGCAACGCCCTACTGGCCAAAGTCTCCTTGCGCTTACAGCAGGCGCAGGCACATATGAAAAATGCCTATGATCAGCAACACCGCGAAGTCACCTTTGAACCAGGGCAGTACGTTTGGCTGAAACTCCGACCATACAGGCAGCTGTCCCTCAGGCGCCGGGGGCCCCCTAAGCTGGCCCCCAAATTCTACGGGCCTTTCAAGATCCTAAGGAAGATAGGAAAGGTAGCTTATCAACTCGAGCTTCCGGAGCACAGCAGGATCCACGACATCTTCCATGTATCCCTCTTAAAACTTTATGTTGGCACTCCTCCCGACCATGTACCTCCCCTACCCCCTTTGCAGGACGGTAAACCTATCCTCCAGCCTGGTGCCCTCGTCCGGTCCCGCGTCCATCAAGGCACCTTCGAGGTTTTAGTCGAATGGGAGGGACTACCCCCAGCAAAGGCAACTTGGATCCCCTGGACCGTCCTCCACAACGCTTATCCAGACCTCGAGCTTGAGGACAAGCTCGTAGTCCAGGAGGGAAGTGATGTTATGAGCACGCGCACCACACGGCAGCAATTGAGGCAGCAGCGCGCATACGATAGGCACCGCACGGCAGCAGCACCATGAACCGCGCGGCAGCGGCACCACGCGCACGCACCGCGCGGCGGTGGCACCTCGCGCAGCGCGCAGTACCGCACGCACGCACACTGGCAGCAGCAACAGAGCAGGGCCCACACGACAGCTCATAGGGTGGACCCACCCTTATCCGGAGACGTCAAGAGATCGTGCCTTACCCCTTATCCCTTATCTTATCCCCTAGTCTTAGACGGAATTGTAGTACCATTAAAAGTAAGTAGTCTAATTAGAAGTAGGAGTTTTAAGTCCGCTAGGACTAGCCTAGCCTAATCCAACAAGGAAACCTCCTCTTGTAATCGCCTATTTAAGGAGGCGCTATTATTGAATAAAGGCATCGAATTTTTCAATCAAGAAAGGAAGTAGAGGAGAGTTCGGTGATCTCTTGAACAAATCACCCCTGAGATCGTCAAAATAGGGCCTGTACGCAAGGCCAAGGGCAAGGAAAGGTCTGAGGCTCCGAAGGCGGAACGACCCGTGACACGATCCTACGCTCGGGCCCATAACATCTTATCTCTTATGAATTACAATTTATGATACAATTGGATTCTATTCAGCCTACCCTAGGATTTACAATACAATTAGGATTTCAGAATATTTGGTGGTCTCCTCTTTTGGCAAGCCAGTAAACCTAAAATTCAGCCAATAAATATGGCTCTTGAAAGGGAAACTGGCAAAGTAGTCTGGTGTCTTCACTCAAGGGAATGGATATGGAACTTTCCTTTTTATGAGTAATAAAAAATACTTTTCATGCATGCAAGTGTTATGTTAGATGTACAAAAAGGATATAAATAAAAGAAAAGGGAACCGCCTATGAACAATATCTCTGCATCTCAATCTTTCTACTCATTTAGGACAATATCCTAATCCATTAAGAAGAAAGAAACCATCAACACGAGGTAAAGGCCTTATAAATTTTTCAGATATTCTTTTACTCTACTCCTTTCATACCACCTAGGAGATGGCACAAGGAATCATTAACCAAAGCATAGCAACCCTAGGACCCAATTGAATCAAATGGTCAAGAAAGAACCCCTTTCCATTTCCAGGAGGGGCAAGTCCAAGATATTTAAATTAGATACCAAGGCTGGGCAAAACGTAACTGTTTCAGGTGTTATTACAGACTTCAGCTATTCATAGTGCTGTGAAGATATGTTGTGGTTCAATTTGTTTTCCACATGATGTGTTTGATCACAATCATGTCAAATTATAAATTCAAGATGACAACCTGATGGAATTGCTGAGGCAATAGCCAATGATGAAGCTGATAACTATTCCATGTTTTTAGTACTTATTTATTTTGGGGGCCACCACAAGGCAGAGGAGCATTGTATCCTCGTATGCAGCACTCAAGATGATCAAAAGAACAGTAAAGGATCCTCAGAAACATATGCAAGCTTGATATTATCCTTCTAGATAATGCCATGTTAGGAAAAATCATCTTTTTTCCATAGGCTTATTCCTTAAGTACATGCCTTCTGGAAATACAGAATCCAATACCCAACCATAAACCTCAACCAAGGTACTGCTATGACCTAAACCCTACTTGAGTAGGTTTATTTTATTGAAATACCTTCAGAAGTGCAGACAAAAAAAAAGATCCCATCCAAGAGAAAAAGTGCCCAAGGGGGAACTGGGAGACTCAGTACATCCATCTACTAATGGTGTAGTTCAAGAAACTGAACAAGGGATAATCAACATCCTGGAAATTCGACTACCAAATACAATGAGGTTTGAAGAATTGTGGTACTAAACAGTTAAAAAGGTAATAGAAAATTAGAAACTCAACCAATTGGGCACCAGGGCCATCACTTCCAGAACTGAAGCCTTGGGTAGATCTATGAATGAGGATGACAAAGAGATGATTTTTTCCCACCAAAAAGATAAGACAAAAAAAAAAAAAACAAGAGGATAAAAGTTAGTAAATAAAAAGATCTATTATCATCATCCACTGAAGAACCAAAGATTATAACACAAGAGAGTCTAATCTGGAATGTCACCTTTTGTGCGACGAAGCATTATGGTCTTCAGAACAGCTTGTAGATTTTTGTACCCATGTGCTGGATTCTTATTAATCGGAATCTTGATCATGGAGCAGAATGAATTGTAAACAGAATATGGATCATATCTAAGGAATCTGAAGTAACTATAAAGATCATCAACTGCATTCTGGATAGGTGTTCCTGACAAGCACCACCTCCTTTTAGCTCGAAGTCCCCAACATGCCCTTGCAACTTGAGTTCTGTGATTTTTAATGCTCTGTGCTTCATCCAATACTACCCTAAACCATCCAACCCTTGCAAGAGGACGAGAAACAGATTCAAGTGATGTGCCATCCACTCCCTTTTTATCCTTCCGATTTTTCTTATCAGAACTAGGGGGATACTTTCTTTTTCTGCTGGAAGACAATCCCATAGGTGGCAGACTTTGAGCTTCTTCCTTCCCTTTATCATCATCATCTTTATCCACAAGAGGCTGCTTTGGAACCTCCATGCTTACAATGGAATATGTTGTAAGCACAACATCATACTTGGCCAGATCATAAGGATCTTTTGTTCGATTGGTTCCATGGTATACAAGAAAAGAGAGATTAGCATCCTTGCTGACCTTACTATCCAGCTCTTCAGCCCATTGCCGGAGGACACTGGTAGGACATACAATCAATGTTCCAGCGGCTGGTCTACCCTTCATGATCATGGAAGAATTCTCATTCTTCACTGACTTCTTAACAAAACCAGAATCTCCATCATCATCTTCATCTAAATCTAAAGCTTCCAATTCCCCTTGTTTTGCAACTGCAGAACTAATCTTGGAGGAGGGAGATCTTTCCTTCAGTATAAGTGCAATTGTTGATATTGTCTTTCCCAATCCCTGCTAGGCAATTATCATGTAAGCCATTGTAAAAAAAAAAAAACTAAAATGGTTCCAAGAACAGATAAAATTTAAGTTATTGGTCAATAAACCTGATCATCAGCAAGAATTCCTCCGGAGCAGGGTGAGCTATCTGTTTCCTTTTTCACCATCCATGACAATGCAATTCGCTGTCCAAATGTTAATTAAAAGTCATTTGGGATGTCAAAAATAAGGAATTACTTCTCACAAATATAAAGGATGATCCATCTCTAGCCTTACAGTCACACAATACAAGAAGGCGAACCATTCAATCAGTCTCATTAATGTATATCACCTAGATTAAACCATTTTTATTGGTTGACTATGGCCATTAGCATGTACTTGATCATTCAACCATCATGTAGATTTTAATATTCAAGGAAAAGATTAGATAGACAATCATAGTCACCTGGATTGTATTGGTTTTGACTTAGATCATGTCTTAATTGGGACCCATTAAATGGTTTCCCTGCATGTTTGCAAGCTAATATGCATTTCTTTTGCTGACTTCAAACTATAAACCATGCTAGAACCTTGTACTTGCCAAATAAATGGACTTAAAAGATAAACCTAAACCTGATGTCTCAGAAGGGGGACGGCCAAAACACCATCTGGTGGATTATCTTCTGACTTAGGCTGAGCAAGATCCTGCAAATGCACTTCAACCTTAGGTCCATATAAATGTAGAGAAACACACATGAACATATGCAAATGCAAAACCACTTCTTCGAGCAGCAAAAAAAATAAACAAAATTTATGGTTATCACCTGTAACGCCACCCTGAAGGTTAATCTCTCATCATTTGCTCTATGCCATGTGTTTACAATTCCTGTATGGTAAAGAGAGTTTCTATTCATAGAATGTGTTGTGGTCACAGGGGGTTTTTCATGCACTAATGATGTATATGGCTGTATAGGATGACTGATATCTTCAAGAATACATAAATCAGCATCATCAGTATCATCAACATGGGCCCTATGCCCTGAGAGACTCTTGTGGACAACTTCACCAGTGACTTTTACAGAATGACAATTCATGCTACCAGATGGAAGCAGTATATTCTCTTTTTCTTCCTTCATGAATATGGTCTGCTTGTTACTTGAGGTAAATAATTGAATATCAGAAAACAATTGTCTTGAGCCACTATGAATTGAAGGCTCACCACCAGCACTAGCATCAGAGTTTCTATTGATTGGAGAATGATAATCATAGGGGACAGGCTCAAGAACCTTTACATCATAAGGTGTGCTCTTAGAAGAAAGAAGCTCATCCTCTCTTTCATCCTTTATGCAAACCTCCTCCTCACTTACATTGCATGATTGAAGAGTATGAAGTGATTGCCTTGAATGATTGTCAGAAGAAGCTCCATTTTTCGCATCAGAAGAAGAGCATCCAGTAATTGGTGAATGATACAAACCAGCTTCACACTTAAAACCCATACCCTGAGACATATTTATATGAGCATAATCCATTATGGATTCTTCTTGAACAAATGTGTCAGCTCTTCCTCCATGTGTTGTCATCGTACTTCCTTGGCATATATTATGAGTTGGAAGCAGGTGAACCTCTGTTTCATCTTTTGTGTGGATTTGTTCTCCCACAGTTGACATAAATTGCAGAACCGAAGAATCAGACAGGAAATGCCTTGAAGAACATACTAAAGTAGCATTATCATCAGAGGCACTAGGATCTGTACAAAAGGTTAGTGGTGAACAATGATGACTAGTTTCACATGTGATATCAGCAACCTGACTGCTATTGAGTATAGTATGAAATTGACCTATATCTACATCCAAAAAATATGCCTCCTCAGGATATTTACATGAATTTTCTTCAAGTTTTCCCATATTGTCCATGCTA
Organism: Nelumbo nucifera; assembly: GCF_000365185.1. Next base: position 495,326 of record NW_010729128.1, read on the forward strand.
TTTCCACATATAGCACTATACTTCCCAAAAGCCAAACCTGCTTCTTCCATCACCATGTAAGGTGAAGCACCTGCAGTTTAGAATACCCACAAGTTAATGAACATGAAACTCATTCTAGAATCCACAAAGCACAGGTGAAACGAACAGGCATATGTAGCTAATTATTACTCTGTGCAGTACAAACTTAGATACATGTCTTAACCAGGCATATGGTAACACATGCAATTTTATTGAGCTCCCAAGGTGACCTCATCTTCAGTTGAACAAAGATCATGGTCACCAACAATACGAAATGTGATTACCATTGCCTGCAGAAGAATTAAACTCGGTGCCAAAATTCCTTAGCTGGTATGGTGGTTCCTTACCAGGAGGATTTACAGAGCTTCCAACCCTCTGATCAAGGCAAGTGTTACATTCTGAGAATGGCACAGTTAATTGGTCATTAAAACTCAAAGAACTGCATACAGGATTGCCAATCTGTGGTGGATCTTCCATCTTCACATGATCAGACACCATTTGAGAACTTCCTGGAGTCTCAAACGAACACTCTGAGCCCATGCTTGTCCTAGAATCTGAAAATTGTGTATAATCTGAAGGATAGAACATGAAAGATCCTGGTACCTCAGCTCCTTTTGGAGGTGCCACCCCATAGATACCTAACAGAAACTCAGCATTCAAGCAAGAAACGATTAATGCACGCATACTGAAAGGCATAGGTGTGTTTGGTAACGGCTGAAATAGATTCTGAAAGCTGAATGTGGAGAAGGCTTAAAACTTAAAAAAGGTTTAAATCCAATTTATCAAAAAAAAAGCTTAAATCCACGGGGTACTATTAGTATACAATAAAATTTCTAAGGATAAAACAATCACCCCACAATTCCCATGCTTCATTCAGCAATTAAGTAGCAAGTTACTTAAATGATGAATGAGGCTTTTCTAAATTTATTTTGCATTTATCAAATACCACCTTAGTTTTTCTTTATGACTTTAATGTATAGCTTTTCTTATATGAAATAACAACAACAACAAAAACAACATAACAGTAAATAAGTGTAACATAGGCAACAAAAGAAGAAATACCAAGTCAAAATGAATCATGTTACCATTTTGTGGCTGGGACACATTCTCATGGTGGTAAGCAAGAAAACTTGACTCTCCTTGTAAATCATTCCTTGATGATATATTTCCTGCATTGGTCTGCAGAAGGTGCCACATTGTTAAGAGCTGATGAAAGAGTGTTCATGGAAGACAAGGGAAATAAATGGATAAAAAAAAGCATAATAGTAGAAAATATGCATATCGAGTCAAGAAAGTTATCTAGAAAATATTTCAATTATAAAATAACTATTTGGCCCCTAATTTCTATAGTAGTTATTGCTAAACTTCTTCCTCTCCCTTTTTGATGGATAACAAAGTTCTCGTTAAGATAAGAATGATATCAAAAAGCATAGAACAGGGAGAGTTCCAGCCATAGTGTAGAACACTAAACATAAAAGAACAGGAAAAATACAAAATATACCAATGTCTTACAATTTCTGTCCAATTACTAAAATCAATCCTGTTCACATCCTTAAAGTCTTAAACTCTTTGGCACAAATTCCTGATATGCAATTAACAAATAGATTTTCCTGCAAATTCTGTGAAACAGTAATAAGGATGATACCATGCCTTTGAAGATTTATTCATATAGAAAGAAAGCAATAACAGCTGTTAAGACAGCAGCTTAGAAGTCCTTGGGAATAGGATTCTGGATACAGAGGTATTTTGGTCATTTTGATAACAACAAAGATTAATTTCCATCATGGTTCTAAACTTCCACAGAACTGACATTATTAACCTTGCTAATCGAAGTCACAGACGATTTTCAACAAGTTTTGACTGGTTGGAGTTCAATGTTACATTCAGTTTTGTCAAAACCAGATTGTTCACAAACCCAATAAGCCTACAGGGTCACAGGTAAAATGGTCTCACCATTGGGTTGACCCAGTGCTCTATGATGCCGTTACTAAGTATAAAATTTATAAAAAATATTTGTAGGCAGTAGCAAAATTGTTATTATTCTTTCTCCATGCATGAGCCCAAGTTTGTACCTCCCCAAGTGCATTTTCCTTTGTTTAGAATACACGATTAAAATGTATTTAATGTCCATATAGTATATCTATATAATGATATAATGCACAAATTGGCATATGACTTTATAGTTTGTCACTAGGCATTCACAAATGATATGGTTTGAAACTTCTTATTAATTCTACTAGTTGGCACTTGACACTCAACTATTGACTCAAGCAGTTCATTTAGACACATCCAGATTTCAGAGAATTATCCAGGTTAAAAGCAACTTTGCCAGTTATTCCGGAAATACAAAAAGTGGGGATCGACAAAACTGTAAAACCACCAGATCTGGTCAAGATGGTGCAGCTGTCCATGCAGCATATTGATAATGATCTAAGCATGAAAACATATCAACTGAAATTGTAAATAACATCTCAATGTGAGAATATCAGACACACATGACTACATATGTTAATATCTATATCCTATTTCCTATTTCAAATAGTCTGGTTTAGTGGCATTATTGGTGCTACTGCTATCATTTTGTAATGTTTTATCCTAGGTTTGTAATAATTTAATGATGCTCCCTTGGTTTCTGTATTTTATAATGTTTCCATGATTAATTCCACTTCCAAAAATTAATTCCTCGTCCACAATAATGAAGGTTACATTGCAATCAAAGTTTTAAAACCTTGATTTCCACTTTCTTGCTTACAAATTTTAGAGCTTGTAAACATGGAAGTCACTCCATGAAATGTATTTCAGTGTCATTACTATTGTTGTGATCATTTATACTAAAAACAAGGCCAGCATCTTCTTAAACCGTAACTGACTCCCACTCTACATACTGTTATGGATGCCATGCAATGTTTCATGTTTTTCTCTATGCGAAATCTTTATGCTTTTTCTATTTTTAATGTTAGGTTTATGCTATTATTGGTCAAGTAAATGCAATTTAAATTGTTCCCAACCCTAAGATGATTTTCTTGTCTTTGTTTTCTTTCTTTTTGTGATGGGGAGAATGAAATACTAGTTACCCAAATTCAGGACAGGGCACAAATGAGCGTAATTCAAATCCCAAAACAACAATCGCCACAGTTTTTGTTCGCAAGAAACAAACACATACCTTGGAAATGCCATGTGGCTGGTTTGGACTTTCATCAAGAATGGCATATAATTGATCAAGATCAATAGAAAGATCATCGGAACCATTTTCTACGTCAAAGGAATCCTCCAACCAGTTCGAACTCTCCTCTGCTTTCAGCATATCATTGCATGCCATCCGTAACAGTATGTAGAGCGAGGGCCAGTTACGGTTTGAGAAGATACTGGTTGGAGGATTCCTTTGACGTGGAAAATGGTTCTCATTTCTTTCTATGCGGAATCTTTACCCTTTTTCTGTTTTTAATGTTAGGTTTATGCTATTATTTATTGGTCAAGTAAATGCAATCTAAATTGTTCCCAATCCTATGGCTCAGTTTCGAAGAAGTACAAATACAAATATGAGTGCAAAACCTTGCATTTTGTATTATTTTATATTTATTTATATTGTACATATTTGTATTTATGCTCTTTCCAAATTAAGCCTAAGATGATTTTCTTTTTGTGAATTCGGGACAGGGCACAAATGAGCGTAATTCAAATAAACACATACCTCGGAAATGCCATGTGGCTGGTTTGGACTTCCATCAAGAATGGCATATAACTGATCAAGATCAATTGAAAGATTATCAGAACCATTTTCCACGTCAAAGGAATCCTCCGACCAGTTCGAACTCTCCTCTGCTTTCAACATATCAGAGAAATACCATAGAACCCCCCCCCCCAAGCACCCCCAGCTTCAAAAACCCTAATTCCCTACAGTACCAGACCCGAATTATGGAGCGCCTCGATTCAAATTTGAAGAGCCCACAACTTCGAAATTGGGAAAAGCACAATTCCGAAGAAATTCAGCGAAGACTATGTGAATGCTTAGAGACGATGGTTTTCGTTTGCAACGTCGTCGACCTGTCAGCTCCAATTCCCCGAAAGTTCATAGCTGTTTCGGCTGATACGACTTCTTTTTTCCTTTATTTTATACGGGAGGAGATATGGTTAGGCTATTAAGCTGTTGAGGGAAACCAACGCGTGAGATCAGAGTAAACAACGCGATAACAGGTGTAGTCGTCGTGTTCGTGTAGAGATGAAGTGCTCCTCATTATTTAACCCCCACAAAAAAGTAAAAGAGAGAGAGAGAACAACTAACTGCCAATCTGCCATAGAGGCATAGAGTCAGTTTGTCGCCTTATCAAAAAAAGACGTGCCCAATTCAGTAATTGCTCTGCTTTTTTAAAATTCGGAGTTTCAGTAAACCAAAAAGACAGGCGGTTTTCTAGTTTTTCTTCTTCCAGAGTTCTAGGCCGTGTTGTCGTTTCAGGATTTAATTATATAAATATAATTATCAAAAATTAAAATTATGAAAAAAAAACCCTCGAACACCTCGTGGCCGTTACGAAAACCGGAAACGTAGCAAGTAACAACTGTGCATTTGATGAAAACTAAACTCGGAGTTACAGTACAGTAGGACTCTGGAAGGAATTGAGCAACGTGTAGTTTTGAGTACTCATAGGACTGGGAGTTTGTTTAGTCTACAGAGCTACTCGTAAAACTTGTCCAATCACAAGAAAGAAATAGCGCCAGACCGTACGCGTGGCCTCAGACGTCAGGGTGAGCCGTGAGGATTGGCTGAGAATCTTTCTCAGAGGATTCGAAGTTGTACGATAATTAATAAGGCCGTAGGGCCGAGAATGTAAAGTTGGACACTTGGACCAACCCAGTCTCAGGGCCTAATTCACGTATGACACACCTGCAACAGGAGTGGCATCTTTCTATATTGGGAGAATGACGGTTCAGTCCAGGCTGGGTCAGAAATTTTAGGCCCAGTTGGGTAGGTGCCTGCTCGAAATTGATGTCAATTTACGAATGGAATGGTGTATAGAGTGGGAGTATTTGATGTCAATTTAGAAATCTAGTGTAGGTCTGTCCTTTGTTTCATATTCCCACGTATGATACACTTGCAAAGTAGGCACTTGTGGAAATTTTGTTTGATTAAAATATCTTAAACCGTATAAATGTAATTTTAATAATTATTTTTCTCTTCATTTAATTTTCTTTTATTAAATCTTATATTTAGGTATTAACTTTCCTTCTTTTGAATTTTATATTAATTAACTATATTAAAAATATATATAAGTATGATAAAGAATAATTATTTTATTAATGATAGAAATTGATAGAGGATGATTTGACTGGCCAATCATGAAACAACATGTGGCATGCCGAACCACCTTATGACACCTTGGCACCACAAAAGATGTAATCCCGACCTAAGGAGACTAATCGGACACCTCGTAACAAGGCAACACATTCTACCTCAGTGGAGGAAGTTGAGGACTTCGAAGGCCAACTTGCACTCTTCCAACCTAGGCAACCAACGGTCTAAATAGCCAGCCAACTTCTCGAGTACTGACCTGACGACCTGTGTAGCAGGTTAACCTTATCCAGAGTAATATACCTATTGGTTCTGAGTCATGCAGCAACACATCACCCACTTGGCATGGATGACCCTGGCCTCCATACGACGAGACTGGGTAAAGATCACCACCAACGTGGGAGGGGTGTGCCCCAAAGATAACAGGCCGATAAGGTCTGGCGTCCTCGAATATCTTGAACATGAAACTTAGACCCCAACACCTATAAAAGGAACTCAACCCTCCTTCAAAAGGTATGCACACAATCTGTGAAACTCATTCATTTATTGTTCTTTCTAAGCTCTATGTTCTCTATACTCTTTTCATTAACTTAAGCATCAGAGTGCCTAGTCCGTGTTCAGCATCCCAAGTACTCTGATTCTTCACCTTTTACAATTCGATGGACACACCTCGTTAGCCCGTCCGTCCGAGATGTCTTATAGCAGGGAGATCGTTAAATATCTACTACAACGAAAATAAAAGGCAATCTTAAAATCAACCAAAAAAGTTGGTGGTGAGTCAACAAAATGTATCAACATTTTGGTATCATAGTTAAACAATAATAAAAATTAAAAAGATAAAATATAGAAAAATATGAAAAAAATACAAAAAATTGTATAAAACATTTGGGTATTTCTCTAATATCATATTAAACAAAAATAAATGTAACAAATAAGAATAATTTTATAGAAATAAAAACATAAAAAAAAAATTGAAAAACGTATTATTTACTATCGTCATTCATCATCGTCGTCGTCATCAAAAAATTTAACGTGCAAAACATATGGTCACCAACTAGTATATATAGTAATCCAATCACTATATGCCATCGAGCACTGTGTCTGAATCGTCTTGGTAAATCATGCCAAATTGTACGACTTCTGTTTATGGAATGGTGTTTTGTGATTCACCCTAAATCCGGATATGCTCCTCGTATAGCACTCTCACACCAACCTTATCACATTGAGGCCATGCATTAAAACATCTTCTCATGAATCACAATTGGCTATGTTTGGTTTGAAAGAAAATGTAGGGAAAGGAAGGTAATTCGGAATAACTGAATGTTATGACCATTTAGCAAGTTGTAGGATCAACGAAAATGCCTTAACAATTATAAATGATAAGTGAGAGATTGAATGGTTGTGGAGTTCATATATATTTGTTAATGTGCGGGGCATTATTATTGGCTCCACAGCTTGTTGAACACAGCCATTGCGTTCAATTAATCCCATTTCAAAGGAAGGGAAAGATAGGGAAATCACACATCGTTTAGGACTGTAATATGCTGTCAGATTGGTGTAAGGAGTAAATCCAGTCTTTATTACTGTCACTTAGGACTCCAATTTTTTGTTCAAATTTCAAAGTGGATTAATTAACCGATGAGCCCCATTTGCTGAGCAACTCCTAGAAGTTGCACCTTGAAGAATGACATCGCATGGCAAATTCATTATGCTGATTAAATAAAAACTAAAAAGCATATTTACTACAAGTACTCAAAGTAGAGTGATGGGGCATGGTACGTACGTTTGGGTTTTATTGGAAATAGAAAATAGAAATAGAAATGCTTTCAAGCCCAGATTTCCTATAAACTTTTCCTATCCACTCTCTACCCGCTATGAATTGGAGCCATACATCTCTTTCACAACGGGTAGAGAGTGGGTAGAAAAAGTGAGTAGGAAATCCTGAGTAAATGCTTTCACCTTTTGTGGTGATTTTTGGAATCATAAGTGTGGTAGCGAATAAGGTGTTATTTATCAAAATTCATGGGTGGTTTTTGATTGGTCAAAACTCTTTCCATATCATATCTTTTCTGCATCATAGATTTTCCCTATAATAAATCCAAGATTCTTGATGAACTTGGGGTTGGGATGGCATGAGATCTCAATAAGGCATGTGTAAAAGGGTACTCATGGAATAAAAAGGATAGATACAACCCAATTTTCAACCAAAAGTAACCGAGGATGTGAAAATAGCTAGCAATCGGGGGTAGACTCAAATGGTAAAGGTATATGTCATATGCATTTAATGATTTCTCATAACAACTTGACCACTCGCTAAACTATCTAGTATCTACCATCTAATAGTGGCTAAAGAACGGGTCGTGATATACACAAGTAGGGGGGCAACGAGCCGAGCTTTTCATGAGCTGTTCAAGTTTGGCTCATGAAAAGCTTGGAGTCGAGCTCGAGCTCAATTTAGTGGCTCGATTATTAAACGAGCCGAACTCGAGCCTACTAGAGCTCGGCTTCTCGTGAGGCTCGCGAAGCCGGCTTGAATATATATATAATAATTATAATATTTTTATTATATATATTATTTTCTATATTTTTATTATATATATTATATATTAAATATCATATATATATATATATATATATGTATATATATATATGATATTTAATATATATAATATATATAATAAAAATATTATAATTATTATATATTATAATTCTTAATTTTTTAAATATAAAATAAAAAATTATATATGGTTTTTATTTTTATAAAATATTTTTTCTAAATATTTTTATAACAAAATATTTATAAAATATATAAAAAATTATTTTTATAAAATATAAAACGAGTCAAGCTGAGCTCGAGCTTATGAATTTTTTACTCGAGCTGAGCTCAAGCTCAAGGTTCTGGCTCGAACTGAGCTCGAGCCTGGTACTATTTGACTCGACTCAGCTCGAATCCACCCCTATACACAACTTGGAAGTGATGAAATTTGCAATCATGCATGCTAATTATAAATAGAATCAATGAAGCTTAGCAAAGCCCTATGTTACTTCGTCTCGTGCTTCCAAGTTTGTCGTGGCAACAAAGGTAAAGACAAGTAGTAGATAACTAGACTATTATAGTCATTTTTTAGTTTTTAAAGTCATAGTTAAGTGTAGATTTAGGTATTGACCAGGGCACCAAGAAACTAACAAGTGTGCGGAAAACAAAGGCTTTGCCTTAGAGCACCAGTCGCTTCCACCATAGGCTTTTTCTATGTGAACAAAATGAATTGAATGTTTTAACCAAGCATGGACAAGAATGTCAACGGGTCAGGTTCAATTCTAACATGGCTCATTTCAAACTTAACTCAAAGTCACTCCAACCAAAATGGAATAGGGAGATAGGACTACCAAGCCCACCCAATGAAGTTTCTCCATCAACAAACCCATACTCTTAGAGGTCAATTTACAATGTTTTCAAATTTCAATGTCACTATGTTAATGGTTTGTATTTGACGTGGGTCAATCTTAATCCAAATCAACCCAAATAGCTCAATCAAGACTATCCCAAACTGACCCTATATACATATGGTTTAGCAAAGGTGAATTTACCACTTGACCCAACCCATTGGCATCCCTAAGTTTGTGTCATGTTCATTTTGTCTATTTTCTTCTTAGGCCATGTTTGTTTTTGGGCAAGTTATTTATTTGATTAAATGCACTTATCTATTGTATTATTTTTGGCCATGGAAGCTTTTGTGTTATCGTTTTTACCCCTATAGCCTTTTGTTTTTAAAGTTTGTTTAATGGGAAATTTTGTGTCAAGGGTCGGGCAGAGCACCATTGACAAATTAGCCTAGCCTAGATAGAAAATCTAAATGTTTTGTACCCAAAAAAAAAAAAACATGTAGATACTAGGAAATTTTTTGTCAGGAAAAAGATGGAATTTTGGGATGGGTTAGAAATGATCACCCCTACTTATTTCGACCCATTGGCATTCCTAATTAGGGCTACGATGAGCAAGGCAAAGATGGCTATAGTTGGGATAGTCATTCATGGCTAAAAATGGAGAAAGCTAAGGCTCTTTTTGGCATCAATTATGGAAATTCTCATATTCAAAATATATCTAAGAAAGAATGGATTTTGTAAATTCTCATCTAAAGAATTTGTATAGGTGTTTGTACTTTAAAAAGAATTTGTATAGGTGTTTGTAATTGATTATTGATATTAAATGAGTTGAAAAAGAGGTAATTTTAAGATATTCAATGCATTCAATTTACTCTCATTAAATCCAATATTTAAGATATTAACTTACAATCACCTTCATTGAATTATATATTTAAGGCACTTTTGTTTCTTTTCATCATTAAATTCTATTAATTAAATCCATACATAATAAATTAATAATTTCAATAAAATAAAAAACTTATACTTTTGAAATCTACTTTGAAAAAATATAGTGTTTTCATCTAGATGGTGGTAAGAAACTAAACCATTTTGGGTCAAATGGGCCAATCCATGCTACCACAAATAAATAGTAAAATTCAAAAATAAACAAAAAATGCAACAAAAAATAAAAATAAAAAAAAACTGTAAACATTTTTAACATCATATATTCAACATATTAAACAATAAAAAGTATGATAAATAAGAAATGTTTTTATTAATAATGGAAATTAAATGTAAAATTTAAAATCAATTAGAAGTAAAATTATTTTCCTATTCTCTCTCATTGGATCTCATATCTAAGGTATATTCTCTCATTAAATCCTATATTTAAGATATATTTTTCTCATCAATAATTTCTACTAATTAAATCCATAGCATAATTTTAATAGTATAAAAATAAATATTTTGAAAAAGTAATGTTGTCTATATGAAGTGTATCGAACTGTGGTATGGCGAACCAAATGCAACAAATAATCCTACCAACTAGATGAAGCCGAGGTGGAAGGATGAGGTTATGCAACAAGGAGATCTGCAAATAGGAAAGAGTCAGAGACTCAAGGATGAGGTTCTGCAAAGGCACTCCAATGCTCAAGTTAGTATGGGGTGATGGAGTCGGTCAAGTCGAGTCGAGGAGAACAATAAATGCACAAGAGAGTCTAAAGAGTTGAAGCAGTTGCTTTATCTTGAGGGGAGATGTCTTTAAATAATTGAGTGTTTAAGTTGTATTTGGACACACTCCTTGTAGGGTTAATGGGATGAGGCCACCCACCAAGGTTTTCGATGAGCTCCGCCTTCCCTAGCGAGGGCGCTTATTCTTAGGAGACAGTGCTTATCCTTGTCCACGTGGGACTTTGCTCCTATCTAAGGTCTTTGGTGACTTGGTTACCTACACTTTTAGGTGAGCAATGCGCTGACAAGATCCAAGGACGTCAGCCATAGAGTTGCCCACATGACAACTTCGGCCATGTAGGGCACCGCCCAAACACCAGTCCCCCAGTTCTAAAGTCAATGAGTAAGGTGCTCGGCTATGGTGGAGTGGAAGAGCTCCTAAAGTGCTTGATTGAGGAACTTAGTAGATTTTTCTGGCTGGTCACAGCTTGGTCAAACCAAGTCTAATACTTCAGGTGTTTTGCGCTCTTTGCTTCGGTAAGATGTCTTCCTTTTTCATCTTCTTCTTCCTTTTCCTATTTCAGTAGTTCCACTTCGAGTAATGAGTCTGAGCTAAGGCCTCAACTAGAGGTTGTTAGACTCATTATGCTGAAGACTGATGTCAATATGGTCAAGGTCGAGGAGACCAAAGGTGAGGCTGAGTTGTCCGAGGTCAAGGAGATTGAAGGTGAGGCCAAGTTAGCTGGGGCTAAGGAGGCCGAGGTCGAGGAGACTAAAGGTGAGGTCGAATTGATCAAGCCAAGGAGGCCAAATTGGTCGAGGTCGAGGAGTCCAAATGTGAGGTTGAATCGGTCGAGGTTGAGGAGACCGAAGGTGAGGCCAAGTTGTCCAAGGTCGATGTCCCCAAAGAGGCTAAGGAGGTCAAAGGGGTTGAGGTCCCCAAGGATCCAACTTCAGTTGTTGATTAGCTTTAATTCTCCTAGGTTGGTCAAAGTCTTAGGATGGCCGAGGTCTCGAACTTGATGGCTAGGCGGCCTTGGTCTTAGGTTGGTTGAGGTCTCGGGCTTGATGGTCAGGTGGCCAAAGTCTTAGGCTGGTTGAGGTTATGGACTTGATAGCTAGTGGCCTCGATCTTATGCTGGCTTAGTTCTCGGGCTTAGCTAGGTGGCCTTGGACTTAGGTTGGCCGGGTCTTGGACTTGGTGTCTCAAGCGACCCCCAAGCCTAATTGGCCAAGGCATTTTCGAGCTCTCAAGTTTCTTAGGGAGCTTGGTGGAGCCTAGTCATCTCAGAGCTGGTCAGTTGCTCCTTATCAGGTCAATCGTAGTGCTCAGTTGACTCTTCCCTCAACATTAGGTCAAGGGGCAAGGGGCTTTCCATGGGTCATCAGCTCCTTAAGGTCATTATGACAATATGGAGTGGTCTTCGTTGGTCATCCTAAGCCCATGAGTGGCGGGGACACTGTTCCTACTTCACCTAGTTTGAGCTAGGAATCCCAAGTGTTTGTGCTCAACTATTAGGGTTCGGTCGGGTCACTATGGAGGGCACTTGGTGTGTGTAGTATGATGAACATGTATCATCAAGAAGTCTCATCGGAGGATCCATTGGGTGCCTTTTAGGGTCCTTGACATGAGGATCAGCCACCGTAGGCACCTATGGAGCTGGTTGCGCTACTGTAGAGGCGTGTCCTTGTTGCCCCTACGCTTCTATCATTAGGATGAGGTGGTCAACCTTCTTCTATAGGGCGTTGAACTCTTCAGAATTCACCTGGTTCTACGGTCGAGTCTTATGGGGGGGGGAGAGGGAGCTGTGTTGATAATGGGGTTCCCAAGATGGGGAGTGAGCATCAAAGTGATTGGGAGTGCTTTTAGGATGTATGATTGCTTTTGATGCACGAGGATGTATGGTCGCTTTTGTACTGGTTCCCACAAACGATGTCAATATGATATTGTCTGATTTGAGGTGTGCCGAAATGCGGTATGACAAACTGAACACACAATAGATAATCTTACCAATTAGATGAAGCCAATGTGGAAGGATGAGGTTGTGCACCAAGGAGATCTACAAATAGGAAAGAGACAAAGGCCTGAGGTTGAGGTCCTAAAGAAGGCACTCTGATGCTCAAGTCAGTATGGGATGATGGAGTCAGTCGTGTTGAGCTGGGCCAAGCCAATGAGAACAGTAAATGCACAAGAGAGTTTAGAGAGTTGAAGCATATGCTTTACCTTGAGGCAAAATGCCTTTAAATAATTAGGCATTTGAGTTGTATTTGGACACGCTGCTTACGAGGTTATTGGGATCATGATGCCCATCGAGTTTTCGGGGAACTCTGCCTTCCCCGACGCGGGCGCTTATCTTTGGAATGCAATGCTTATCCTTGCAGGATTCCACTTCTATCTGAGGTCTTCGGTGAGATGGTGACATGATTATCCACACTTGTAGGTGAGCAACACGCTAACGTGGTCTAGGGACGTCAGCCACAAAGGTGCCCAGATGGTAGCTTTGGCCAGCTAGGGCATTATCCGGACAAAAAGTAATTTGAAAACAAAACCATTTTCTTCCCTCTTGGTGGTGGGTAAGCAATTCAACCATTTGGGGTCAAATGGATTAATAAATAATTCCATAATTAAATAATAAAAAACTAAAATAAATAAAATATATAATACAAAAAATAAAAAGAATTAGGCATATCTCTAATATTGTACATTCATTATACTAAACAAAAACAAGTATGAAAAGTAAAAGTATTTTTATTAATGATGAAACTAGAATGCCAAATTTAAAATCAAGCTATAATTCTATAAATGAAATGATGTCGTAGTTAACTAATAAAATAAAACTTTTAAAAAATAAAATATAAAGAATCACAAAAATAAAAAAAATAGAGAAAATTTTGGGCACATATCTAATGCTATATATTTATAAAAAATAAAATATTGGGTACATCTCTAATGTTATACATTCATTATATTGAACAAAAACAAGTATTATATTATCAATGATGAAAATGTAATACAAAATTTAATGTCTAACATAGAAATCAAACTATTTTCCTTTTTGGGTGGTGGGTTAGTGGTTTGGGTCAAATGGATTAATCGATAATATGATAGTTAAATAATAAATTTTAAAATATAAAAAAGTACTAATAATCAAAAGAATATATAAAAATTATACATTAATCTTGTCAAACAAAAAATAAGTGTGATAACTAAAATTATTTATATAATGTAGATGAAATATATAATTTAAAACAGATCCGAAAGCAAAGCTATTTTCTTACCTAGATGGTGGGTCAATGATCCAACTTTTAAAAGAAACTCATGATGTCATAATTGAATAATAAATATTTAAAAAATGATAAAACACAAAAAATGAAAAAGTATAGGATTTTGTCAAAAACATTTGAGAACATTTCTAATGTTACGTATTCATCATATTAAATAAAAATAAATAACAACACTACTACTACTACTATTATTAACAACAACAACAACAAGAATAATAATAATAATAATAATAATAATAATAATAATAATAATAATAATAATAATAATTGTAATTGTAATTTAAAATTTCCATGTGCACATTTACAACAAACATTTAAATTTATTTTTAATCATATTGTTACTTTTGTTAATTTTCAATTTTTATCATAACTATGATATATCTAAAATTCAAATAATTAATATGAGAAAAATTTCTCACGTGTTGACTGACATGCTTAATTACTAGTATTAAACAACACTGACATGCTTAATTACTAGTATTAAATTAAGTCAGTTCAAATTGGTCAAAGCCTCAACCCAAATCTAACCCAATGTTAAATCAAATTCATACTTCTCAATCTTAACCTTAATCCAAACTGCAACTCGTGCCAACCCAACTTAACTTCTCCGGGTGGGTTTGGGCTATCCCAACCCAAGTTGCGGCCCTACGTATTGTTTTTTTAGGGAAAGTGTCAAACTCACCATGAGATTTCACAATTTCTCTTAAACTCACCACAACTTTTCAAAATGTCTAAAGCTCACCATGTCAATAAATTTTTATTTTCCAAAACTCACCTTCGGTTAGTGCACCATTAATGCTTCTTAACAGAGGTGTCCATGTCAGCATAAATAACAATTTTCATGACCAAATTACCCTTGAATGGTGAGTTAGAGGAAAAATGGTCTTTTTCAGTTTTCAATTTTCTTATTTATTTTTTGCTTTTTTAGTGTTTTGTTATAATTTCCAGTGTTTTTTTACAATTTTCTATTTTCTACAATCTATAAATTTTCCTGTATTTTTTGTTATTTATTTACAATTTCCGTGTTTTTTATAATTTTTTATGCTTTTTCTATAATTTTTATTTTCTGATTTTGTTTTTCATTTTCTATAGTTTCTATAATTTGAAAATAATTTTTTTTTTGTTTGCAATTTTTATAATTTTTATGTTTTTATGTATTTTATATTTGAAAATAATTTTTTAAACTTTTTCTTTTTTTATGTCTAAATATTAAAATGGTAATATATTAACACCGGTTAGTTGTTTAATGGTTAGTGACATGGTGAGTTTTGGAATATTTGAAAAGTTATGGTGAATTTAAGAGAAACGGTGAAAACTCACGGTGAGTTTACAAATTTCCTTTTTCTTAGAGGAGGCCTGGCCTTTTGAATTGTTTATTTTTCTGGGATTACTCGTCCTAGTACCAAAAGATGGGCATAGAAGTTTGTTGGGCACCGTCAAGATGGGATCTTTCGGTAGCAAGTATCACAAAGCACCCATACCAAATTACCAATTGACATTTGCCTTCTCATATGTTTGGCATCGATTAGAAAACAGCCGAACAAGCTGCGACCTCGATCGATCTTTTATTTTATATTAATATCATATCTGATTCAGAGGAAGGAATCGCCGGAAAACGACCACAATCATTCAGATATCAGCGAAGACTCTTCTGGCATCCGAATTGGGAGGTGCGTTCCCGCCAAATTCTGCTGGGTGTATACGTTGCTGCTGCATTATATTTTCCTTATGTATATTTATTGCACTCTGCTTATTACTTCCAAGAAAGGAATTCTTTTCCATGTCTTATTTCCTTTCTTTTCCTGATTAGTTTATTCATTTTCAGCTTCAATACCCTGCAAAGTCGTTGTTCTGGTGTTTGAATTCAAATCCTTAGTAGCCCTTATTTTCCAGTCTTGTATTCTAGGGTTTCCAAAAATCAGAAACATGAGATCTTATAAAAGCACTGCTTTTTCTTCTGGAAATCCAACATTTTTTTCGCCACACTTTGTTTTCCTTATTGGTACTTGAGGGAGGAGGATGGTGCAATAGCCATTAGTATTCTTGAGCTGCATTTTAAGATTCTCTCATTGGATGGAGTGTTTGTTTGCTTGGATTTCTTAGGGATATTGTAGAATTAATTCTCAGTTTCGGTGGTGTTTGAATGAAGCGTACTGATGTCACTGTTCTGGATTGTCATCAGTCAGCTTGCAGCGGTTGAAACAATGGTAATTAGCACATTACCTTCTTTTCTTCATTGACTATGACAATTCATTTACGTTTTTTCTTCCCTTACCCTGAAAATTGAATAGACAACCTACGGTTTAGTGAATTGCAAAGACCTTGTGAATTATTACCCCTTTGGTTCTGGCTATGTGCTGTATATTTATATGGAGAATTTTCTTAAGCATATGTCTAAGTTTGCCTATATTATGAAGTCGACGTCAAAGAAAGTGATCACGAGGGAAGAGTGGGAGAAAAAGCTCAACGATGTAAAGATTAGGAAAGAAGATATGAATAGGCTGGTGATGAATTTTCTTGTCACAGAAGGTTATGTTGAAGCTGCGGAGAAATTTCGAATGGAGTCAGGAACTGAACGTATCCTTACTTCCCTTCAACTTTGGTGCTCCACTATTTATGTTGTTGGAAATTCTGTGCTTCATTTATGGTTGCATGTCGTCCTTATAAGTAAACAGCAGATATAGATCTAGCAACTATTACAGATCGTATGGCCGTAAAAAAAGCAGTGCAGTGTGGGAATGTAGAGGATGCAATTGAGAAAGTCAATGATTTGAATCCTGAGGTGGGATGCTCCTATCTTTTCTTTACAATAATATTCACGAGAAAAAAAATACAGGGTTTACACATTATCCTTTATTGTTAACTTGGAATTCTTGGAGAACAGATTTAAGTTAGGTCTTTTAAAAGCCTTTGGTATCTACAAACTAGAAATTGACTTTTACTATTTTATTTTGTTGATCGGTGATGGTAAATACTCATTAAAAGTACATGTCTTTGTCTCTTTTGTTGTAATGATATAACCAAATTTAAATCTGAGAAAAAAGGAGATGAAAGGAAGAAAGTTTCTATAAAAACTGTTAGAGTGTCCTGGTATTTGTGGTAGTGTATTTTGGAGGGCCTGTCATGAGTTTTGAGAGAGAATTAGCTGGATATATTTTCCTCCTGTTGCATTTTAAGTCTTGTTTCGGAATTTTAATCATAATTGTTTTAAACTAAATCTTGTTTTAGTTCAACATATTGCATCTCAATAAGTTGATTTTATCATTTAAACCAATTACAGCATCTGGTCTATTAGAGAACTTAGTTGCATTTTGTGTTGACTGGAAGGTTTTTGGGATCACATGCTTCTTCCAAATATGTGGTATATTGTACATGGATATTGATGAGTCTGAATGCCAAATTTCTTAATTTTTATGTAGTAGAAAATAGACACAAGTTCATAGAAAATAGATTCAAGGAGAGAAGCAGCTTCTGGAGAAGGATCATGTGGAGAAGTATGGGCTCACAAGCATTGGTTGGGACTTGGGTCCTGGCCTGCTCCCAAGGGGATGTGCTCTGTGGAGCAATATTGTCTCTATCCTTCCTGATTTCTTGAAGGGCATTAGATGCAAGGTTGACAAAGGTATTCACGTCAAATTCTGGCATGATAAATGGTGTGGAAACCTTGCTTTGAGTGAGAGCTTCCCCTCTCTTTTTGATATTGCACAGGACAAGGATGGAATGGTTGAAGACTGCTTTGACTCAGTGAATGGTGAGACAATTTGGGGCCCCACTTTTAGAAGAAATCTCATTGCTTAGGAAATGGTCCACTGACTGAGCTGTTAAACCTCATTCGAAGTATCAAGCCTAACCCTCAGTTTGATGATGAAAGAATGGTCTTGGGAGTCATTTGGTAAGTTTTTGTCTCAGTCCTACAGCAACCTTGTGTCTAGAGAGGATGGAGACTTCCCTTGGGCTTTAATTTGGAATTCCCATGCACCCTTGAAAATAGCCTTCCTGGTTTGGACTGCAGCTCTTGATAAATGCCTAATATTAGATTGGCCGCTCAGAAGGGGGATGTATCTTCCTAGTATCTTGTTCCCTTTTTGCAATGAGGTCCCTAAGTCCTCCAATCACCTTTTCATCCACTGTAGTTTTTCTCATCAGCTGTGGGAAATGGCTTGGTCTTGCTTTGGTGTTCGGTCTTTCCTACCTGAATCAGTCCTTCAGCTTCTGCAAGGGTGGATTCTCAAGGGCTTGAATAAAAGGGGCAAGCTGCTTTGGAGGATTTTCTCATCTGCCATCTTGTGGGCTCTTTGGAAGGAAAGAAGCTGTTGAATTTTTGACAACAAATGTTCTGATGTAGCTTCGGTTAAGAACAAAATTATAGGCCTTCTATGTTCTTGGTTAAGCGTAGAAAGGGATTTCAATGGTGTCCAGCTTTTATCTTTTTTGCAAGCTGGACCTTTTTTTCTTGGATTTCCCAGGTTCTTTTGTATATTCCCAATGTTCAGACTCTCATTGTATGTGGGCTGATGTATTTGGTTTCTTTTCTAATGCTTTATAATACTTTAACTTCTTCCAGAAAAAGAAAAAGATTCAAATATGATATAGGTGATGGTACACGGGTGAGTTTCTGGGAGGATATCTGGTGTGTAGAGAGGTCTCTGAGGAGGAGTTTCCCTCTCTGTTTGATATTATGCTTAATAAGGAGTATACTGTCTTGGAAATATGAAGCTCAGAATGAGTCCATCGTATGTGCCCTTTGTTCAGAATAAGCCTGGAATATTGGGAAGTTGAATCATTAGTAGGGCTGCTGCAGGCACTTCACAATACCAGCTTGAAAAGAAATCAGAGGGATAAAATAATGTGGGTGTGGGAAAGTTCAAGTAGGTTCTTAGTTAGCTTTTTGTATGGTATGATAATACCCAGGGGAGGAAGCAGATTTCCAAGCTCAAGAGTGTGTAATGTTGCAGTGCTGTCAGAGGTCTCTGTTTTTGTGCTTTGGTTGGCAACACTCAATAGATGCCTGACATCTAAAAATTTGATGAAAAGGGGGATGGCACTTGACAATATGAATTGCATTCTATGTGACAGCTGCATAGAGTCAGCAAGTCACCTTTTTCTCCACTGCAGCCTTGTTTAATCTTTGGAAAAGGGCTTTAGGTATTTTGGAGAACAAATCTGCTTCCCAGAAACTGTACAATTCTTGGAAGCTTGGCACACTAGAAATTTGAATAGAGGAGGCAAGGTTCTTTGGGAAATGATGCTCGCGGTGCTATCTTGTGGGAAAGGAATTCTCATAAATCAAATGAGGAGACTGGTGGCTAAGAATATTAAAGGAATGTTACTGTCATGGTTGGCCTCACATTGCTCATGCAAAGGAAGATATTTCACTCTTTTCTTATACATTTTTTTTTTTGTTTAACTAACTTTATTGAGTATGGTGGTAATAAAGTTCTTAGGAGTTCAGTTTCAAATTCTCCATTTTTCGTTGCTACATCTTTGCTTCTGCTAATCCTACTACAATTGTTGAAACTTGAGCAATAACTCCCAAAGAAACTCATACTTTCAAAATCCATTATAACTTGTTGAGAGATGGAGATGCTGGTCGTTGGCATCTTTAGCACCAAGTCAGGGACTCAGAGCAGTCTAGAGGCTTGCCTTCTATGTTAGATTCTTCTGGATTCCTAGATAAGCAGATACCCTTGCTGATTCTCTAGTCAGGGAGGGAAGTAGACAGTCTTTGAATTGGGGTACACGCCTTTCCATTTTTAGCATCGTGTTTGACCTTTGGGTTTTAATTGGAGATATGGGGAAAGTAGAAGAGGAGTTAGCCTTCTTTTCTCAGCTGGGGATTAGACTAAAATCCCTCCTTTGTTCTATTATTATCTCTGTACTTTATTATTTCTGATCTAATAAAATTCTAATCAGTTACCAATAAAAAACTGTGGAAATTTGAAGATGTAAACTTGCTAGACAATTTAAAACTGTAAACATACTTTTTTTTTGCTCACAAGAAAAGCTGTTTGTAGGCTTTGGAAGCACTGATCATCTGATGCTTTTTGTTGGATCTTAGTTTTTTTTTCCTCTTCAAATTTTAGGATAAATTGGAGGGTACTGGACATGCTACATACGTAATTACACCAATGAACTTCAATTCATTTTGAAGCTCACAGACTTTGTGGTATTGGCACTTCAAGAAGTCTTTCAAGGATATATGAAGACATTCCCATATATCAAAGAGCAGGTTTGGTAATGACATGAAATGGATAGACTTTGATAGTGATTTGAAGCAGATGGTAAAGTATTGACTTTGAACTTTTTTGGTGCATTTTATTATTCCTCTGCATGATGTGGACATCTTATCCTTTTTTTTTTTTTCTGTAAATCTTTCCATACTAATAGATAGGAAGAAAATTAAAATGTATGATAAACTTGTATGCCTCCATAGAACATTAATGCTGTCCAGATTTTGTCATGTTACCTATTCTTTGCAATGACTAATTGCTCATAATATGATGTCAAAGAGCCTATGGTCCATGGTAATATGATATATTTAATAGATTGTTGTTAAAATGTTTTAGTTCTTTTTTCTTTTTAACTTAATCTGATGGTTCTGCATGCAGATACTGGATACAAATCCACAATTGTTTTTTCATCTGCAGCAGCAAAGGTTGATAGAACTTATACGCAATGGAAAGGTAGAAGAAGCTTTAGAATTTGCTCAGGAGGAGTTGGCACCAAGGGGTGAAGAAAATGTAATTACGAGTTTTCTTTTGGTCTTTGTGGGTTTTTTTTTTAATGAAATCTAACCTAGTCTTTTTCCTTCACAAAAAGGTGATGGAACTTGGATCCATGGGTCCAATATTTTTCTAATAAGCTCTATATACCTTTTGTTTACCGGATTTAAGAAATTTAAAGTTATTTGCAGCAAAGCTTCTTAGAAGAGTTGGAGAGGACAATTGCGTTACTTGCATTTGAAGATGTCACAAATTGCCCAGTGGGAGAGCTTCTAGACATATCACAGCGTTTGAAGACAGCAAGTGAGGTCAATGCAGCCATACTCACTAGCCAGAGTCATGAAAAAGGTTAGGGAAATTCCCTTGTGTTAATCTTACCCTACAATCATACTTATTATTCTTATTGTTATTTTGCATCCTTCTTTTAATATCTACCTCTTTCATTAGTTTATAGAATTAAGTTACAGTTCTGCTAATTTTTATCTTCTATTTACTGTCATAGAAAGCCACCTATAAAGTTGTTTGTCATTAGACACAACAATTTGACTTACCTATTGTTTATGATTGTTAATTGTAACTCCCACTAGATTTCTGATATTTTAGGTTTGTACATCTAACCAGAGCTTATGTTGTAGTGGTTTTCCACATTTTCTTGATTGGACTGTCCTTGCTTGCATATGTTACCTCAAACACTTAAATGTAAAATATTCTGAATAGTTTTATACCAGGTCATGGACAGGCTAGTTACTCCATACTGTGTTTGGTTTTCTTTACCCAAACTATCAGTCATCATAACTTCCATAGCATCATTCTGAAAGATAATTTTTTTGTCAGCAACACGCCCCTCTAGGCAAATCTTGGTGATGCATTCTATTTTTCCACCTAGAAAAGTGCTACCCTTCCCATCTGGTGAACTGTTTTGCATTGCATAATATGCTCATCCCTGAAGGTGGCAAGGAATATTTCAGGGTTGAATTATCTAAAGCTTCAAGCCCCTAGATTCACCAGGAAAAAAAGCCTCACGTCCCAAGTGAAAAAGTTCCTTGTCACCTTCAACAGCTCATTAAAGGATATTAAAAGTGTTGCTATCATTAATTTTCTTCCTTTCAGAGAAGTGTTAATGAAAATTGTGCTTCTAGATAAGATAATTTAGCATCCTAATCTTCCTCTTTGTTTAATAAAAGGCCAGATGTTCCTCTTAGGCTCCTTTGTATCAAAGAAAAAGAGACTCTAATATGTTTTTCAGAGGATTAGCTGTGGAAGTGATTTTAAACATGCAAGCTGTCTAACAAATACATGCATGGAGCTCAATATTGTCATGAGAAAGAATGGTTTCATGATTCAACAGCAAAGTTGTGCTTGTATTGGTTAATATCTTGAAGATGCTGAAGTATACAAGGCCTATTATTGCCTTGAGCATCTGAAAAGGTCCGTACTTGTGTTTTTCCCTGTTTGAATATTTTAGTTGATTCAACATATCACTTCCTTATTTTTATACAGATATTCATATTTTCCTGATTTGAGTTTTCCTTTGATGATTCTCAAAAGTGCTCTGTTTCCAAGAATGTTACTCTGTACTTAATCAATCTATAAACCATCTTGGTTTATCTCATTTTTTTTTTCTTTTCTGAAAAATCTCTTTGATGTTTATACTTGGTATTTCTGGTATATCAAACCACAGACCCAAAGCTTCCAAGCTTGTTAAAGTTGCTGATCTGGGCACAGAACCAGCTTGATGAGAAGGCTGCTTACCCACGAATAAATGATTTATCGACAGCTGTTCTTGAGGATCCTGCAATTTGAAAGGCATAAAAGCTCCCTTTGTGAAAGACTGAGGCCAGTCTCTTGTACTGCAAATTGAGCAAGTTGACTGAGTCATGTGAATACGTTTTCATGGGACTGTAACTATTGTTCCTGGATGTTTTTCATTCTACTATTGGGATGGTAAGAAACTCCCCTGACACAGTCTCTGGCCTTGGGTGTTCTGTTGTATGTGATCTTGCTCTAACAGTACTCTTCATTATTTATAACATGAATTCTTGTCTGGGTTTTCATGTAAAAGCTGACTGGGATTTGTTTATGTTGGTTAGTTCTTTCATTATATTACATGAGAGAGATATATCATACTACTATCAAATTATCAATATCTTTGTAACTAATATTATTACCAATTCATCTACAATTATTTGTTACTTCGTTGTTATCCTATATGTCAATACATAAAACCTTACAAAGAACATTCTTTTTCCCCTTGTCTATTAGAGGGAAAATTATTTTAGTCTTGCTGTTTTCTTTTGTTCATTAAATTTCTCAATGATCTTGGTATGGTACAAGTTCCTCTGTGCTTTCACAAAGTAGCCCAGTTGGGAAAGGTTCCTTCTATATCTTTGACCAGTAACCATGACTAAACATATTTGATCTTATTTCTTGGATCAATGTAGGGATTCCCTAGACACTCATGCCCTGTTTTTCCTACTCTTGCAACTTGGTTCTTGGCAGTGAATCATATGATGACCATTTGGTGAAGGAAGGTGCTACTTTAGCTGCAGTGAAGGATTCTGGAGAAGATAGGTCTCTAAAACCCTGTAGAAGATTTTTGTGAGAAGGTATAAGGCTTGTTTGGTGAGGCAGATATAGTGGATGATTATAGGAAAACCTTTAATTTGATGGAACAGAACCTTGACTTGAGGGTTTGCAAGGAAGCAGTTCTAATCTTTTGGATGATTGTTTTATTTGCTAGGAGATGTTTATAGAAATGAAATGTACCCTATTATTCTAACTTTGACAGCAATAAGGTGAAGGCAGTGGTGGTGGAGTTTGAAGTTTGAACAGAAGGGGGATGATTTCTCTAATGACTTGGAGCCATCTAATATTGCACAGGGAGAAGATAGAGGAGATACAAAGGAGAAGAGTAGTTGACTAGGGAGACATGTAGAGGTGCTGAAAACCACAGTTTTGTTCATGTCACCAAAGTATTTTCTTGTTTGAAGAGTTGATTATCCAAGTCCATGTGAAAAGATTAACAAAAAAGTTCATAAGAGAAAGGGTAGCAAGGATAACACTTGGATTGCCAGCTTTGTTTCTGAGTGTTTCAAACTTTCAACAATTAAGGGAGTGGATTTGGCTGACGCTGCATTTGCAACAGGCAATACTAGCTTGTTGAGGGTTGGTTACTACTAAGGCCTCGTTTGGTGCGTCTTTCCGCGCGGGCTGTCGGCTGTTTAGAAGCCCGACAGCCCGTGTTTTGGTCTTTTCTCGTTTGGTTGGGTAAAGATCTAGCCGCTAAAAGATACCATCCTGAAAAGACACGCAAAGCCCATTTTGGGCGGAAGCTCCAAATGGAGCTTTTTGACTTTTTTCATCACATCTTCGTGCGGGAAGATGCGCTTTAACCAAACGATCTTCAGGCTGCTAAGATCTTAATGCAAAAGCTCACATCATCTTTTGGCTTTCAGGTCTGCCAGAAGATCTTTCAAAAAAGACTTGCCAAACGGCACCTAAGTTAACCTGTATCAGGGAAGTGGGGAAATGTTCAATAAACCATTGCTTGCTAAAGAAGATGGATTGTTAGCCGTGGTTATTTTTCTGGGATGTGAAATGGGAGATCATATCCAAGAAAGAAGAAGCATAACAAAGCCTATGGCTGAAAACTTTGTTTTTGAAGAGTAAAAATAGAAATTTTATTAAATAGAAAAAATCAATTACGTGTAATAGGTGACAAGATGTGTCCTAGCTTACAAAACAGAGCATACTGAACTAGAGGATAGTCCAAACTAAGACTGATAGAATTTACATCAAATGAATCTCAAGCATGATCTAGAAATTTTCCCCCAAGTCTGATCTGCTAACTTGATCAAAATCTGTAATACCCATACCCAATCTGCAATTAACTTACCCACCAGAGCCATCAGAACTTCTGTGTTCTTGAATTTGTCTTCAAAGATCCTCTTGTTCCCTTCATTCCACAGTATACAACACACAGCAAAGGGGATGCAGCTCCATACTATCCTTGCTTTCCTACTTCCCCCTAATCTTGGCCAGAGAAAATTTCTACTGCTGAATTTGGCGAATAGCTCTTTTCCGGAATAAAGAAGTGTAGTAACTCCACATGATTCTTGCAGTCTTGCAGGTAGAGAATAAATGTAGAACAGATTCTTCATCTGAATGACACATGACACAAATGTTTGCCATATAAAAACCTCTGCTTTTCAAATGATCAGTTGTTAGGATGCTGTCCATGGCAACCAGCCAAGCAAAAGCTTCCACTCTAGGTGGAATGGGATTCCCCCAGATCCCTCCCTTAAAATATGATACCTGCTGATCCTTTGACATAGCTAGATAGAAAGACTTCACCGAGAAAACCCCATTCTTACACTCTTTTCACCACAATCCATCCCTCAAAGAAGTGGATATCTCAACTTTCTGTAGCAAACCCAACAACTGAATACATTCTTCTTATTTCCTGGTCCAGCAAGGGTCTTCTAAATTTGGGGTACCATACAATCTTTTCTCCATTCACTTCAAAGCATTGATCAATTTTAATCTGGTGTTCAGACCGCCTGTAAAGTTTTGGGCACACTTCACAAAGCTTCCCTACTTCACAAGTTCACACCACTCATCTTTACAAAGCTTCCCTACTGACTAGATCTTTAAACTCTTGGTTGAACAACATAATCCCCTTCCAGACACTCACTCTGTAAGAGTTGGAGACCTCCCTTGACTCCCACCCAAACCTCACCAGCCCATACTTTCTTGCTACAACCCTCCTGCAAAGAGACTCCCTCTCCCTTTCCAGCCCAAATCTCCATAGCCGCCACTTCTCCAACAAGGCCTTATTGAAAGTTTTAACCCTTCTAATACCTAATCCACCATACGTTCTTGGCCTGCAAACCTTATCCCATTTCACCAAATGAAACTTCCTTGCACTGCCTACTCCTTCCCATAAAAAGTCCCTCTGAATCTTCTTGAAAGGAAGATTATGAAGAAAATTCAAGGGAAGATATCAAGGTAGTACAAGATCAACAGAAAGGAAGAAGGTGATATTTTAGTTGATGAAATTAGACAGGTAGATAAGAAGATAGTTTGGAAAAGGTGATTAACAGATGAGTTTAAGAGTGACTACGGTGCAGAAACTGCACTGTGAAGCAAAAACATGAACCAATCACGTTAAAGATGTTACATGGCTACTTATCTTTTCATTGGTTGATCTTAAAGATGTTATAAATGTTAAAGATGTCACATGTGATATCATCTTTTCATTGGTTCACGTTTTTGCTACACGGTGCAATTCATAGCTTTTGCCCAAGTTTAAATGGCAAAAAAAGTGGATTGTTTTTCTAGGGTTGTGAAGAAAGTAGGGTACTAGGATTGTTTTGCTACATGGTGCCATTTCTGCACCATAGCATTTGCCCAAATTTAAAGATGTTGAGGGTCTTGTTTAAGGGGCTAGTGCCTAGTAGAAAGGTATTTCTGCTGCTGTGGCAATTAGAGTTAAGATTGCGTTTGGTAAGAGTGCAAATGCAATGTTCAGTATAAATGCAAAAATGCAAATATGTACAGTTCATGAAAATGCAGACTTTGGTTTGGTTTTAGGGGTTTAATGTGGCCTTTGTGCTGCACGTACTGTAGCAGGCTGGGCTGGGCCGGCATGGACCGCATGGTTACTGTAGCAGATGGTGCTGGCACAGCCCGTGAAGGCAGGGGGTGGGGCCCAGCACAAGCCCAAGCCCAAGCCCAAGCCCAAGCCCAAGCCCAAGCCCAAGCCCAAGCCCAAGCCCTGGGTTGGGCTAGGCTAGGCTGGCCTGCAATATTTCATTTTTTTTCAAGGTTTTAAGAATTGGACTGGACATGGAACCGTTTTGGCTACCGGTTCCCAGGTCAAATAATCTGACTGTCTGGTTTGAATGGACGGCCTGTTCTGATTAACAATAAAAAATAAAAAATAAAAAAAATTAAAATAAAGAACGGCCAAAGCCGTTTCCCAGGTTGACGGTTCGACCACCCGGGCCAGTGGGTTGCTGACCAAATCAACGCTTTTTGGCCCAAGAATGGTTTTAAGATGAAACAGAACTGGTTGCGTGACCAGTTCCCAAGTCAACCGGTCCGACCGTCCAGTCTGGTCTGGTTTTGAAAACCATTTTTTTTATATGTATAAGCAATCATACAATAAAATGATTTAATGAAATTGGAAAAAAATACTATAATAAAATTGCAAATAAAAATTTAAAGTGGAATTGAAAAAAATTAACAAATAACTTAAAAATTATAAATAAAATTGAAAACCTCAAAATTTACAAACAACTTACACTGTGCCCAGGCCGTGCCAGCACAAGCTCTCATGGGTATAAACCATCGGCCAGGCCTAATCTTGGGGGTCGTGCCAGCGTAGTACAAAATGCAGCCTAAGTTTAATTTGGTGAGGAGTGAACAGGTATGGTGAGGGTTTGTAAGTTTAATTTGGTGGAGTGAAAAGGTATGGTGGGGTTTGTGTTGGGGGAGGTTTTGTATCGTTGATATTGTTATTGAGGGCAATAATGTATTAATGTCATTGTCACCTATGATACTTTTGTATTTAGGAGGGTGTTTGACAATATAGTTGATTTTGTTTTTGAAAACAAAAGCAGCTGCCACAGCCTAAAGCTGTGTTTGGATTGAAAGAAAAGGTAGGAAAAGGAAGGGAAAGGAAGGAGGTTAGTTTTATCTTTATTATCATAAATGATTTATGAGAATTCTAAATGACAAATGCGTCAGTTTGGGTTTGATATTCTCACTTCTCCGTCGAAGACTGGAAGGATTGAGTTCTATAGAAAAGTGTATATAGACTCCCCTTGTGTAAAAGAATTGACAGTTTGAAAGGATATGGTTATTTGATGTTTGAGAAAAATGGGAATAACTTGGGAGTATAGATGGTAAATGAGGTTTTTCAAGTTTTCTAACAAATGCAAAATAGCACCTGTGAAGCTGTGATCTCAGATATTCTGCAAAATTGAGCAGCCAACAACTAAATACTGAAATCTTGTCCAAATTTGCCTATATCCAAATTTGTTCCGGTAATATTTAGATTTGAATAAAATCTTATCCACAATTTATAATCAGATATTGGTAGTGGATAGCATTAATAAATTAAATAAAAAATGATCAAAACATCAAATGCTATATATTATTAATGAAATGAACTAAATATAAATATGATATTATCATGAACGAAATGAACTGAAAATAACTCGTGAAACTTGAACTTATGACTCTGGGTATAAATGCAACATTCAACACTTAGATCGAATTTGAATTCATATTTAGACAAATGGATACTGTTTGCAGCCATAGTTTGTTTTTAGATCATCAGAACGTGAACTCGAAAGTCAAAAGAACCATGGGTACATGAGATGAGCTCGGATCTGCTGCCTGCACCACTCTGTATTACTTCCTATGTAACTAATCACTCAGTTTTCTGTACACTGGTATGTAGCACTGGCCCTATGAATATGCAACAGATCCCGAGTGACTTGAGATTCTGGCTTTTGAGGAGCCATTGCAAAAGCAAATGGGAATTGGTAAGCTGCCATAAAAGTGGTTGTTCTTTGCAGAACTGCGTTTCAGCTTACTGGTTAGAGAGAAAGTTCTCCGGCCGAAGTTTATTTTAGCTCATTGATGGAGACGTAATCAAGTTAAATATCAGCTTCAAAAATATTTCCAAGCATTAATATATTTCTCTATCACTTTTAAAACATGAATTAAATTCCTACTCCTTGGCACTGATGGCAGGCTATGATTGTTGATTAATTTGTCGATGGCCAAACAACGTTCGCCGCTATAGAAAAACCCATGTGAACATCCTATTAGGGGGTGAATTCTAGCCCAACTGAGTTGAGTCAAATGTCTGATTATTTGAACTTGGTTTAGCAGAAAAATATGAGGTTTGAGTTTGGGCTCCATTTTGATTCAAGCTAAAAACATGAGCTTGAATTTGGCTTGATTCAAAAGTTCGTATGTTTGAGTTCAGATCGTCTTGAGTTCAATAGTATATATATACAATAAAAGTTTAATTAGACTCATGAGTCTTACTAACTAAGCTTCATTAGGCTTAAGTTTAGCGAATGAGCCTATATAGGTTTGAACTTGGCTCGAAGTTCGATTTAGACTGAACCATATTGAGCTTTTTAAGAGTGTGACTTGAATAACTTGTGAAAATCTTGAATCATGTTCATCCCTACTTCCTATGTAAAAAGATCCACGGTTATGAATCCAATGCCACGCAAGAAAGGATGGATACCTTTTATGAGAATTGCAAACCTTTGATATAGAGCTGACAATACCACTTATTTTGCCTCTGCTAACGCCGGAATTGTAGGCTTGCATCTCATAGTCATAGCTGGTCGTATTTTGGTTTTTAAATTTCGACCAGTAAGATCAAATGTGAACTTTTTGGTATTTGATCAAGATTTTAAAAACTAACCCAGAATCAGAATCATTTTGGTTATCGATTTTTGGGTTAATGGTTCAACCATTTGGTTTGAATGAATGGCCCATTCTAACTTAAAAATAAAAAACGGTCAAAAATTATTGAACAAGTCAACAGTTTGATCACTTGGATCAACAGGTCACTGACCAAATCAATAGTTTTTGACTAAAGACCAGGTTTGGAAATTGGGGTGAAACAAAACTGATTGACTGAATGATTCTCAGGTCAAATAGTCCAACCATCCAGATCAATGACAGTTCGAAATCACTGTATTTGACTGTGAAATTAATGAAACGAAAGACGGGGTTTGTTGAGGCGGACAAGTTCTTATTGATGATCATAGAGTCGACCACATGTGCGTATAGCCGTATACACTGGCACAACAGCCATTTCTTAAGTTTTTGAGAACAGTTGAAGACTTGGAGCAGCTAAACAGCCCAATTGAATGATTTAATTCTTTGCCATTTGGTGGATAAAATAATAAAATATTTTAAGATATTATAATTAACCATCGAACCTAACTTCAGCAATTAAAGCCACGTTTGGTTCACATTCTCATTTTACCATTTGTCATCAGAAAGAAATTCCATTACCAGTTGAAAATGAGAAAGCCAAAAATGGTATTAAATAGAAAAAGGGTGTTTGGTTCATTTTTCCACATAATGAAATTTCTCTACCTAAGAACCAAAGAGATTGGGAAATATGTTTGGTATAGAAAAATTGTATGTGGTACTATTTTTTTTAATGTTTTTTTTCCTTGGGGCTACCAACCAATCAGTTTGTATCTTGTTTGTATTATTTGTATTTCTATAATATATAATCTTGTTTGTATGAGCATCTTGTTTGAATGTTATATAATCTAACATTCATGTAGCCGATCCATGTAGTTGGGATAAGGATTAGATGATAGATGATGATCAATAATATAAAACTACTATATTATAAAGTTTTATATTATATTTTCATATTCTTTAATATTATAGATAATACTATGATATGTTATATTGTAAATTCCAGGCTTCCAGCTATTATGAAACCAAGAAAATGTAAATGCAATTAAACTTTGTCTCCAATGCCAACACGATACAAGCATTGGATGCAGTTGGTGGAAGTTCCATTTTTCTTACAATCTTCAAAGCCATATCATTTTTGGTAGTCATTTAGGGAGAAACTTTGGCAGTTTTGAAAGAAACAGCCTGGGCTGTTTTAACGGACGGACAGTTCTGATTTAAAAAAATAAAAGTAAAAGACAATTAAAATAAAAATGGCAAGAAATCATTGTCTGGATAGACGATTTGACCGCCTAAATCAACAAGTTATTGATTAAGTCAATGATTATTAGTCTAAGAACGGTTTTAAGGTAAAACAGAATTGGTTACTTGAACAATTCCTGCATCAACTGGTCCAACCGTCCGGTTGATTCAGTTTTCAAAACCTTGGTTTTAAAGCTTCAGATACATGGCATGTTAGCATAGTTGTGGGGTAAAAGAGTGATTGCAATCAATACATGAATTTGGATTTCGTCCTTACAAAATAGTCCTCACAGCCCCTTGTCAGCCCCTTGCAACTATGCATTCAAATATCTCTATATTTTTATTCAAGGGGAGATATTCCAATGCACAGCTGCAAGAGGCTGTGAGGACTGTTTTGTAAAGATCAAATTCGAATTCAATACTAAATGGGGTCACGTGCCATGTGCAGAAAGCCCCCAAACAGCCCAGGCCTTTTTTTACCAAACAGCCAAAGTTTTTGCCCTCATTTTAGATATGATGCCAATATTTGCCTGTCTCATGTGTCAATGATGAATTGATGATACCAACATCTTAAAACTCCAAATCGAATCAAGGTTTGAAGTTGAAACATTAATAAGCCTACAAGCCCAACCAACACACCCGGACCCATTTAAACCCAGACGAGATTGGACAAACCCAAACCCGGTCATGGTTGCATTGGGGTTAGCTTGGGTTGATCCAACGTGCATGTCTTAGGTAGAGGTGTAAATCGGGCCGTGCCAGGCCCAGCATGATCATGCAGGCTGTGCTGGGCCTGGGGTTTTCGGTCCATGGGCCGGCACGGTTCGACCCAGTTCGCAGCATAACCCATATATATTAATATAATAAATAATTTTTTTAATTTTATTATACTAATTTATTTAATTATTGTATATATAAGCAATTGTATACACAAAATTCATATAAAATTAAAATTTTAAGTTTTTTGTCAATTTTTTTAAATAAATAGCTTTGGCCCGATGCACAACCCGATTTGGCCCAAGGCAGCCACGGCACGGACCATGCCAGGTCGACCCCCAAATTTTTCACTAGGAAGGGTGGCATGGCCTGTAATGGCCTACGGGCCAACACGGTATGGCCCACACTTTGCACGGACCATCCGTAAGCCGTGCTAAACTAGCACGACCCACTTTACACCTCTAATCTTAGGTCAGGCGATTCCGGCCTGGATTGACCTAAATCAGGCTCAACCCACCCAAGTTGCACCCCTTGTGTCAATAAAAAGAGTTTAGCGCAGAGAAAGTTAAAGAGTGTTAACTGTAAAGAGGAAAGGTTGAGAGAGAGAGCCCTATCCTCCCATCTTTCCCTCTCTATATTCTAATGTACATGTATATAATTATTAAATTTCTTCTACCTTACTCTGTGGTCCTCGATGTTTTGATT
Organism: Nelumbo nucifera; assembly: GCF_000365185.1. Next base: position 526,808 of record NW_010729128.1, read on the forward strand.
AAGCATGAACCCAAAAGAGAGAGAGGTCTTTCATTTAACAGAGAGAGAATATCGGCCACTCTATATTATATCACAGTATAGATGTATATAATAATTAAATTTCTTCTGCCTTACTCTGTGGTCCTCCACCATGTTTTGATTTAAGCATGAAAACCCAAAAGAGAGATCTTTCACCGAGTGGACCTGGCTAGTGCCAATTCTGGATTATGGGCCCCATATTCTATGACATGTCATTCTTGCTAACTTGAGACTTGACAACCAACTGCTTTTGATGCTTCACTGCGGATATGATAAATGTTCAACCTTTAGTTGAGTACCAAAGCATTGGGATTCGCTGGCCAGGCCACTTGGCATAGTGGGTTTTCGTGTTGATGTGATTGCCACTTGGCATCTTCTCAATCTGGGTCCTCAATCCCCATCTTGATATATGATCATCCACATATATGATCAATGAGTTGTCCAATGAATGGCACTGGCTTTAGCACTAGGCTGTCTATTATAGCTTGTGTATACAAGGCATAAGATTGTTCTCCCCTGGTGTGATGTGATGATGTGGCCTTGGCTCATTTGAACGTTGAGTTGGTGTGGACATCATTGTAAGCTTCAATACATGGTATTATTGCTTTCTTCCTTTATCTTTTTTTAATCGTTTATCTACTATTTTTTGTTCTTGTGAAGGCAGGAAACCTTTCTAGTCTTCTATGTATAATGTAAAGCAACTCGCTGTGTGCTTTTGTTGATGGTGCTTGCTCGTATTGCCTTCACAGTTCTCAGGATTCAGACTCATTGAATGTGACTTCTATTGATATTTTTACCAATTTCCTTTCAAAATTCTACAATCCTATCCTACTTTCTCTCTTGTCAAGCTTCCCTCTTTACAGGGCTAACCAGAGCCTCATAATGAGGTCCGCTTCATCCTCTCAATCCAAGTAACCAAAGAAAAGAAAAGGTACTTCCCAAGCCTGAGGATACATAACAAGATCTATGAGATTCAGTTAAACCAATCACACTTTAGACCTTTATAAGTCGCCGTGATCCTGAAAAATAAAATATACAAGTAATTCGAGTATCACAATAAGTCTGTCTCAATATTTGCAGGGGAAGCAAAGCTAACACATGATAAAGATTTCAAGGGTTAAGCCTTAAAGTAGAACCCAGATATCATACTCGATCATGAGAAGAATTAATAAAATCAATAAAGCGAAGCCTAAAAGACGTCATTGATAAGCAAACATAATGCCTAGAGCTAACGACACTTCTGCGCTGGTTCAATAGATTTGAAATGGATGGTCATGTCGTCTGTGCAGTATATCTGTCATGTGGATTTGCTCCCCATTCCATTCCTTTTGGGTGCTTTTCTTATTGGTTATGGGCTTTCAAACCTTCAACCTTTTCTTTCTTCTTTGACCTTCCCCTGATTGCTTGCTGTTGCACCCTTCTCAAATCTCAACTCTCAAGTGATACTTATTGCTCGCTTTGGAATTTAGATGCCCTGCGTTTATGTTGATGCAGTATTGATTGCTTTTAATTTCTTAGCGCCCAATCTTTCAGAAGATCACAACCAAATAAAGCCTCTAAATCTGCTATTAAGATAGATTATCAGTAGTTGGAAATATGTTAAGGGGTGTTTGACAACATGATGGTTTTGTTCTTGAAAACAAAAACAACTGCCACGTTAGCAAAACTGTATTGTTTTTGCTAACACGGGCAGTTTATTTTTTGTTTTAAAAAATAAAACCATGTTGTCAAACACCCCCTTAGTTGTGGAAACTTTGAGTCTCCAAGGCAAAAACTTGGGAATTTGTTTTACCAGTTGGATGTTTCACTTTACACATCATCTTTGCTGTGTTGGGAAACTAATGACAGTGCAACCATTGGGTGCCAACAACTTTTCATATGGTGCCTGGTGCCCATCTTAGCTCTAACTGTTATAAAGTGTTCACTTTTTTGAGAGAGAGAGAGATGGTTGGCCAACCTAACACTAAGCTGCTCATTGGAAAGGTGGCAACCTATTTCTCATTTTAACCTACAATTGAATCATCTGAAGTAATGATGTTCTCTACAATTACACCACTTCATACCTTTCCATGTCTCTCAATTCCACTTTTCTCTTTTTCTTCTCCTTTTTTTTTTTTTCTTTGTCCTCTTAGTTTCTTTGCATGTGGATGTTGTGGGTGCCTCCTATTTTAATTTCCTCCTCTCTGTACTCAGATGTTCTTTCTCTTCAGGTGATGTATTATTCTAGTGCCAAAAAGACAGAAAGATTAATTTATTAATTAAAAAACCTTTCATCTCCAAAAGTAATAGAATATTGAATATATATAATAGCAGACATGGTTATCAGGTGTTTATGCTTTTTTAATAATGTAAGTCACCAAAGTGTGGTCATTTGTGGGCAGAACAAATTAACACCATTATTTAGTCTAAACTGTATTTGTGTTGTTCCCTTCAAAAGGGTTAAGACAGAGTTAAACTAAATGGGAAATACCATATTTGAATTCGTTGTTAAGTTGAGTTAGAAATCTTGCCAATACTCCTAATTCTTGTTTGTAGTTTTGTGATCTGCATACTCGTCAGAATTCATCAATTGTAACGGAACCATTTCATTTTAGTTTTGCATAGTATTTGAACACACAAGTCCACGCTGGCTGCCATTGCTTTTGATTGTGTGCAATCTGGTGCTCCTTGTTGCTAGACAACTCGGATGCTAGCTAGGCTGGTGAAATTGCTTACTTGAATTCCAAGAAGAATAAATCAGAGTGTCTAAGTTGCTTGATTCGGGGTGGGCACTCCGATATTTAAGTCAGTAAACTTGTATTTGATTGTATGAGAGCTAGAGAGTTAGAGAACTGTGAGAGTTAAATCATAAGTAACTTTTCTGTGAAAGGGGAAGCTTTTAGATAAGCCATCAGCCGTGAGCTCCATGAAGTGTGTCTGAGATCTCCGACCCGTTTGGTTCAGATGTGGTTTCATATCCAGAAGTGGATTCCGTATAAGCAGGTAGTGCCTATCCAGTCATGCCCGAAGTGGGCAGGGTGGTAATCAACTCCTCCGACGTGGCACTGTGATCCCGGGGAAGTCGCAGGCGACAACTCGCTCGAGGAGGAGCTCGCCTGTTATGTCATGTAGCCTACTAAGTGAATCACTACCAGGTCGGTGGAGGCATGTCGCCTCTTATGCTGACCTGACATCGTCCGGTCTAACTGTAGGTCATTTTGCCGAGGTGAGGCCGAGGAGTCCGCTACAGGGGCGAGGTGTTTGTCATGCTTCCGAAGTTTGCTTACATGGTGCTGAGTTGTCGTTTGGTAGTTTTGTGGAGCCACGTGTCACGATGTCATTGGAGGGCCAAATCCACCTTCACCAATTGCCCCCACTCCTGATCCGAGGTTAGCTTGGTGAAGGGAGTAGCTTGTTGCTTGCTTTTGGCCCAAAGTAACATATATGGTCGGTCCTCCATGGCTCAGTCTATTTCATCCGCCTGGCATAGGAGGATTATTGTGCATATTTTGCTCATTCGTCCGGTCTGGCTCATTGGCTCGATTGGGCAAGCGAATTCAAAATTCAAATTCGCCGCTAAGTGTTGAAAGGGCGCGTTCCTCCTCCGAGCCGTCGGTTGACACGCATCTCCATCGTCGACTACAGAATGCTCTCACTATAAATAGGGGGCCCCTCAATAGGCCCCAATTGCACTATTTTTGGAGTGTTCCGAAGAACCGCTTGAACGAGATCTTGAGCAGCTCGCAGACGAGTTTGGTTTTTTGTGCGAGGTTGATCTTCTCTTAATTCCTAGTGAGTTCTTAGTTTCACGTTATGTTAAGTGGGTCGGAGAGGGAGTATCCCCAGGCTGCTCAAGACAAGGTGGGGACCTCGGCTCAAGAGCGATGAGGGTCCCATAAAGGGGCCTTGACCTCTCAAAAACCTAAGACCGGGTCAGAGTTTGGACCTACTGAACTGAGTGGGGAGGAGTTAATTTCCTTGGCGGCGACCTTCTAGATCCCCGAGTCCCATGGATTCATCCTGTCAGGAGAGGATCAATGTCCTTGGAACTAGGGGAGGATTGAGGTATGCATCTTCGAAGATGCGCTTATCATTGGGCTCTGTTTTCCACTACACACTTTTATTTGTGAGGTGCTTTCAGACTACGACATCTCCTTAGGGCAGATCCACCCGAACTCAATTAGGACATTGGTATGGATGATATCCGTCTGTTTTCACCTCGACTTTGAGCTCAACTTTGATATCTTCATTGGGCTTTGCCAAATAAAGAAAATGCACCAGGAGCCTTACTGCTTTTATTTGAGCTACCGATCCGGTTACAAGGTTTTGAGCGACTTCCCTTTGAAAGTGGTGAACTGGAAGTCGAGGTACTTCTTCCTATCCCAAGAAGACGATTGGCCAATGGATACCACTTGGAGGAGTGAGTCGAGGAAGGCCCCTGATGTTGAGTTTGACGATGAGCTAGCAGACCAGGTTTTGTTCCTCATAGAGCGGTAGTCCCTGGCTGACAAGTTTTTGGCCAAACCGATGCTCGTTGGGGCTGGTCTGAGTCCTATGGGTAGGTCGCCTGCATTATACTTATGTTCTGATTTTTTGTGATTTTATGATATGACCAAACCTTTATATTTTGGTAGATATGTCGAGCACGATGTCTGTTCTAGCCACAGTGAGGAGGGCTCCCAGGAAGAAGAGGAGGGCGGATGGTTCCACACATGCTTCGGAGACAGAGCGAGAGACTACAAAAATGATGCTACTAGCTAGGGAGCCCGATGTAGTGGACATCGACAACGACAACATCGGCCCGACCTTTGTTAACCCCACGACCGTACCCAAGAAGTTCATTCCATTTGAGGCATATGCATTCCCTGATGTCACCTTCGAAGGGCCTAGTTCAAGCGGCCCAATTTACCTCCCGAGCTGGGGTGTTACCATAGGATCCTCACGTCGCCTTCGAAGTGAGTAGTGGCATTCTTCTTCCCGAGGATGGGTGGGACTTTAGCCAATGAAGCATCACCAACCTTAGCCACTCAATATTTAGGGACACACTATCGGTAAGTGTCTGTTACCCTCTTCCGATTGAACTTTGCATATGTTTCTTTTGCTAACTTTGAAATTCATTGTAGGCGAATTGCATGACACGAGCTCTATACGATCGCACCATCACTGTGGAGCACAATGTTGCGCAGATGATAGCCGAGATCGAGTCCCTCTGGTAGTAGCTAGAAAGTGCTCGAATGGAAGCCTAGGAAAATCATTGGCGGTTCCTCGATGCATCGTCCAACCTTACTCGCCAAGTGGATAAGGTGAAGGGAAACATTGCCAACTTGACTGCCAAGGTAGGGGAGCAAGCTTGGCAACTTGGGGAGAGGTAGGCTACGTACACCGAGGACATCTAGTGGATGAAGCAGCTTAGTGCCGAGGAGTTCCAAAAGTTGCTGAGTTCGAGCGTGAGAAAAAGAGGAAGTTGCTGCACTGTACTTTAGGAAGGGGTTCTACATGTGCCGTCGCTACCTTTGGGAACTACACCCGAACTACAATTTTGGCCATGCCTTGGTCAAGTCGGTTCTAGACGAGGCGAGTAACCGGATGGACGCTGAGCTGGACACTTCGAATGACATGGTGGAGGACGGTGAGGACGAGGGCGAAGAGGGCATCGAAGAGCATGATGTTGAGGATGAAACTTGAACTGCCTCTTTTCATGGACCCCCTTTATATATATCATACTTCAAGTCTCCGAGCTTGGTTTTCTATTGAATGAACTACCTTATTTTTTAGTAGCAATGTACTTTTTTTCCTTTTTTAATGAAATCGTACACACATTATGCCACCCTTTGCATCTTTTATTTTCTATTTTAGAAAATAGGCTAAGTGTAGAACGCGAGCCGAAGTGACGAGGTGCACCAATGCCTAGGTGCCAAAGCGACTAGACTTGCGACTTTGACTAAGTCAAAACACTGTCGAATTGTATATCTCCTTGGCTAATTCAAAATGTTGCCGAACTGAATATCTCCTTGGCTAGGTCGAAACGTCGTTAAGTTGTTGACGTCTTCCAAGGTCGGCCTAGGGAGCAGCTGAAAGTGGTTTTTCTTCCCCTTATTCATTTAATCGAAGTGCCTATGACATAGGTCGGCTTGACTAGGTTGTTGTAGTAGGCGGTCTATACTTTTGCAGTTAGTATAATTCACAATTCTCACAAACACAACTCGAAACTCGAAACTCCTCATAAATAATACCTCATTAAGTTGTCGACATTCCACACATGGGGTACCTATCTCCCCTCCAAGGTTACGAGCTCGTATGTGCCTTCGCCAATCACCCTTAAGATTCTGTAGGGGCCTTCCCATTTCGGACCTAGCTTTCCCGTGCTAGGCTCAGGCACCACAACTTTCTTGAGTATCAGGTCACCAACTCGAAATTGACATCTCTTAACTCGGGTGTTATAGTGCCAAGCTACTTGTTGCTAGTACATTGTGGTCCGAATGTAGGCCAAGTCACGAAATTCCTCCACTAGGTCGAGGTTAGTCCACAACTTGTCCTTGTTATCCTCTTCGTCATATGCCTAAGACCGCAAGGTCGGGACTCCAATCTCAGTTGGGATGACAACCTCCATCCTGTACGTCAAGTTGAAGGGAGTCTTTCTAGTCATTGTCTTAATGGTATTTCGGTAGGCCCATAGAACACTGGGCAACTCGTCCACCCACAAACCCTTAGGTCGGGAGAGCCGAACTTTGGGCCCGCAGAGTATTGCCCTATTCATGACTTTGGCCTGACCGTTCGCTTGGGGGTGGGCCACCACAGTGAAACTTTGCTGGATTCCCATCTCGTTACCCAATTTTGGAACTTGATATCCTCAAAATGCTTCCCATTGTCTGATATCAACACCATGGGGAGTTCGAACCTGCAGACGATGTTCGTCCAAGAGAAGTTCTGGACATTCTGAGCTATTATCGATACCAACGACTCAACTTCCACCCACTTTGTAAAGTAGTCCACCGTGACCACTAAGAACCTCCTTTGCACGATCATAGGTGGAAAGGGACTGAGGATATCTACCCCACATTGTGCGAATGGCTACAGGCTAATAAGACACCTCAGGTCGATGACGGGTTGATGTGGTATGTTAGTGTGCCACTGACACTTGTTGCACTTCCAAACGAGTTCTATTGCCTCTACCTTCATAGTTAGCCAATAATAGCCTTATCGTAGGGCTTTCTGGGGTAGTGCTTTTCCCCCCAAGTGTCCTCTGTAAAGACTTTCGTGTATCTCGCAAAACACCTGGTTCGCTTTTGTTAGGCGCAAGTAATGCAGGTAGGGGTGTGAACAACCTGTGATGCAATTGCTCACCAATGATCACATAGCAAGCTGGTTGCCGCTCTACCCTCCATGTTGCATTACATTCTGTCGGTAAGGTCCTATGACGCAGATAGTCAACGATCTAATCTATCCAGCTCAGTTCTGCCGCCAAGATAAGAGAACCTTCTTCTCCCACCCTTTATATGCTAGGTCGTGGTAGGTCTTCAATGTAAACTATCCTCTTTATAATGTCTATCACACCGGCCAGCTTTGAAAGCGCATCGGCCTCAGTGTTTTCAGACCTCGAGATTTGCTGGATGTGCCAAGAGCGAGAGTACGAGAGGAGCTCTCTAACCTTGGCTAAGTAAGCCAACATGGTGGGGTTCTGAGCCTCGTATTGCCCACTCACTTGGTTAACAACCAGTTGCAAGTCACTATAGATGATAAGGTGTTTCGCACCAACTTCCTTTGCTAGCGACAACCTTGCTATAAGCTCCTCATATTCAGCTTCGTTGTTTGATGAATGAAATGCTAATCGGAAGCCGTACTCCAATTTGACCTCGCTAGGTCCATAGAGGATCAATCTGGCTCTACTTCCTCTCTGGTTGGATGTGCCATCCACATGGAGGATCCAAGGCTCTTCGTCCCAAGTCAGGATGAGTGCCACACTAGTTGAGGCCTCCTAAGTGTTGATGGACTCGTCCTCAAGGGTTGTTGTGTTGAACGTGCACTCAGCGACAAAGTCTGCCAGGAATTGGGCCTTTATTGTAGGACGTGGCTTAAATCGAATGTCATATTCACTAAGCTCGATTGCCCACTTTGTTAGCCTCCCTGACACCTCGGGCTTTTGCAAGACTTGCCTCAAGGGTCTATCGGTGAGCATGACGATAGTGTGTGCCTGGAAGTATGGGTGCAACTTGCGAGTTGCTAGCACTAGTGAGAAGGCTAGTTTCTTAATGGTGGGGTACTTGGTCTTGGTGACATGTAGGACCTTGCTTACATAATAGACAGGTCATTGCACTTTGTTCACCTCTCTAATTAGTACCGAGCTTACTACCTCATCATTCGCAGAGAGGTAGAGTGTAAGCTCATCTTCATCTTTTGGCCTAGTTAGCAAAGGTGGGGAAACTTAAATATCTTTTCAGCTCGTCAAATGCGAGTTGACACTCTTCGGTCCACTTGAAGTCCTGGTTCCTTTTTAATGGCTTTAAAGAACGATAGTCATCGCCTAGCCGATTTCGACATAAACTGGTTTAGGGCAACTATTCGACTTGTTAGCCTTTGAACCTCTTTAATTAACCTAGGGGGTCTCATATCTAGGACGACCTGGATTTTATCAGGCTTGGCTTCGATGCCACATTGGTTCACTATGTACCCAAGGAACTTGCTCGATGAGACTTTGAAGGCACACTTGTTTGGGTTGAGGTTCAAGTTATATTTTCTTAGAATATTAAAAACACTATTCAGGTAAAAAATTAGGGAGTTCAAAAGCTGAGTTTTTACAACCATATCATCAGCGTAAACTTCATTTTTATTTCCAATTAATTCAAAAAAAAATGTTTACAAGATGCTGGTAGGTCGCCCTATCGTTTTTCAAGCCAAAGGGCATCACTTTATAACAATAAAGGCTTGTTTCAGTTACAAATGCCATTTTCTCCTACTCAGCTGGATCCATCTAGATTTGGTTGTAACCGGAATAGGCATCTATGAAGCTTAACAACTTGAACCCTAAGGTTGCATCTACCAGGCAATCTATCCTAGAAAGTGAGAAGATGTTCTTTGGGCAGGCTCTATTGAGGTCGGTGTAGTCGACGCACATGCACCACTTGTCGTTGGCCTTCCTCACAAGCAATGGGTTTGCAATCCAACTTGAGTACTGGACCACTCTAACGGAGTCTGCAACGAGAAGCTTCCTGACCTCCTTGTCTACTATCCTCCATTGCTTCTGGGTGAGGCTCCTCTTCTTCTACTGTACTGGTCTAACAGTTCAACTCTTTCGTTTCCATTCTCTAGGGCGGCTCCAAGTCGACATCGACATCCTGTTTGCCTTTCCCTTTCAGCATGGCCACGTAGTACTTTTGAGACTCGAGCTTATCACCTTGCACTAGTCCAACTCCATAAACTGTCGAGGATTTCATCGATAGATGGTACGTCGACACCATAACTCTGAGGGTGTGCAGGATCGGTGGGCCTAAAATTGTGTTGTAGGGCGAAGCAGTTGCATCCACTAAGAAGTCGTGGTTGATGTGCACTTGGTTTGGTGCTGAGCCTGTTGTAACTGGTACATTGATTCAGCTTAGGGGCCATACAACTTTTCTACTGAAGCTGACCAAGGGAACGTCGATTGAAAGTAGGTCCTTCCTTTCTAGCTTCATCCTCTCCAAAGCCTCTAAGAAGATGATGCCCGCCGAATTACCAGAGTTGATTAGAATCCACTTTACCTCGAAGTCATTTATCATTAACTTGACTATGAAAGCGTCATCACGTGGATATTGGATCCTGCGAGCATCATTCTCGGTGAAGTAAATTACTTCCTCCACACGAGGGTGCTTCGGTGGGTTATCGTCCTCATGCAGGATCTCTTGAACTGAATTCTTTTCGGCTAATGTGCTATAGTTTGCTACAATGGACCCGCCTATGATCATGTTGATTACACTACGAAGGGGCCGCCTTATTTGATGAACCACTCATGGAGGCTGAGGCACTTCTCTTGGCTAGTCAGTCTCGGTCTTCCTATTTGATGAACTTCTTAAGGTAACCTTAGCGGATTAGCTCCTTGATCTCGTCCTTGAGGTTACGAAAATTTTCAGTATCGTAGCCGATATCCCAGTGAAAAGTGATAGTATTTGTTTGGATTCTGGTTAACGGGGTTTCCCCTCATCCAGGTGGCCATCTTACGTACTCGACCAACTTGATATGCATGAGGATCTCCCCTCTCTTCGTGTTTAGTGTGGTGTACTTCCAGTTCTGAATGGGAGGGGTGCGAGATCACTGGCTAGAAGATTTGTTGCTTCTATAGGGAGACCTGCTTCATCGGTTGTGGGGGAACCTGGTGTGTTGTGGTGACTTGTTCTTTTTCTTTTGTTTGTTGCTCTTGATTCGTCCTCTAGTCTCTTTCGCTTTCCACTCAGCTCTAACCAAGACCCAAGTGTTTCTTCGGCCTTTGTGAACTTGGCGGCCTAGTTAAGGAACTCCTCCATAGTGGCTAAAGGGTTCAAATCGACCACCCAATGCAAGTCATGGTGCCAGACACCATTAACTGTTGCGGTGAGTAGAATGGCTGGGTTGAGGTTAGGGATTTGTAGCCGCTCCAGGCTTAATCGCTTGATGTAGTCGCGGAGCATCTTGTCAGGTCACTAGACAACGTTGAGGAGGTAGGTTGCTGACTCCAGCTCTTGATCGAACCGGCGGCTAGTCCCGAATACCACATTTGAGCTGTACCCCTAAAAATGGTAGAAAAGGCCATGTATAGGCTCGCGTCATTGGCCCCGTGAAGCTATATCAAGGCTTGAAAGCTATCGAGGTGGTCGACTGGGTTGGTTGTTCCGTTGTAGGACTCCAAGATAGGGGCCTTCAAATCCTTAGGCCATGGGGCCGTAAGGATCTCAGCGGTCAGTGGTAAGGTGCGGGTTATCGGTTGTGCTAACGAGGTGGCAAATTGGCTCACCTCCTTATTTTCCTCTTCCTTTTTTGCCTTCTCATTATTATTCGGGGCGAGGAGGCTCCTCCTTATGTTGCGGTGTGTATGCTTGTGATGCCTTCTCTTGGACCCCTCGGTCGAACTAGTAGCTTCGCTCCCAGCCAACACTATAGCTCGACTCAACTCTTTAACAGACCTGGCTTAGATCATCATGATGGCGAGGTGGATCCAGTATTTGGTTTTGGTCACCGGGTTGTAGATTATGGTTTACGTTTTGACCGACGACCTGGTGTTGTTGCTGAGGCTGTGGTTATTGCCGATGCTGATGTTGTTGTTGTTGCATCCTAGACATTGCTGCAAAACAACCCTCCCATATTTGCATCTACAAGTCTATCTCGCAGACGAATTGCACCAGTTCATAAAACCGTTGATCGTTAATCCCGACAGGAATCGTGGAGGGTTCAACCATTGGGAGAGGAGCATCCACAGCGGGTAGAGGGAGGTTTAGGCCTTGGGTGGCCGGGATGCTAGGTAAGGTCAGGGGCACGACGAACTGCCCAATAGTAATAGAGGGGACCTTAATGTGCATTGCGGGCTGGTCCTGCCCCCTTGTGATTGCACCGTCAACACGTGTATCATTGTTGGCATTGTTACTTGAGGATAGGCGGTGCCAATTGATTGTGCGTGATCTGGTGCTCCCTGCTGGCCAAGCAACTTGAATGCCGAGCTGGTGAGATCGCTTGGTTGAGCTACAAGAAGAACAAATCAAAGTGTCTAGGTTGCTTAACCTGGTGTGGGCACTCCGATGCTTAAGTCAACAAACTGGTATTTGATTATATGAGAGCTAGAGAGCTAAATCACACATACCTTTTTTCGTGAAAGGGGATGCTTTTATATAGGCCATCATTCGTGAGCTCCACGAAGTGCGTCTGAAATCTCTGGTCCTTTTGGTTCGGAGGTGGTTTCACGTCTAGAAGTGGACCTCGTATAAGCGGGTAGTGTCTATCCAGTCGCGCCCGAAGCGGGTGGGGCGATAATCAGCTCCTTCAATGTGGCGTCATGATCCCAGGGAAGTTGGTGGTGACAGTTCACTCGAGGAGGAGCTTGCTTGTTGCATCACGTAGGCCGCTATGTGAATGACTACCAGGTCGGTGGAGGCAGGTCGCCTCTTATGTTGACCTGACACAGTTCGATCTAATTGCAGGTTGTTCTACCGAGGAGGCCGTGACATGGGTGAGGTGTTTGTTGTGCTTCCGAAGTTTGCTTACGTGATATTGAGTTGTCATTTGAAAGTTTTGTGGAGCCACGCGTCACAATGTCATTGATGGGCCGAATTTGCCCTCATCAGCTTTGTTCCAGGTTTTTATGGAAAATTATAAATGAAGGGCCAAATTCGCCTTCATCAGCTCTGTTCGAGGTTTTTATCGAACATTATAAATGAGCTCACTTTCAAAAAGCACCTGAAATGACCTCATTACAGCAATTGGGAATGGGGAACCATTTAGGATGTGAATTTCAGCTCTAGGAGAAACAAGAAAAGGAATTATTTCATTTTATGTGACATCCAAACAAGCTATGAATTACTGACCACACAAAGTACAAAACCATAGGTAGATTGGTTATCCCTGAATGCCATGTTTTATGTGGTATTTTATTTGATTTAATGCAACTGTACCTTAGATTAATTTCATCCCCCCTCCCAAAAAAGAAAAGAATAACACTAAGGGTCCATTTGATTTATTATCGGAATTGGAATCGAAATGGTCTATCGCGTACTCTGTTATTGTTAATGGTTCAGACAGAAATCAAAATGAGAACGGGAATAATTTGGAATGGGATTTCATTCCCAAGAGGAGAGGAAATGGCCATGGGGAATACCATTCCACCATGAATGAGATTGGGATTCTGATTCCGAGAGAGAGTTGGTTACAACTTAAAACCCAACCCATGGCCATCAAGGCTCGAGCAACAGTGGGCATCGTGTAGGGCCAATTACACAAATTGTTGATAACCATGGGAGGGTTAGGCCAGAGCTTGGATGACATTAATCGTTGAAGTTGATACTATTACTGGCGTTTGGTCCAAGCGTGCGCTACCCACTTGCTGGCTTCTCTCGGTCTCGGTTTGATTTTGCTTCTGTTAATTAGTTCACTACACTAGACAACAATATCTCTCATCTATCTAGTTGTTTGGTACAATGGCACTGTGCTGAACTAATGCCCCCCCCCCTATTGACTATTGTCCCCTTCCCCTGGGGAGTCATGGCTTCCCGCATGCTCCACAAATCCTCATTTGTTTCTTATTCTTGCATGTATGCAAGGTTTTTAAAATCGGAAAATCGGATCAGGCAGGGAATCGTTCTTGGTCCGATTCTCAGATTGAACAGTTTGATACAAAAAATTAAAAATTCAAAAAGAAAAAAAGTATTCGGATCAATGGTTCGACCGTCCAAATTAATGATTTATTAATTAAATTAATGTTTTTTTTTGCCAAAAAATAGTTTTGGGGTCAGTTTTGAAGTGCGTGGGAGTGATATACGTGGCTTGACACATCATACATGCCAGGAGAGGTATTTGACACATCATACACACGCCACAGCAAGTGACAACTTATGGGGATCGAAAATGTAGCAGCTAGAGCTATAGAGATGCCTCCCTGCTAGCTAGATCGTTGCCGTAGATGCCAAGTTAGGAGCGCTTATGTTATTGCCTAAAACCGTCAACCGTGTGAGGGGCCATCAATCATCCTCGTCATCATATTTGGATGAGTCCCATCCAAATAGCCTCTCCGGCTCCCACATCGGACCTGAATTCGCCTCCGAAGTCCAAACCCAAGGCTGTACTTAACCATGGATCCGAAAGCGAAAAGGACCCGCTTGTCTGGTTATCTCAAGTCTCAACGCTTGACCCGAGGTTGTCTTGTACGCTTATTACTTCTTGCTCCATTGAAGCCTTTCACTACAACCAGTTTCCAGTCCCGCTCATAAGTCATAACTGACCCAGTTGGTGGCCACCTTCACTGAGAAAGTGAGAAGCCTTCAGCTTTAAGTTTGTAGAGTTTCCCACTTAAAATTATTAAAATTTTCCAGTATTACCATCCTAATCTAAACCCGTACGTGACTCGTGTTGAGGTTGCTCCATACACCGTTACACGAGTAACCTTGCACCCACGTGACTGATGTGACACGTGGCGTCCCGCAACCTGACAACCGATAACAAATTCTGTCGGCATTGACCCAACTATATGGATAATCAGGTCATAAATGTGGTTAGATCCGACGGCGATTATCTGAAAGCATTTTAGAGAGAAATTCTTGCCATCGGATGGGGACAATCTTGAAATTGGATGTCTATTCTGCGGGGATGAATCCCTGTAAAGTTGGACATGAAAAGGTGATTATGTCGGTGGGTTCTAGTTCAACGGGGTCGATCAACGGTCGTGGACGTCGAGGTTGGATTGGAGAATACATTTCTTTAATGCTACCTATTTTCATTCCCGACCGGCGACCGATCCAGCTCATGGGAGGTGTTGATGCCCACGTAGTTACAATGGAGCTGGAGACAAGGAACACGTGAGGGACGAATGGGGACTTGATGATGTGTAAGCCACGTCGCTTATAGGGTCGCACTGTTGGATGACACGTCGGAAAACGTATGCGACAAGGCCCGTGTTGTTCTCCCTTTTCGAGATAACAGTCACGTCGTCTACTGTCTACATGGCTTTCTCTTTCTCACCTTTTATCTTTTTCCTTGTAGACAGTAGCAACGACAACGAGTAATCTACCAAACCACATTTGCTACGACAGCACCCTCCGTAGCTGCTGCATGTATCGTCATGGCCCCACCTTGAATTAGTTGTTGGATATAGCCACTAGGTTCTCTGTTTCAGACTTTCGTTCGGTCAATATTCAATCAAAACTGGGGTCGGGGCGTTTGCGGAAAAGGAAAACTAACGCCCATCATTTTTCAAGGAATTGCAAAAGTACCCTCAGTTGTTATGTGTGGACGTCGTGTTCAGTGAATCAGTGGTCCAGTGGACAGTATCACCGGTCACACAGTCTATCAAATCAAATAGCAAAGAGCAACCACTGATATCGGTTCGAATTTTGGTGGTTTTAGTGTTAGTTCAGTTCTAGAGTTTATTTGCGGAACCTATACTTTCTCTATTCTAAAAAATGATTTTTTTTCTAAATATTTGATTTTTATTAATATTAATAATAATATATTTGAATTTTTTATTATTTTTATTGATTAATATGAATAAATTAACCTATAGATTATCATATTAGTTCAAAAAATATTAATTTTTATATTACTTAGTACACATAAATACTGAATTAAAGAAAAATGATCAAATCGCTTAATTGACTTAATGGTCATGTGAGACCATGATTTTTGTAATACGAATACTTGGATTCTCTAAATCGGATAGGATAAATCTCTAAACCCTAAAATCAATTTGGGCAAGGAAAAAATTTGGAATTAGATCGTTTTTTTATAATAGATTGGATATAATTAGTTCAAAGCCAATTGGATTTTTTTTGATAAAAAGATTAATTCATTAGCAAACATCCAAAGAAACAACAGAACAAGAGAGGAAGTGAAACTAAGACTGTTTTGAAGAAAAAAGTAAGAAAAGGACAAGAAAGGAGATCTCCCTGCATTTCCCTTCCTTTCCCCACCTTTTCCTTCAAACCAAACATTGCCTACGAAAACAGACAAAAGGAAAAAACAAAACTGAAAAGAGATAAACAGAAAAATATCCTGAGGATTGGAAATTGATTCCAATATAATTTACCCATTTGCTCTCCCACCCCTAATTCTAATTCAAAGATACAAGGCAATCGTACAGCAAGGCAGAGTGTGCATATGGGTATGCGGTTTGGCCGGGCCGGGTAAATTGTTCTCAAGTCGAAATTTTATGAAAATATTTGAACCTAGCCCAAAAAAAGTCAGTCGAAATTCGAACTCATAGGTTTAAAGTCATGTCCAAACCTGACTTAAAATGGGCCGGGCTGAACTTGGCCGTCGGCCTACCCGACCCATGAACAAACAGGTCTAGATTGATATTGTTAGATTACATATACGTCGAAGGTTGTGGAGTAGGGTATATAAGAGGTTGTCAGCGTTACCAATACTTTCAGTCAGGGCAAATCACAGGCCACTTGCATCTCGAGTCACCATCACCCCAACCCTAAAGCCCAGCCCAAATTCCCCTTTAATTTTAGAGCTTAGGCTTTATCGTTTATTATAATAAACTAGTGTACGGACTTGTTAAAGAAAAGCGAAAATTTGCACTTGTATATAAATATTAGAGGTCTTGGGGGCTTGGCTACCCCCGGTGTTCAGACGCAAAAGCCCCTGTTTCAACATCGGGTCACATCTAGAGGAGGCCATGTGCTCTCTCTCTCTCTCTCTCCTTTACTCTGGAAGTCTGAAGTCTGAACACTGAACAGGGCTTTCTGTGTTGTTAGTACGAGCAAGCTTAACAAGGGAAAGAAAAGGCCCTGAAACAAGGAAGCTGTTTCTTCTCTTAAAAGTAAGTGTAAAAAACCCATCAATTCTTTCTTTCTTTAGGTTTGGTCCTTCTTCTGTCGCAACAGCCATGAACTTCAGTCGACCGAACTAGAACTGCGATATCATGAAGAGAAAGAGAGCCCAGCTTCTGCCTGTTTCTTCCTCTGATTCTGCTTTGCACCTTTGGCTTCTCTGGGTTTCCTTTGATTCGTGATGAGAGAGAAGTTGCTTTAAATTCAAGGGAGAATGGGCGAAGATAACTGGGGTATGCAACCTTCTGGAGCTCCACTAAACGTGCAGAGAGAGGAGCACTGGAGACATTTTGATAACTCTGTGAATGCGGTTTCTTTTGGGTTTGTTGCTACTGCGATTCTTATTTCTATGTTCTTAGCTATGGCCATTTTCGAAAGATTTCTTAGGCCCAGATCAACGGCACTAACGCCTTCCGGCGCACGAAATCACAGTGATCTCGAGGCACAGATGACCTTCAACGGAAAGCTTGGTCACCCATCACCCAAAGTAATCTCTCTCTCTCTCTCTGCTTAAGTTCTAGTTAAAAGTCTTTTTTAGTGGGTGATTTAGTGGATTGCCTGCCAATGGTAAAAGACTTTGGTTCTCTGATTATTTCATTATAACTTGAACATAGAATATCATTGTTCCCACATAAATACTCCTGCGCGTCCACTCGTTTTCTGTTCTTTTTTTTTTTAAAGTACTTTTCCTCTTACGGTCTTACCTGCAAGTCTGCAATTGCACTTGAGTGGAGACACCATCTTCATTATAACGATAGAAATGTCCTCCACTGGGTTACTTTCTCACTTTTTATTTCCTTCTTCGATAATCATACATAGTGAGTGATTTGGGCACATCTCCCGGGAAAAGACGAAGGACACCCTTGCGTACTAATTATCAGAGGGAAACTTTTGGGCAAATCCCATTTTGTTAAACACCAAAAAAAAGGGATTTACCCAAATCACACTCCATGTATCAATTGGTAGCGTAAAAATATAAGATGAGGCCTTCTGTTCCTTCAATTTTATTTTCTTTTTACGAATTACTTGATCATTGGTGCAATTAATTATTACAGAAATGAGGTTGCGAATAAGTTTCAGGGATTTTCTTTGCGTGTGTTAACATTATCTGTTTCTCCCTATTGTTTGTGTTGACATTAACAGTAGTCTCTTCTTTTCTTCAGTCGTTTTGTTATCTTAAAGAATAAAGATAAGGTCCAGTGGCTCTATAAAATGACAAATACGCATCAACCGAAGAGATTACCTTAGGATCATCTTATCCATGATGGGCTTATCTAATCTAAACCAGTCCTTGATCGTCCGATTGATGGGCTACCCTTGGACCTTCGTTTACTACTAAACCCTTAAAACTTTGGCTAACCAGATGAGCTAAAAAAATTCCCATGAGGGACAGAGGGAACGGTATTTGGTTATTGTTCACAGATGGGTACCTTGGTGGTTTATTTGATGGTCCTGATTGTTTGGTTATTGTTCTGTTTAGACGATGGAGATGAGAAGCATGGAGGTTCCACACCCACAGGTATCTGCATTATGAAATACACTTTTACGTGGACACTAAGAAACTATATAATTAATGGTTATTATTGTCCCGTACTTCTGCCTCTTGTGGTTGGGGTCCTGCTAGACCACCACCCACTTTAGCCCCTCCAATATCTCATAACTAAGACAACCAAGAATCAAAGAAAAGAAAATTCTTAACAAAGAGTATATTATTAGGATTAAGATGCAGGTTTTCTGTTGTGTATATATATTAACAAATGTGTCAGATTTTTTTCTTTTTTTTTTTTTTTTCATATATGCATTATTATGCTCACGTGATACTGGTAGTACATTTGGCATGGCCCACTTGTCTATCTGCCCCGACTTTTGTAATTTTGTTGGTCGGTGGGGGGTTCATCCTAACCCTTGGTTTGGGATCTGTAGAAGGTTAGTGGAATAAACCGATTTATTTGTTTATTTGGTGCATGCCTTGGATAACAAAATGGGTGTAATGGGCCAATGACACGTAACAAGGGGAATTTATGCAATACATTTTTCTTTCTTTTGGTTTTTTTCCTGTTGATATAATCAAAAGAGTTGCATACATTTGTGAATCCCCCTACTTTAAGGAAAGGATAATTCTAAGGTGCAACATACAATGGTATAAACAAACTTAACCTGCAACTCCTTTGACTATATCAAGCAGCCCAAATCTGTGCTTCAAAAGACATTGGAGAAAATCTGCTTTTTGAGAACCATGTTCTTTCCTGGTTGGTTGATATTGCAGAAAAGGAAAGACTGTTATTTTGTTCAATCAAACTTTATCTATTTTGTTGTTTGCTTCCTGCCAATCAGGAGTAGTAGTGTTTGCTGTTAACAGTGGTAGATATTAATGCTTTCTATGTCATAGCGGTAGTGCTGATATGGTGGATGGTCTGGTTGTTGGTGTTATTGTGAAAAATTTCTCTTTGACCAAAAAAAAACAGTGCTATCTTTTTTACTTTAGTCTATTTGTAATCATTAGAAGAACATGGATTGTTTTGTAACCTGAGATTACTATTGCCATTCATGGTGGAAGGATCGACCAGGACAACCAAAAGAAAGAGATTTTCAGTCGTTATTGGGTTTTCACTTTTACTGTGCAAATGGTTTTAGGAACAGCCCAAGTCAAAACATGTATTATGGTTGTCAGCATATGCATCCATCACCAACTTCTGTGGTACTTGCATCACTGATTTTTAATTTACCTTTTTGTAGTATAGTAACAATGGTAATAACATGTCTGATTCATTGCTGCTCCCATACATTTTATAGTTGTTCTTCTATTGTTATAATCTTAGCAGGTTGGGTTGATATTGGTATCACTGGTCTTGTACTAACCAGTAACCACCTTATGTAAACCTTCCCTTAATTTGTCTAAAGAGATTACTTACTTCCAGTGATACTGGTTTTTCTTTTGTTGATGGCATTTGTTTTCTTGATTGGGATTTGCAGATGTCAATATATGCTAGTGGTGTGTCAGTTTTGATGCCCGGAGAAGAAATCCCCACCTTCATTGCTCACCCAGCTCCCGCGCCATGTCCCCCCGAGCGCATGTCACGGCCTCTCCACCAACATGTCTCATTCAACAGCCCTACAGCTGCCCAAGGCATGATGAACTCAGTTTCAAACTTGAGTTGAATAGAGAGAAGCACATAGTACATTACTCTGAATTCAAACCCAGTTCATGAAGAAGATCATCCAGTTCAAGAAAAAAAATACAACCCTGAAAAGGGAGCTTTATTGAAGATAACAATCAAAACACTTGGGGCTCGAACTTGAGCCGGAAAATTCCTTTCTTTCCCATTTCCTGTTGTGTATACTGAAATTGGTGAGCGGGCTATTCAGGCTTAAGACCATCCGAAACAACTTCAGAGGAGCTTATTTATTTCCTTCTGCCTCAATTTGTCTTTTCCTCTGGTTCAGATTTTCACAGTGATTCAGATCTGCCCCCAAAGGGATGGGCTGCTCATCCTTTGAAGTGATTGGTCTTGACGTCTTGTAAGCATCGAAGAAAATAGCTGTTGTTTGGAATGTTGAGGGACATTTTGCCTGTTGGTGTTTTTTAAACTCATCAAGTGGTTTTCTTTTCTTTAGTTGGATTTGCAAATGCATCGATTGCATAGCCTAGAAGGAAGGATACAGGTCAAACATGCCATCAAAGAGTCTAGACTAAAGAAGAATGCATACAACTAAAGGTGGTGGTGGAACAACTTTTTTCTCGGGGATGTGACAAAAAAAAAAATAATGCTTTTGGTTAAAACTTAAAAGCACACATGATGGATCCAGGCCAGCTAATAGACTTGAGAGAATGCGTAACAAAGGTGGTCCAAAGAAAGTAATTTTGATGGTAGGAAAAAAGAAAAGAAAAGCTTTGTGCTACATACTAGCCAACAAGCCAGACTCAAATTTTAGATTTGGAATTGGAATGGACCATTCTGATTCCTAACTGTTTGATCGGACAGAATTAAAATTTCATTCTCATTCCTGGTGGCATTCTCCGATGGGAGGGAATGGTCATTCTCTCCTTAATAATGAAGTTCCAATCCAGTTGATTCCAGTTTTAGTTCTGATTCTTATTTGAATCAAACAGATTATGGGAATATATTACTATAATTTAAATTGTAAATCAAGGTTTAAAGTATTGATATGTATTGGTCTGTATCGGCCGATATGTATCGTTCCGGGACCCCTCCGATATGTTTTTATGGTGGGTGTATCGGGGTTTGACCGGTTCAAGGAGTTGGTTCCTTTAAATCGGTTTTAGAAAAAAAAATAAAAAAAAAAATAAAAAAAGAACAGTATCGATTCGCCCAATATGCCCCTACCGACATATTGATAATTTGAACCTTGCTGTAAACCGAATGGACCTTAATATTTTCTTTGGTAGGGATGCCTACTTGACTGGTCTTCGTTGGCTTATATAAAGCAGAATGTTTTGTCTCGTCTGGGTGAAGGGCCGCAAGAGGGCAATGGCAATCAATGAGGAATTGGAGATTTGCCTGGGAAAATTACATGATCATGGTCTTACGAGTCTAGGACCCGCTTAAGGCTATTTGCTCCCTCGGCCCCTCCCTCACTGTCCCTCTCTATTCTCTAAATTCAACGTACGTACACACAACGTCGGAACTTGGACGCCGGTGGATGGGATCATGGGAATGAATTAATTTTCTGTGATAGCTTTGCAAAACAGCTTAGCTTTGCAAGAGGACAGACCACGGGGGGTTTCGGGTTGGATGTTGGAACATGGAATATAAAAGGTGAATTATAACTTAAAGAGTAGGTGCCAGTTCGGAATTGATGCTCATGCATGTGGGTATTAATGTTATAGGTGGAGGTGCAGTGGAGTTTAGAATTCTGAAGTGAAATGCAGTGTAGATTATCCCTATAAGTTAAGGCAAATGTTATGGTCCATTTCAAATCAAACCCTGGAGAGAGCAGGGGACAGGACGTTATGTGCATAGAAAACAGGGAGCAGAGAAAAGAATGATAATGACTATGAAGTATATTTAACAATGAAGGATATCAAAGTGAAAAGGTTTGGAAATCTAACCAAATAGAAATAGAAATCCTTATTGTCTTTGTCTCTGTTTGATGCGTTTCCTCGACTGTGACCAATTGCCCATGTTTGGGACATGCTCCATCAGGTTCTATTTTCCCACAGGACCACCCATGTGGATCTTGGAGGGGGCGACAATCAACGTGGACAGTCCCCTACTTTGTCACACTGATTTAATGTCCTGGTTATCCTGCCTCTTATTAGCATCCTCTTTTACCATGTGGCGGGATTAGCTAGTTTGAAACTTGCCAAATGGATGCCATGGGTTGTCATAAAAAATGTCATTTTTAAGATTCCTTTAGGTCATTTTCATTTTTCGAAATGTCACTTATCCGGGTAGTGCATTTACACGGGTAAATGTTTTTTAAGGAATACTTATATGGGTAAATTCATTTATCCATGTTCTTTTGATTCACAGGTAAGTTCAACGACTTTTTTACCTATAAAAAGTTAATGTTAGAATAGACAAACTAGTTCTATTATATTTTGTAAATTTTTCTTCCAGGTAGGAAAGTTATTTACTCACCTGGGAGATGAGTATCAATTACCCAGCAGGGACTCAGAGTTTAAAAAAAGAACACTGTTAAGTTGGTCAAGATGAATTTGCTTCTCTCCCATTCTACTAGTCCCTCAATTCCAAGACATTCCATTTAGAAAGTACCATGTGCCCAAATGGACCTGACCCGCCATTTCCTGTTGGATCCTGATTTTTTATCTCTGTATTCCGCATTTTATCTCTTTTGGCTCATAAATTTCATACTTCTCACCTTCCTGAAATCTAGGGGTGCCAATGTATTAGGTTTAGGTAGGATTCATCTGAATTAAAATTAATTTAAACAGGTTGGATGGTCCAATAAGACATTGAATTGGATCAATCAAACTTGCATTGGACCTGATCCATCTCTAATGGATTTATATCGGATTGGGTTGGGTTGAACTAATATCTGATCCCCTGATAAAAGATAAGAGTAAGGGTGCCAATGGACTGGGTTGGGGTTATATTCATTCTGAATTAAAACTAATTTGAATAGGTTGAATGGTCCAAAAAGACATTGAATTGAACCAGTCCAGACATAATGGTTCAAAGGATTTATGGGATTAAATTAGACCTGATCCATCTGTAATAACTGGGTTGGGTTGGACCAATATCCGGTCCATTGACAGCCCTACTAACACTGACACCTACCTTCATCAATCGACAAAAATTCTAATTGAGTAGCTGCCACTACGGCTCTTCAAAGTTCAAACCCGAAGAAAGATATTTGCCTGCAGTTAGAATCCTGGGCATTGTTAAAATGTTGAGAGTTTCTCGATGACATACTGTTGAGGCCAGTCCCATCATTAAAGAATATGACCCAACTTTCTTACTTGAATCAAGAAACAACACCATTTGAGGGCAAGAATGGGACCTATATATGGCATTTACATAAACTTTTATTTTAAATTAAAATTTATCAACCTTCCCTCGCTAGTAACATGCTTAAAGAAACCCTATTGTGTAAGGGCTTTGCCTAAATACTATTTTGGAATGGAAGAGAGAAAACAGAGAGAGTTTAGAACTGGAAACAAATCAGGAGAGATGGAGTGTAGTAATTGGTCATGTGGTTGGAAAAAAACAAGGGAGAGAGAGAGAGATGAAGACAAAGGAGAGTGACAACATATCTAATTTCAATTGTGAGAATAGGCGTGAGTATTATTCAGTTAAAACTAAAATCGAAAAAATTGAACAAAAAAAATTTGGTTTTGGTTAGTTCAGTTTTACAAAATTTCAATATCGATTTTCAGGTTAGGAAATTTCGTCAACTGAAAAATGGAATTAACCAACTTTATTATTTATAATCTATGTTATATATCACACACACACTAGTGTATATGCTTGTAGCAAATAACAATTATTATTATTATTGTTATTATTATTATTATTAAATTTTGTATTCCATTTCTATCATAAATAAAAATAGCTTTTATTTTAAAAATTATTTTTTATTTAATATGATGAATCTATAACATTAGAAATGTTCTCAAATATTTTTAATAAAATTTTGTACATTTTCATTTGTGGTATTCTATCTTTTTTTTAATATTTATTATTCAATTATGACATCATAGGTTTCTTTGAAAAGTTGGATCATTGACCCACCATCTAGATAAAAAATAGCTTTGCTTTTGGAATAGTTTTAAATTAGGGAAAATTATAGCCAGAGCCGGCTATGTCATCGGAGGTTTCAAATTATAAAAACCCTTGCCATGTCATCGGAGGTTTGTGTGGTTGTTGCTAACATGGGACTCTTAATCCATGTTGGACACAACAAAAGGCTTATATTGAAATTGCCCTTTAATGTTGGGTAATTGAAAAAAAAAAAAGAGTTTTTAGTTTCTCTCCCTCTCCCTCCCTCCCTCCTTCTCTCTCAATCTCCCTCCCACTCTCACTTTTACAGTCATCTCTCTCTCTCTGCTCAACGACTGTGTGATTTGAAAATAAATAAAAATGGTTTTTGGTTTCTATATTTACATTATCTCTATCAATTTCTCATATTCTATATGTTTACCTATCTCCCTCAATCTCTCTCATTTTCTTTCTCGGTTGATCTCTCATTCTCCCTTAATTTCTATATCGTTCTCCCTCAGTTTTTTCTCCTACTCCCTCTCTTGTTATTTTTTTTTATTTTATTACACACTTAGTATTAATCAAACCGTATAAAAGAACATGAGACCAACTTGGTATGGGTAAAAAATCATTACACCAATTTGATAAAAGTTCACAAGAAACTCTTGGCTATTATTACACCAACTTGATTGTACAAGTGGTTGGTCCCTTAAGTTTCTTTATACAATCTGATTAATATTATATAAGTTTGTAAGAAAAGCCAAAAAAGAACGAGAGAGAGGGGGGGGGGGAGGGGGGAAGAAACACAAATTTTGATTTGCCTACAGATCAAAGCTAAGAGAGTGGGAAAGACAAAGGGGACAGGATTAAGACATGATTGTGGGAGTTAGAGAGAAGGGGGGAAGCTTGAGAGGTAGAGGTAAGCCTACAAATAAGTTGGATTAGATCTGATCCGATTCTGATACTGATCCGTTAAGAGGCAGATTCGGATATCCCTCTTGACCCTAACAAATCAGATCGGATCGGAAAATCCAATCCATTAACTTAACGGATCAAATTCGGATATTAGCTAATAGTAAACCCATGATTGTGGGAGTTAGAGACAATTTTGGTTAAAAACCCATGATAATAACTTGAAAATTCATTTTTGATAATTTAACCTCAATAAAAATGATAGTAAATAGTCAGTCGTTTATATGTATGTTGAGAAAACAAGTATTTTTAACCAAAATTGTCATATGTACTGATGGAGGGTGATTTGGCCCGACCTCGTAGCCCAGGGACACGTGTGCGTGACCTGGCTCAACGAACAGCTTAGCCTAACAGCACAGCCGCAACTCGATGGGAGGGACCCCCCGAGCCCAACACTGGCCACTCGGCGGGACAAGCAACTCACCGAGGGCCGACACCCGGTTAACCTTGACTCCCACCATGTGTAGGAGACCCCAAGCTCCTCCCGGGACCCGAGCTCGCCCTGAGACCCGAGCTCCTCCTAAGAGGCCTCGAGCTCTCCCTTCCCAAGAAGGGTGCACCCCGATTTTTGGCTAAGTGTCCTGAGGGAGAAGCACCTCGGGGCAGCACCGCCTCCAAGGCAGGCACCCTGGCACCTCAGTACCTCAGTAGCTCGGCAGGCGGCAAGGAGACCTGCCTGATGTCTGTACCTGCCAGATTCAAAGGCAAGGCCCTGATCCCTTGCCAGGCGGCATTCTGTCTGCCAGGCGGCGTTCTATTTCCCGTCTCTGAAATGTGTGACGTGTCTGTCGAGTCCGTACCTGGCAATAGCAATCTGCGGCAATAACCTGCGCCTGCCACACCAGCCCTGGCAACAATGACTAAGGTAGTGGTGGTTATGCCAGGTATGACCAAGTTTCGATATAAAAGGACCCCAACCCTCACGAAGAAAAGGTATTGAAGCTTAAGCACTTTCAACACTCTTACTCTCGACTCTTTCTTTGAGATTTTCTCCAGTTCTAACTTAGCCATCGGAGTGTTTCCACCGGGATAACCCCCCGGGAACTCTTCACCTTCTCCTTCCTCTCAGGTGCCATTCGTTCCAGCCAGAAGCCAACTCACAGCCAACTAGGAGTGCCCAGATCGTGCAGCATCATTTGGTGCCATCTGTGGGAAACGCTTCAAAAGGCCTCCCTTTAATCTCTGCGAAACTTCTTTCTTTTGCTCACTAGCACCACTGACACCCATGGCTTCTTCTAGCAATTCCGAACGCTGGAACACCCTAGAGGAGCAACTCCAACTGCCCACCATTTGCATCGGGGAGTTCACCACCCCCTCCCTGCGGACGAGATTCCTAGCCTGAACGTAGCTGCAACAGTGGCACCCATAATTGTCCCGCTGCCCCATGCAGTTGGGACGACCTCCGCCAAACCCACCATTCTTCCTCCGATGGCCGGCCAAGGCCAACTTGAAGACTTGATGCAGTGCATGCAGACCATACAAGCCCAGATGCAGAAGTTTCAACAACTCTAGTTTCACCAGCAGCAAGTGCTGCACCAAGTGTCCCAGTACCAATACTAGAAACAATTCCCTTCACTGCCTCCCCGACATCCGGCTGCACAGCCAGCTAAGCCTCAACGCCGCAGTGAACTCCCTTCCCACCAGGGAGAGACTTCGGCATCATCTCACAGAAGGAAGGGAAGACTCCCTACCCCCGCCACGCAGCCCGCGGTTAGGTCGGGGGCTTCCTAGCCGGTTAGGCCGGCATCACCCCAGCACTTGCAGTTCGAGCCTCTACTCGTGGAGAACAGGTTCGAGGTGCTAGCCGACGACCTGGAGCAGGGTCCTTCTATCCGCAGCTACTGACAGCCATCCCTGCCTCCCCCTAGGCCCATTGAGCTCAGCAATACAGAAGCTAGCAGCACCAATGCCGAGCTAGCCAAGAAGCAGCGAAGACGTCTCTCGGTCCCCTCTCCTCTGTCCCCGGAGCTCCTCGCAGTCCCCATGCCCAAGGACTTCAAGCTCCCACCGTTGGACAAATACGATGGGTCCTTCGACCCCAACGACCATGTCGACGCCTTCCAGTCCCAGATGCATCTGGCCAGGGCGAGTGAATCTTGCATGTGCGCGGCCTTCTCCACTACGTTCAAAGGAGTGGGCCACATTTGGTACCGAAACCTCTCGCCGGGCTTGATAAGGAGCTGGGCGCAATTCGTGAACGTCTTCACCTCCCACTTCGTCACTAGCAAGAGATGCCCAAGGACCCAAGAAAGCCTCCTCAGCATAGTCCAGAGAGATGGGGAGTCCATCCGGAACTATATCAAGCGGTTTAATGACGCTTGCCTACAGATACCCGACTTGGACCCTGTAGTTTGGCTTACGGCGACCAAACAAGGTATCGCCCACATAGAGTTCAGATGGCACGTGGTCGTCAACCAGCCCAAAACCGTGACCGAGTTCCTCGAGCTCGCAGATCGGTTCATAGGAACAGAGGAGGAGATCAACCAGAAGGGCGAGCACGCCCTCACAAAAAAAAAGAAAAAGGGAACCGAAACCCCCAGCTCCTAGTGACTACAAGAAGAAGAAGGATCAAGCCCGGGGGGCAAAGCCAGTTCAACCTTTCCGAGCTCCAGCAGCAGAAAGGGTGTTTACACCCCTTAACACGAAACGGGCCAAGATCCTCATGGCGATCAAAGACGCCGCCTCGTATGTAAAGTGGCCACCTAGGGTCAAGGCTTATCCTAATGTTAGGAACAAGAACCTATACTGTAGTTTCCATAGAGATCACGATCATAGCACCGAAAATTGTAATAACCTCCGCGATGAGATAGAAGAGCTCGTCCGTCGTGGATATTTGAGAAATTTTGTACAGCATGGCAATAATAATAATAAAGCAGGTCGGCACGGGGAGCAGAATAAAGAAACCCCCGAGTCTAGCAGATAGGTGGAGCAACCGCAGAAACAGCCTCCAGACGAGAGACCAGTCCGAGGGACCATCCACGTAATCGATGGAGGATCGATCGTCGTGAGCTGCGCTTTGGCAGCAGCTCGGTCATTAGCCCGCGAAGCCACCAAAGAAGAGCTAAACCCCTCGAAGTGGCCAAGGGTGGGGGAGCCAATCTTCTTCACTGAGGATGACGCGCGAGGAGTCCACTACCCCCACGATGACGCGCTCGTCATCAAGATCAAGATCAACGACTTCGAAGTCAAGCGTGTCCTGGTAGACTCGGAAAGTTTGGTAGATATCCTTTTTAAGGCAACCTTCGATCAACTTCAGATCCCAGAGGGTAACCTGAAGCCTGCAAGCACTCCATTGGTGGGATTCAATGGCAAGGAGGTCAGATCGTTAGGGAAAGTCACTATGTCGGTGGAGGTCGGTACCTAGCCCAGTGTGGTAAGGCTCAATCTCGAGTTCCTGGTGGTTGCAACCCCCTCTCCATACAATGCGATAGTGGGCCAGCCCATCACCCACGTCCTACGACCAGTAGTCTCCACCTACCACCTAGCGATGAAGTTTCCTACAGACTTCGGAGTCGGAGTGGCGCAGGGTGACCAGCTCGAGTCCTGCAAATGCTACGTAGCTGCCCTCAAAGAAATGGCCAAGGTAGCTGATGACCTCGAGCTGGGACGACTCGCAGAGCAGTTCGCGGAACGGGCTGCACCTACTGAGGAGACCATCCCCGTCCCGACCTCGACAGACGATCTAGCGCGGGTACTTCAGATCGGCACTTCTATTGAGGAGCCCCTGCGGTCTCAACTGGTAAGCTTCTTACTTGAAAATTTAGAAGTTATTGCATGGTTGGCGGCACAAGTGCCCGGCATAGACCCCAACGTTATCATCACAGACTTAATACTGATCCTTCAGTTAGGCCTGTTAGACAAAAGAAGCGCAACCTAGCCCCGGAGCAATGGAGGGCAATCGACGAGGAGGTTAGAAACTCCTTGCAGCCGATTTTATCAGGGAAGTCCATTACCCGAACTGGGTGGCCAACCCCGTTCTGGTGAAAAAGGCAAACGGTAAGTGGCGCATGTGCGTCGACTACACCAACCTGAACCGGGCTTGCCCAAAGGACTGCTTCCCACTTCCCAGGATCGACCGCCTAGTGGACGTGACCTCGGGGAACAAGTTGTTGAGCTTCTTGGATGCCTATTCGGGCTATAACCAAGTAAAACTGGACACAGCAAACGAGGAGAAGACCGCCTTCATAACCGAGTTTGGCCTGTACTTCTACAAGGTCATGCCCTTCGGGCAGAAGAACGCTGGGGCTACATTTCAGAGACTTGTAAATAAGCTGTTTGAGCCACTTGTTAGCACAAAAGTAGAGTGTTATGTAGACGACATGGTCGTCAAAACCCAATTTTCACATGAATTAATACAAGATTTACATTCAATCTTTGAAATCTTGCGTAGATTTAATATGAAGTTAAATCCGAAGTAGTGCGTCTTCGGTGTCACCTCGGGTAAATTCCTAGGGTTTATCGTCAACCGACAAGGCATTAAGGCCAATCCGGACAAAATCAAGGCCATCCTAGAATTGAAACCACCCCAAAAGTTAAAAGAGGACCAGAAGCTGAACGACCGGTTGGCCGTCTTAAGTCGCTTTTTGTCCAAGTCCGCAGATCGCTGCCTGCCCTTCTTTAAGGCCATAAAAAGCAAAGGCTTTGAATGAACCGAAGAGTGCCAGCTCGCGTTCGACGAGCTCAAAAGGCACCTCGCCAGCATCCCAGTCTTGACCCGGCCTGAAGCGGGTGATGTTTTAGAGCTATACCTCTCGGTGAGTGACGAGGTGGTCAGCTCAGTACTAATAAGAGAAGTAGATCGGGTCCAACGACCCGTCTATTATGTTAGTAAAGCGTTGCAGGGAGCAGAGACGAGATATCGGGAGATAGAAAAGCTAGCCTATGCATTGGTTGTAGCAGCCCGGAAGCTCCGCCCATACTTCCAAGCTCATACCATCGTTGTCCTTAGCAATAAACCTCTGAGGCAAGTTTTGCTCAAGCCCAAGGTCTCGGGGAGATTGACAAAGTGGGTCATCGAGTACAAGCTCCAGTATAAGCCGCGAATCGCTATCAAGGCCCAAGCCTTGGCAGATTTCGTCGCAGAATGCACCTTTAGCTCCGAAGTCCCCAGACCGGAAGAACACAAGGCCCCTAGTACGGGAGAGCTCGGAGTTCCTGGACTGGTTGAACTCGAGCATCGTGAAGTAGCAACCTGTGTGACATCTTTCCTAGTTAGGCCAAGCCCGAACTGGGATGAAAAACCCTGGATCCTTCACGTAGATGGCTCATCAAATCGGCAAGGCAGCGGAGTTAGAATCGTTCTGTACGGACCAAGCGGTGTGAAACTGGAGTACGCGCTACGCTTTGAGTTCGTGGCATCCAACAACAAAGCAGAATACGAGGCGCTGCTAACCGGGCTGGACCTTGCAAAGGAAGTGAAAGCCAAGCACATCGTTGTCTGCAGTGACTCCCAACTCGTGGTAAATCAAGTCCTGGGTGAGTACGAAGCTCGTGAACCAACTATGGTAGCATACTTAGCCAAAGTAAGAAAGACTCTGCTCAACTTTTGGTCACACTTCATCCAGCAAATACCGAGATCAGAGAACGCTGAGGCTGATGCCCTGTCACGATTAGCCAGCACGGGAGACAACCCCATGAGGACTGTGTATATAGAAAACTTACCTCGGCCTAGCATTCTCAGCGGGGCAAAGGAGGTCGCTCCCGTCGTTCAAGCAGAGTCGAGCTGGATTGATCCACTCACGAGCATTCTACTACACGGGGCCCTTCCCGCAGACCGTAATGCCACCAGGAGGGTAGAGCGCCAGACAGCCAAATACGTCATGATAGATGGACGATTGTACCAAAGATCCTACACGCTCCCCTACCCTGCCTGCGACCCTCGGAAGCCGAGCTTGTCCTCCGCGACACTTATGAAGGCCTGTGCGGTGGACACTTGGGGGGCAGGGCCCTCGCTCAGAAATCACTATGACAGGGGTATTAGTAGCCAACCATGAAAGCATATGCGACCGAGCTTGTCAAAAAATGCAACAAGTGCCAGAAGCACGCCAACATCCACCACCGGCCTACCGCCGACCTGAAATACCTCACTATCCCATGGCCATTTGCACAATGGGGGATTGACCTACTCGGGCTGTTCCCGACAGCAACAGGGCAAAGAAGGTTCCTAGTAGTGGTAGTGGACTATTTCACAAAGTGGGTCGAAGTCGAACCTCTCACGACAATCACAGCTCGGAACGTGTAGAACTTCTTTTGGAAGAACATAGTGTGTCATTTCGGATTACCTCGGGTACTAATCTCCGATAATGGTAAGTAGTTCGAAGACATCAAGATCCAAAGGTGGTGCCGAGACATGGGAATTCAGCAGAACTTCACCTCGGTGGCGCACCCTCAGGCGAATGGCCAAACGGAAGTTACGAACAGGATTATCCTTCGAGTACTGAAAGCGCACCTGGACCGAGCTAAGGGACTATGAACGGACGAGCAGCCTAGTGTACTTTGGGCCTACCGTACCACGGAAAGGACTACCACGGGAGAAAGTCCCTTTAACCTTACATACGGCACCGAAGCAGTCATCCCAGTCGAGACTGAAGTCCCCTCGCTGAGATTAGAAGCATACGAAGACAGAGAAAACAAAGATGAGCTACGTACTAACCTCGACCTACTAGATGAAGTACGGGACCTCGCATACATCAGGACTGCGACCTATCAACAAAGGATAGCTCGGTACTATAACGCCAAGGTAAAAAAGCAAACTCTCCGCGTTGGCGACTTGGTTCTCCGCAAGGTTATGGTGCCCGAGTCTGGCGTTGGCAAGCTCGGTCCGAACTGGGAAGGACCCTATCGAGTAAAGCGAGTACTCGGGGAAGGAACATACGAACTCGAAACCCTAGAAGGGAAACAAGTACCTTAGGCGTGGAATATCGTCAACCTAAGACAATATTACCCGTAAACCACCGAACTGAGTGAACCACGAGTCACTCCCTTCTAGCCTTAGTGCCAATTCGCCGAACTAGCGATGACCTCGGCAACACGAGGTTCAGTCACCCCCTCAATAGGGGCAGACTCCAAGAAAACAGTTCGGAGTGACCACGAGTCACTCCCTCCGGCCTAAGGGTCAATGCGCGTGGTTAACTGAAGATCCCGACGCTACGCATGACTCCACCGCCTCATCAGCATAGGCTTAGCATGCCAAAGACCAAGGGCGTATCGAGAACGGACTTTCCGATTCCTAGCCTACCTCGGTACACGCTACTAGGGGTAAATACCAACCTAAATAGCCAAGCAGGCAGGTCGAGCAAGCACCTTACTATGTCTACCTCGGCGTACGTTGCTAAAATGTGATGATCACCCCTACTAAGTGCAGGAAGACAGTTCAGGGTGACAGTGGTAAAAGGTCACTCACCTCAAGAACTAAATTCACTAACTCAATAGCTCGAATAAGACAAACACTCCAGCAGAAGAGAATCACACAAGCACTAAACGGAATATATACTCTCATTGCATAAATGTGATTTCACTACAGAATCCCAAGTACAAAGAAACAAGAAAAAGAGAATACAAGGAGCACACAGCTATTTGGAAGGCTTATCAGCCTTACTCGGG
Organism: Nelumbo nucifera; assembly: GCF_000365185.1. The sequence continues at coordinate 559,044 of NW_010729128.1, forward strand.
GCCTCTTCAGGGGCCTCCTTGGGGGTGTCAGCCAGTTTGGTAGTATCAGCCTCCTCGTTGCCGCCCTCATCGTCGGAGTCTGGGTCATCCACGGCCTGATGGGCCATGTCGTCTATAATATTATAGGTTGTGAAGGCACTTATGTCAAGGTCAGGGTATGTGCGCCTTATCCACCATCTACCGAGCTTAAACCCCCCACGGTAGGCTTGCAACATTACGTCGTCAAATCTAGACGACTTGACATAGTCAATGACGGCCTGGGCCTTCGCCTCCCCGAGAGCTTCATCGAAGATCTCGGTCTTCTCCTTGATGTCGGCTTTGAGGTACTCCACCTCGTGCTCCAAGGCCCCCTTGACTTCCTTAAGCCCCTGCACCTCGAGCTGCGAAGCCTTCTGACCTGCCTTGAGACTCTCCACCTCGAGCTTCAGGGCTTCCTGACCTGCTCTGAATCAACCTATCCCTCTCGCGGGCCAGCTCCTCCTTCTCTAACAACAGGGCTTCGATAAAGCTCTTCTGGGTGGTAGCGTCACTCTCCAACTGGTGAATCTTGCCCCGAACTTCCCTCAGCTCAGCATGAGCCGCCCGAGATGACTCCTCAGCAGCCAAAGCACGCCTCAGGTGTTTATCGGATTGAAAGGTCAACGCGTGCCCAATAGTGTTCACCTGGAAGAAGGAGGTTGGTCAGTACTAAAGAAAGAAGAAAGAAAGGAGAAAGAGGTGGCTCTTAGAGTGTGAACTCACCACCATGGCATGAGTTGCAGCACGGGCCCCGAGTTGACCAAGGGAGAGTTCGGCCCAATCTACAATCTCCGCAGTGATAACAGCCCTCCTACTTCTTTCAAGGCTGATATCGGGATTCAGGATGCTCTCTTCCTCCTGAGTTCCCAAGCTAGATGCCGCCGTGTCTGCGGCACGGTGAACCGATCATTCGGAAGCCTCGGTAGCAGCCCCAGGAGGATTTGGGACCTCAGCGGCAGCCTCGACTGGCTCAGCGATCGACTCTGTCGCCGTTTCAGGCCCCTGAGGTGGTAAGTCCCCCTCCAAGTCTATCACTGGAGGGGCATTAGGGAGCTCGGGCCCCAAAACGGGAGCTTGTGGGGGGCTCGGGCTCCGAAGAGGGGACCTGCGAAAGGTCAGGTTCAGGGGTGGGGGTCCTTGGGGATTCCACGTGCGCCTTCTTGGCAGCTCGCTTCTTCCTCTTCTTCATCTGATGGAGGAGCCTCGGACCGGTAATCCTTTCATCCTCCATGGGACCTGCAACAGAGCTCGGCGTCAGTAAGCTCAGAGACACTAGGCTGATTAAGCAAAACACTAAAGTAGAAATCGACCTACCCAGACTCAAACCGGCCTAAATGAGCTTCCCTTCAATGATGTACTCCTTGTGATCAAACCCGATCTTAGCCCAGGAGTGGAATGTTTCCCTTGTTTTCCGGTTAAGAGTGATGCTGGGGGCTTGAGTAGCCACCCTCTAGCTGGTAAGGAAGGGCCACTCCGTGCTGCTCCAGACTACGAAGTAGTCCTGCTTCCAGGCCAGGACCTTACTTGGGAATTTGTGTAGCATTTTGAACCCCGGGTGAGGGGACAGATAGTAGGTCTGCCCTTGCTCGGGGGGAATGCCCGAGGTACTCTTCTTTATCAACAGAATGGAGCAGAGGATATCTGCGTCCAAGGAAAAGTTGTATTCAGAACAGAGGGAGATGGTCCCGACCATGTTCCGAATAGAGTTGGGGTGGAGCTGGTCTAACGTGATGTTGAAGCGCCCCAACACCTCGGGAATAAGGTGATGAAGAGGGAGACGAAGCCCACTGACGAGTTGCTCCCTAAAGATCACGATCTCATCCGGACCATTCTCCCAAGGCAAATTACCGGTGGGGTGACTATATGAATACTCCTGAGGCAGGTTGAAGTGCTGGATGGGGTGCTGAAGCCTCTCTAGCGTCATGGTAGATGGACCGAACTGATCCGGCACCCGACCTCGATGGGAGGTGGACGCCTGCCTACCCGAGGTCACCCGTGCTTCGTGAGAAGGTCGGGCGATAGCAGGGTCACCCTGACCCGAGGTATCCACCTCGGGTTCGTCTAAGAGACTGTCCCCGCTAGACATGGAACGAAAATGAACTAAAAAAAAGGAAAGGAGAAAAGGAAGCTCGGGGACTCACCAAGGAAAAACGCAACCGAACTAGAACTGGACGAACTAGGAGGACCTGAGCTGAAGACTCCAAACGCAAGCTCAAAACGGAAGATACTTAGCGGCGATGGAAAATGACCAGAATCCGCCACTATTTATAGCCGCGGGGCCCGGGCACCAACGGCCAAGATCAAAGCAATCTGACGGCCCTCAAGAAAACCGGTTGCGAGACTCTCAAGGCAAAATCAGCTTAGCACATTTTTTAACGTCCGTGAAGTTCGAATCGCGTGACGTCCGCGCGTAAGTTGTGCGCAACCCAGGTTTCTCCTCTCGAGCGAACTGAACACCAGACCGGACTGGCCAACGGGCTGCCCAATAGGGTAGCAAATGTTCTGAGCCAAATCCACCCGGCGCACCATGAACTCCCCGTGCTGGGTCAGCACCCCCAGCACGGGGAGTGGGGGGCAATTGATGGAGGGTGATTTGGCCCGACCTCGTAGCTCGGGGACACGTGTGCGTGACCTGGCTGAACGATCAGCTCAGCCTAACAGCACAGCCGCAACTCGATGGGAGGGACCCCCCGAGCCCAACACTGGCCACTCGGCTGGACAAGCAACTCGCCGGGGGCCGACACCCGGTTAACCTTGACTCCCACCATGTGTAGGAGACCCCGAGCTCGCCCTAAGACCCGAGCTCCTCCTAAGAGGCCCCGAGCTCTCCCTTCCCAAGAAGGGAGCACCTTGGTTTTTGGCTAAGTGTCCTGAGGGAGAAGCACCTCGGGACAGCACCGCCTCCAAGGCTGGTACCCTGGCACCTCGGTACCTCAGCAGCTCGGCAGGCGGCAAGGAGACCTGCCTGACGTC